>JAEQBA010002799.1:0-368602 GCA_019434445.1 Phalangium opilio
CACATGTAGTATGAGAAGCCCTCCTTTATCTCTGACTGGTGTCAACCCCCCTCTGCATATGACTAACTTCCGACCGTGGCACAGGGAACAGCCGTGCATATGCTCGCAAAGTAGCAGATGCTAGTTCTAGTACCAAAAATTAACGTTTGGATCGTCATCATCATATACTACTTTCCATAAATCTATAACGTCAAGAAGCTCTTTGATTGGTTCGTGTAAAGCGGATGAGAGAAGTGTAGTTTGCTTCTCACTTTACATGTCGTCTACAGCCAAAGGGAATTGATAATGAAGTGAACTTTTTGTGTTTGGCTTTAGGAAAATTCCACCTACTTGTCTCAACTGAATGCCAAGACAAATGTAGAGGCCGATGTCTGTGGCGTTAGGGACTAGCCACCACCTCTCTGTGCACTGTAATATATACGCCCCATTTATAGAGGTTTATTGTATAGAATTATTATATAAATAAATCTTGCTTGTGTGTTCTGTGTTTCGTTATTTATATTGTAAAAACAAACATTTTGCGCTAAACAGCAGTCTCCTAGTCCCTAAAACTCCTTGAATACAATTCTAGGCCATTAGGTGGCGGTAAATAATGGCTGGTTAAATATGGTGGGTGCTTACCATATCACTGTCATTTCAAATTTAGTGGCCGATCACTTTTCAGGATAAATCCGTTATCAAATATTTCCAAAAATTAAGTTTGAATGTAGAGGCTGGCTTAAATTCTATCAGTCTATGAAATACAAAGTTATCGCCACCGTGGTTGCATCATATAATTTAAAATGATAAGATATGAGAAAATTTGATAAACTGTTATGTGATTTTGTCAATTTTATTGAATTTTGTTCACCAAACGGATTGAAAATACTCGAATATAATGGCTGGCATAGAAGACTTGAGCTTGGAGTCGTGGAACACAAATATTAAAATGATGTTTTTCGAATCAGTTAATCAATTAGACATTTTTGTTAACAAATGCCAAAAGGTGATGGATACGGTATTATTAAACCAGAATCACGAAAGAGTTCATTGTTTCATCGACTTTTACGAAGCATTCAAAGCACAGTCTCTTTCCCTGCCAGATTTTTACAGTCAATACCAAGTAGATACACCAACACCAAACGAAGATTTACCCACCTGCAGGTAACGCACCTCATTTCTATATCGGGATATACGAGAGCTGCTGATAACGTGTCAGAAAGCAGCATGCGTCTTTTTTAAGTGTCTGATATTCCCTGTTGGTCGTCTGTGTTAAAACGTAGAACATCATGGGTCTGACACCCAATCGACAGTCCCTTTAACCGTTTCTAACCTCCATTTTCAGGGGTAGAACATTAAAACTTCAAAGACTACTACGCAGCGAACTAGGTCAAGAGTATCCTGATATTATCGGAGCTCCTTACGTAACAACAACGACTTTAGACAGTACGAACTTAATGTTAAAAATCACCAAAGATATGGAAGACAATCACCACCATTTACTGAATTTTCATGGACACGCTATTTTAACCATAAAATTTCAAATGAGCGGTCGAATTGGTTTCGTAATATTTGATAACGCCTTAGGTTCAAGCAATGCCGCCATTGTAATGCTGGATAATAAACCACCAACGCAAAGTGAAGTGGATTTCGGTAAAAGAATTGCGAGATTCACTTGTCTAAGTGAAAACTTCGTTGAGCTGTACGGTGATGAAAAAAGTCCAGATGAAAAAGTGACGAAATTCAGATCGGGAATATTTGTTGGTGGTGCGTTTCAGCGATTGGATCTTGTTGGGAAACTGACACTACTCAATAACATAGCAGACAGGTTAGCACGCTAAAATGCTTCAATTGATGAATGTATAATATGCTTATCTGTGGCTTGATCAGTTTGTAAGAATGTACCCGAAACATCATACATAGGTCGTGATTCGTTAGAGATGAACGTCACTTGTACGTTCTCTCTATACAAACACCTATTTAGTATAATAATCTAACAAAATAAGCTTATCTACGAAGGGATACCCATACGAAGCCTGCATGTTACAGGTGGATCCCCGTCACAAGCACAACTTACCTAAAACATTCATAATTTAAAAAAAAAATTCGATGTTTTTTTAAATTTGATGCCAGTTTATCGATCAAAATCAATACACTATGGCAGGACATTTATGTTCCCTTTAAGGCTCGTGCTATCAAATTAAAAACCGAGGGTTGATGCCAAATGAGATACGATACAAAATCAAATTTGATTAATCGAAACAAAGCATATCTTGTAAAATATTAACATAGACTGAAGCCCAGAAGAGTTTGAAAGAGAAAGAATTTGGTGAAACATCCAGGCTCCAGCTTCAGTTCTTTCCCTGAATAAATTCCGAAATTTTTATTTTTGTTAAAACACTCATGTCCAAATGTGTCAGCAATTTTAAAGAGAGGTATGACATCCCATTTGATATGTCAATATGTCAGATTTGTGGATTTATAAAAGACATACAGATAGGATTGTTTATTCATTAATATTTCCTCCAACAATGTACTAAAAATCATAGTTCATCTCCAGGTCAGGTCAAACTACTACCCTTGTCGTAGCTATAGCAGAAGTTGATGACTTCTTATCCTGGGAAGTATTGGACACTAAGGCATTATATAGTATCCATCCCTGCAAGTCAAAATTGCCTATGGCAATCGTAAAAGAGGGTCCCCACTAGGAAAACTATCTAATCTACTGAAAAAAATCGCACGCCGAGAGTCTGTGGCACTCAAACTGTGGGCGTGTTCAAAACTTCTTCAGCGCCAATCGTTGAAAAGCCGTCTGGCTAGAACTCTAAGAAAATCCATTACAATCCGTGGACCTAGGACCCCACACTAGTTTGACCGGAATTTCTAGCAGTCTATTAAAACAGCTGTTCTTGTCACCGTTTCTGATTCGTTACCTCAAACCACAGGACACACATTAAAGATACGTTTCTTGCCCGTTGCTGGCGCGCAAATCAGCCTGCCAACTCAAAATGAGGGAAACGCAGTAGGTGGCGCGGTGATCGGACCTAATAAGAAGTTGCATAACAGAGATGGTTCTGGATATGGTTAGAGTCCAATACTTCCCTGGATAAGAAGTCATAAACTTCTGGCTATACCAAAAGGAAGCTAAGCTTTAATGAGATTGATTAAAGAGACGTGTGCGTATTATTTATCCTCACAGGCAAGGCCAACTTATTTATTAAGATTCGGTCTCCCAGAGGTCCAGTGCCCAGTCTAATGCCCCTTCATAATAAAGCAGTTGAAATTACGACCAATTAAATCAGATTCTGTAACATCGTTTACCGGACTCTAGATACACGACACGAGATGGACGTCTGATGGCAAGGGTGGCGGTTTTTGATGCAGCCCCCTATTTTCGACTTACAGCGTGGGACGAGGACCGTTGCGAGTACATTAAGTCGGAGATTCCCTTTGGATATTTTTTGCAAGCGTTTACAGAGCAAAAGTACGAAATTATTCTGGGCAAAACGGCTAAATTACTAGAAGAGAATGTAATTAATGTTAAAAAGTGGATGAAAAGATTCGCGATTATACAGCACGATGAAATGTTCATAAAAAAACTTAATGAGTTAAAAAATAAGTTGAATGAAAACAGGAAAGAGAAATTAAAATTCCTATGAAATGAAAGCTTACGATGTTTATTCCTAGAACCATAAGTTTATAAGATATGTTCCATAAGTATGACTTACAAGTATACTTTGCAATGCTAGGACTTAATGAAAGCTAGTTCAATAAGAACTAGTCGAGATTTGACTACATTCGGTTTTGCGGTTCATCTTCCTATTTTGTCTGTACTAAGCCTTTGACAACACCTCACCAGGCATCGCTTAAGGAGAATCTATGAAGCTTCACCTACGTCACTTCGTGACAAGCTCTCAGTAACCAGTGACAAACTTATAGAACATATATCTTATGAACTTATGAATGAACTAATGATTCATTAGAGTGAAACAAGTTGAGAATACCAAAATATTACCTCTCCGAGTCAAACGGAATATTATTTTCCCATTTATTTTCCTTGAAGATGCATTTTTATTGTTATTTAAGGATTGTTACTATACCTTTCAAATTATAATTATGAATTAATATGAACTTCGTTTGGGTAAATAGGTTCCATTCTAGGTCTGCATTTTTTCTGCAAACTGCTAGCACGGTGCACTATTGTAAGAACAGACACACCCATAGATGACTTTATTACCTTTTCGGTATTAACTCGAGATTAGACACAAGATTATCTTCAATCTTTAAATATAATTAATATTATATATTTTCTTTATTAATTATTCACTTCATTGCGCGTTACATCGCTCTATGAAAAAATAAGTGTTCAGATTTAAGAGACGTGACTAAAATTAACGTTTAAAGTGCACCGAAAGCCTGTTTCGTCTTACACATATCGGTAGTATTTAATAGTTAACGTAATAACATAAATTTTCCAAATTTCCGTTTTAAAATGGCGACACGTTTTATTTGATTTCCGTTAAGTACGAACGCGGTCCTCAGGGGTGTAACAACAGACAGACGCTGACATGTCGGAATCAGAACCTCTCCTGACATACGTCACTCGGAGGAGTAAAAAGAAGTCCACCCAATCGTTTTCTTCCAAAAGTATCGCTTTGCACAAGGCACTCCATTTACGGATTTTGAGTAGAGAATAACTCAAACAGATGCCAATTTAACAGTGATAAAAAAATGGAAATAAAGTTTGGACCTTTTTAAACTTTGAAAATTTTATTAAACACAATCATCAACCTCAGTCATAGCTATGGAACTTTTCATTAAGTTAGAAATCCATTAACAAAAATCTTGAAAAGCGAACTTTCCCTGCTTTCCTGTGTTTAGAAAAATTATTAAAATCTTCACGTCTCGCCCAAGAACGAGATATTCCATTTTAATCTCGCTTATTTTCTCTAAAAACTTCTCCTCCGAAGCAAAACCTCGCACATTTTCCCTTCAAAACACCGCAGAATTATGAGAACCATCTATAGTGGTCGGATGTGAAGGTTGCCACCAGGTATAATTATCATAGTTAACGTACTACTTGCAGAATAAATAGTATACAAGTTGGGAAACGGAAATAAACGTCTCCCAGTCGAGACGCAATTAATAGGTTTTAATTAATCTTCATTAATTTACCTTAATTCTAGTTAAATCGTTTTAAGATACTTTATTCCAAAAATCATTTTAAACATAGCTATTGTTGACGTTTGAATTGAAGCGTATGCCTCTTTAACAATTTTTTTTGGAAATTTAGGGTATATAAGGCGATTGATTCACAATAAATGATAAAAAACCGCAATTGCGTGAACCCTTGGTGGAAGACCTGCCATTGGGAGGCTAGACGTTTCTCGTAACCCCAGCCGATCGCCACGTTACTTCTTAAACCTAACGATGAAAGTAGAAGCCAAAAATTGCTTTCTGCGAACACGTTTGCTCCGATTGTCCACTGCGAACGCGGCGAAAGACACACACACGTGACGTCATCGTCATTCGGAGAGGTAAAAAAGGGGCAACTTTCAGTTGGATCGATGGCAACACAATTGAGTTAAACCACCCCAAGGCGAAAGCAGATATGAAAAATTAATAGTATAATAAAGGTAATTAAATATGGCAGCTTTCAGTGGGATCGATAGCAACATAATTCAGTCACGTCAGGAATTAAACAACCTACTCTAAAGCATGGTTTTTACTTGGCGTAAATCACGACTTTTCGCCCGACGTCAAGCGACAACCGAAAAAAAATAATTATGCTGGACAGAAATTACGTGGCTTTCCCATTTTTTCGGACGCGTTCAACGTTAACGCTCTGCATGAGCCATACAGCAAGAAGCTAGAGTCGTGACGTCATTTTCGACCACGCGTGTTCGGAAGAGGCCGTCGGCGGTCCGCCATTTTTTTATTTATTTCGTTCCTAATCGAGTCAGTAACTAGTACAAATCCCTGAGAATGCCGAAGTTCAATGCTGAAAGTTTTATTGAAGAGGTTAGGAACAATACAAATCTGTATGATATTAGAAACAAAGATTGCAAGAAAGAAAGACAATAGATAGGCCGCAATTAGTGCAGTGTTCAGTTTATCTGTTAAGGCTTGGTTCTATTATTTGCGGGAACTACGCTAAGTGAAAACGCTATAACGCTGGACGACAACGTAAAAAACAAATCTGACGTTTGACGTCCAGCTACAAAGTAGTAGTGAAAACCATGCTTAAGGTGGAAGTTAGCAAAGGAATAAGAAAATACGTACAGGCAAAAACGGATTTATGTACTTACATAAATCCGTTTTTGGTACAGGTTTTTCATGCTGCACGCTATATGCTTCCACTTTGTTGGTCAAGCGAGTTAAGAACCCTTAAATCTTGTTTATACAATCTTATGAGGAATTATTGCATTCGTTTGAAATCTTTTAAAACATACTGCACACCAACTACGTTGAGAAATTCATTTCGACTTCAAGAGTACTAGTGATTGAACATCGAAGACATAATGAAGGTTGAAATAGCGAATTATTATAGAGCTGCTTATCTTCAAGTAAGTTTCGAGAATACTCTATAGGGTTTGTGTCTAAAATCAAATTGTTTTCTTTCAACTTCTAATATCAGAACAGTAAAATTTTAAGCTCTAATTCTAAAACATTTAAACTTTACTTCTGATATCAGAATAGTAAAGTTTTTCATTCTAATTCTAGAACATTTAAACTTTACTTCTATTATTACAACATTAACAGAATATGGTTTAAAGACGGAAAATTAGCGAGATATCGTTTAAAGACGGAAAATTAACGAGATATCGTTTAAAGTCGGAACATTTCTGAATCATATTCTGAAAGCAGAACAATAGTTGAAGGGTCGGATACTAGAACATAACGGTTTCATGTCTAATTCCAGAACATTGTTGGTTTAATCGAGCTTTATGGACAAACCATTTATGGTTAATTTTGACCGAAACCATTTTTAAACCATAATATACCTAAATTTAAACTATTACTGGTTTGATGTTTTAGTTTAAACCATGTAGAAACCATACTATACCTAAATTTAAAGAAGTACTGGTTTGATGTTTTAGTTTAAACCATGTATAGACCATTTTAAGATCCCTAGTTTTTACAGTGTAAGGGTCTTTCCTCTCCAATAAACCATTGAATGAATGAATGGTTTATTAGCTTTCTTTACGAAGATAACATAACAGGGAGAGTGTATTAAATGTTTTTTTAATAATACAAAACATAATACTATACTTTTTAAAATAATGATATTTACAACGATGGCAGAACAATGAACGGCGTAGTTAAGGCGAGGATATAGGCAAACGACATTAAGATCACTCAATTCAAAAGGATTCAGTTTTTGTTGTCAAAATTCGGGTTGCGTCATGAAAGCCAAGGAGGGTGCATAAGTCGGTGTTATATTTCTCCCTTATTGTTTGAAACTCTGGGCATACTTGAAGAATATGAGCCACGTCTTGAATCACAACATGGCAGATAGGGTAAAGATTTGTGATAATCTCAGGGCTCTAGGGAGAGCACCTGTTCGGGCCTTGAAGAGTAAGGCACTTTCCCATGGCCGAAGAGAGTTTGGTCGCATAAACTGAGAAGCTACCATGTTTTCGAAAATTATGTAATGTTATAGGAAAAGCAAACCGCCGGCCGCCATAAGAATTTATTTCCCCTCCCCCAAGAAGCACCGCAAGCGGCAGTCTGGGTCGACTAGCCTCTCGCGTGTAGAGAGCGCGAGCTCCATCTGGCTTTGCCTCTTGGCGCGAGGGAAATAACCTAATATGGCGACCCAGCCCCTGTGTGTTGGTTTATCTGCAAGTATTTAATGTAATGGTCTATTGATGTATTTATGTCAACCCGAAGATCTTTTGTGAATTTTGTACACGATTCTGTAGAATGAGTTTAAAATTAGTTTCTCTTTGATTTTCGTCCTCTATGTATGCATATTATCAGGGACCCATGTAAGTTTAGAAGCAGGAGTAGAGAACGGTTAGTATTTACTTCAGTCCGACTCATAGCCCAGTATAGAGCCCCTCCCTTCAACACGTAACGAAAATTTTAAATTATCTTATTAGCTCACTTGAACTACGTTGTGATGACGTTGCTGACGGGACGGCGAAAAATACGTTGTTCCTTTTTACCTCAGTCGCTATGACTCCGCCTCTTCTTTCATACCCCCTCCCCGTCCCGGAGAAGGGGGTCGTGGACTTAGACGCGCACCCAGATAACTCTGTTCTCCATTCCTGCTTCTAAAATTACGTGGATCCCTGATATTATCTTTCTTTCCAGAATCCCCCGAATGTGGTTGTGAACGGCCAAGGAACGATAACTGGCTATATTATTCAATTCATCGATGTTCTAAAAAGATTTGACAATATCAAGTAATGTAACTTAGTTTCAGTGTACAGATTTTATAACACTCAAAATATCCACAATCGCCATCCTGTTTTGCAGCGTTACGATAATCCCGAATACTGATAAGTTTTGGGGCTCTAAAGTTGGTGATTCGTGGAATGGACTTCTGGGAATGCTGGAGAGAAACGTTGGTTTTTATTTTGCGATTTTAAATAGACAATTAACTTTCTTCAAAAATGATAACCTATTAATTGTTTGACACAGACGGCTGATTTTTCAATGACTCCCCTGATTTCGTCCAGAGATCGTTTCAACGCATTTCCTAGTTCGCACCCCTTTCTGATTTCGAGAACAAATATATTATTCGGAACAAATCAAATAATGGAAAATGATATTTACTGTGTCGTTGACAAATGGGTAAATATTTATATCAATTTTATATCAAAATCTCTCTATATATTCAAGATCCCTAAAGTTGATGTCGGCCTTCTGTTTTACCTTTCAAGTGGTTTTATCCTTCTACAGGGTTAGGTAGGAAGTTGAAATTTGTCAAGTGATCTCCTGAAACTAGGACAATAATGAGAAAAATCATTAAACCCCAAATATGCTCTACCCCTATGGTCTGTCAAACGAAAGAAGAGCCCTGAGAAATTTGTCCAAATTGGTGTCGCCACCATCGACCCCATAGTACTTTATCAACTTGTTTTGTTTTGTCAATAGTCGTCTGTAATATAGTCTGTTATAAGCAGATAGGCTTAATCGCAATAGAACCAATACATTTTACAATATATATATTAATATATATATTATACTAAATATATATATTGCAAAATGTATATTAATATATATATATATTATATTAAATATATATATTGCAAAATGTATTGGTTCTATCGCGATTAAGCCTATCTGCTTATAGCAGACTATATTACAGACGACTATTGACAAAACAAAACAAGTTGATAAAGTACTATGGGGTCGATGGTGGCGACACCAATTTGGACAAATTTCTCAGGGCTCTTCTTTCGTTTGACAGACTATAATTGTTTCTGCGATATGTCAATAATATACGTGAAAAAAAATTAAAAAATGACCTAAAATGTTTCTTATCTTACTTCAGGGTTACACACAGAAAGTTTACATTAGACAAGTGATTTTTCTGAGACTAGAACTATAATGTTAAAATCCCTAAAACTCAAATATACTTTAACCCTAATTGACCCTACGCTATATAAATAAAATACGCGAAAAAATTAAATAAATCCTAAAATGTTTCTCACATCTTGGTTTAAAGGGTCTCTAAAGAAGTCGGCGGACTGTTGGAATTTTTTTTTGAAAACGTCGTTATTGACGTCACAATCCCGGGGGGGGGGGGGTGAGCAAAACGAAAGTCTTTCCTTCTAGCAAACGCAGCGGGGGTCTCGGACTCTCGCGGGTCAGAACTGGGGAAACGCCGAAGCAGGGCGGCACTCAACCAATCACAAGAGAGGGGAGGATGGGTCGGGCGAGTTTTTTTAAATAAAAATTCAACGGTCCGCCGACCTCTTTACAGTCCCTTTAAGCCTTTATAAAGGTGAAACCCTCAATTAATTGACTCGGCTCAAACGTCTTTTGACATCAAACGGTAAACGATGTCTCTCGTCTTGATTCTTCAATGTGAAAAGCAGCTGAAAATTAAAATCACTCTATAATTTTATAACGTTTTGCCTCGTCTTGATTCAGCCTCACCTTATAGTGCAGTTCAGCCTTCAGCTTATCATTACGTCCGGTGGCAGGCTTAAACACCAGTTTATAAACGAAATTTGAAATCAAATTAGGTTATAAAAGCTAATAAAGCTGCGTCGAAAAAAAATGTCCTCAAACTTCACGACAATGAATCGTTAAAAATTATGATTGACCATAATTATAAAAGTTGATTAAAAATGTTGAACGCGACAATGAAAAGAAGAAATTTAAGTAGTTCCTTAGAATTTTGGCAATTGACTGTTTCCTCCTCCCTAAACTAAAATGAGTTTTGTCTTTCTTCAAAATATCTATAGATTATTGTGTTATTATTGGGTGTAAGTCTGCTGATATACATGACTGGGAAATTAAGTACCAAATACGGGAAAACGAAATCAGAACTGCCATCGATGTTTTTATTGCAATGCCTCATGGGAACGAGTAAGCATTTTCGGTGTAATTTTCTGGACGTTTTAAAGTTGAAATGTGTTCTATTCTAAGGTCCACAAAGTTTCAAGTGCCACGGAGTTACTCGTTTTCTTTCGGTCTCCTGGAGTCTGGCGTCTTTCATTGTATTCTTGTTCGTATCTTCGGAAATAACGTCACAGTTTTCGAGTAAATCCGAAGGTGTTCCCTTCGACACCATCAACGATATATTTAAATTTCCCAAAGCGAAGCCTTTACTGGAAAGAAACTCCGCAGTTCAGAGTTTTATTCAGGTTAATGTTGAAACCAGAGATAGATGTAATTTTAGAGTAGGAATGGAGAACGGTTAGTATTTACTTCAGTCCGACTCATAGCCCATTATAGCGCCCCTCCCCCCATGACGTAATGAAAATTTTAAGTTATCTTATTGGCTCACTTCACTTACACTACGTTTTGATGACGTTGCTGACGGGGACGGCGAAAAATACGTAGTTCCTTTTTACCTCTGTCGCTATGACCCGCCTCTTCTTTCAACCCTCCCCCCGTCCCGGGGAAGGGGTCCGCGACTTTGACGCGAGCCCAGATTACTCTATTCTCCATTCCTACTTCCAAAATTACATCTATACCTGTTAAAACCAACGGATTTTATAAGCTATACTTACGTGTTCGGTAACGCCGAACTCCTCGTTCCTTCCTGAGTTTAGAAAATATTTCTTAATTTTACCCATTGTTGATTTAGAAAAATGCAGTAAATAGCCCCGCATTTGCGGAAGTAATAAGGCGTGCGGATGCAAACCCAGATTCGTGTTACCAGAAACTCGACAACATGATAGAGAACTTCGACATTCATTCTGGAATCATAAATCGAGAAAAATTCATCATCTTATTTGACAATGGTTACTGGGATGTAATCAAGAACAATTACGCCAAAACCGGAAGTTGCAAAATAAAACTAAGCAAACCCGTAATGATAACTTTCTTGGCCCTTTTTTTCAAGAGAAACATTTCGCAGACCCTGATAAAGACCGTTAACAAAAGGTTAGGGTCTCTTCTAAATTTTTGGTATCAGGTAGAATGAAGATTCTTATTTGTCAGATTGCGTCAGTTGAGCGAAGGTGATTGCTACGAGGACCTGAACCCGTCTTTGAAAAATGAATTGCATCCCTGCCAGAAAGCAGAAACACCAGATGTATTTGTTGTTATCAACGTGTCGGCTTTCATGGCCATGTTCTACATTTGTCTCTTTGGCTTCTCCGCATCCTTAATCACTCTCTTTCTGGAAGTATTCGTTGATTTGTTGAAAGTTCATGTGGTGGCCTTTTCAAAAACCAGATCTTTTTAAATCGTAAAATTTGAAACACGTCATTAAACGTGTCTATTATACTTAGTATATGCATAATTAATGAGATAACTTTTCAATATTTAATCATTTTCGTTTATATAACGTTAGATATACCAAAACTACATTTTTTCCGCTTATCATTAAAAACTCAATATTTCAAGCTACTGGAAAATGATATTAGCTTTCTGCGATGTAGGACAGGAAAGGCGGATGGTGCAACAAAATCGTAGGCGTAGGTCTAATCTTAGACGCTATGTTATGGCTAGGCATTTTTTGAAGTTTCAAAATCGCGCTCGTTTCTAATCGCTGGGTTTTTAAAATATTTAAAATGTTTGCTGCTGGCCCATTGGGCCGAATCCCATTAGACCGAATGTCCCATTGAACCGCATCAGTCAAAATGTGCGGGTTTAATATCTTAAAATATTCATTGCTATTAAACGATATATTTTTAACGCCGTATTTTAAAACCGAATTAAAAAATACCTCTTTTGGTTTAAAAAATACCCTTGTCCTTAAGCTTGCGTCTATCAATACACTTTCCTATATAAATAATGATACTGTGATGGTCAGATCCCAAGTTTAAAAGGATGCCTCTATTGTAACCGAGCCGAATCAAAGCCAACCTGAAATGACCCGTAAAACAATCAATATATTTTGGAAAAGGCATATATTTATTGTTCAAAGAACTTAATAAATGCAGCGTTAATTGTTCCAGAATCTTTATAAAAAATAATTTGTTGGAAAAGGCCCGCTTTTATTATGCAAGGACCTCAATGAAAATAAAAATATTTTGGAAAATCGGTTATCCTACCTAAACAAACCCAACCTTACAAAACCTAACCTTACCATAACCAACCCAGCCTAACAAAATCTAACCTAACCTAACCAAACCTATCCGAACCAAACCTAACCTTACCCTACCTAACCCAACCTAACAAAACATAACCTAATCAAACCTAACCTAATCCAACCTAACCCACCTAAACCTAACCTAACCTAGTTTGACCTAACCTTAATCCTCTAAAATATTACCGTAATTTTAATAAAATTTACGCAAAATATTTCAAATACTCAAAGGCCATTATTGCAATTGCATTTTTTTATTACTTTATAGTTTCCCACGCTGTCTAACGTAACTGCAATCAAGTTCAATTGAAATTAATAATCAATTGGATGAAACTATTATTACGTAGTTTACTTTTTCTTTCGGGGAATCGATCCAAGGGCTATCGCACGGTAGTTCGATACTCTTCCACTGCGCCACGGTAAGACGAAAGTTCTTATCGCTAAATTAACTTATATAGCCTTATAATTAATAATAATATTCCTAATAATAAAATCCCAATAGGCAGAAACCGCACAAACGGCGGGATTTAAAATCATATTTCAGATAAAATCGGTCGATTGGGAATTCGGACGAATGGGATTCGATCCAATGGGAGGACACCAAATGGCCTGCACATTGGTGAAATAATAATCCATTTTAACTATAAAACTTGTTTATTTAAAGAGTAAAAAATACCCTACATTTAAATTCGATTTTGCTTTGATTTTCATAACAAGGTCTCCATTTAAAATAGATATTTGTCCCTGGTTTTATGAAATATCAGCAAATTAATGTGACCCGTTCTTCTTCCCTTTGAAAGTTTTGAAAAACAAGTTGAAAAAGCAAAATGTTACTCCTTTGAATCGAAACGAGGACGGACTATCTAAACTTTAATTTCCTGAATATACAACTATTGCTATTTATTAATTAGCAACTATTGCTATTTATTAATGACTAATTATTGCTATTTATTGCTATTTATTAACAAGCAACTATTGCATTTATTAACAAGCAACTATTGCTATTTATTAACAAGCAACTATTGCATTTATTAACAAGCAACTATTGCTATTTATTAACAAGCAACTATTGCTATTTATTAACAAGCAACTATTGATATTTATTAACAAGCAACTCTTGCTATTTATTAACAAGCAACTATTGCTATTTATTAATAAGCAACTAACGGGATTTAAAATATTAAATATTGAATTATTCAAGCGTTTTTAAAAGTTCTATTGACCACTCCAGATAAATTATCTCTAGCCGCGCAAAAAAAGAACATGCAAGGAAAGGAAGCCTGTCCGATCAGACCTATAATAAAAGCGATCTAATTGCAGTCGTGCCTTATTAATGGACCTATAGTATTTTTCATTTAATAATGTTTTAAACTTTCGGCTCTCTCTGAACCGTTAAGACCTCTTCACAGAGTACAAACAACTGCAGTTTAAATCTTATTTATTTTTGGCATTTGTCAAGGGTGCCTTTAATTATTAATACAATCCGAACCGTTATAACATCATAGAAAGAAATAACATAGTTTCGACCTGAAATTAAATCTACGTTTTAACTATTTATAAATGTAGTAACGCTAAATTAAAACGTTAACACCCCATTTAAAATATTAATATCTAAAGACGTTCTTGGATTACTGGTATTCATGTGTGGTAGACAAAGACCATAAGGTTATGACTGACAATGGAATAGTGGCCAGTATAAGTATGTCATTAGACTTAAGTAGAATACAATTTCCTGATTTCCGGGAACTGTGAATGCGGTCCGGAAATTGAAAACAGGTTGCTCCGATTTGTAAACTGAGAATGCGGTCCCCTGGGGTATAACAACAGACCAATACGCCGAGAACATAACCTCTCCGTAACATACTCCTCTCGGAGATGTAAATGCGTTTTTAAATAGATGGAGAGCTATGTTTCTTAAAATTACGAGGGTAAAATAGTTAAGGCAAATGAATTTGTCGATACCATTTGGGCCACCGATATAATTTTGTTGTGTAAATCCATACATTTGTTGTGGTGAGAAAATAGCTGTTCAGCTTTGTTTCGAATTCGATTTAAACAACATATCTCCATCCGAAACAAAAGTCAATTAATATAGCCTTTAAAAGCTTTAATCAATTGAAAAACTCAGTGAGTGAAGATTTACATTGATGTCTTCAATTGAAAAACTCAGTGAGTGAAGATTTACATTGATGTCTTCAATTGAAAAACTCAGTGAGTGAAGATTTACATTGATGTCTTCTTCTCCTTTGCCGCCATCTACTTACCATTCTCCCAACTTTCCCCTCAATCAGTTAAAGGGCAGTTGGCAAGAGATAACAATCACGAATTCCCGTCGAAATGCGGATTTTCAGATGTGAAGCAAGTTGCGCAAAGACTATGTAGCTATGGGAAACACAAAGAGCCAACCTCAATATTTTTATTCTTAAAGATTCAAATGGCCAACTGGAAACGTATTTTGAGACATTTTCAAAATGTTTTATTTATTTCAAGTTATGCATTACAATTAGGCGCTTTGTTTTTGGCAAGCCTTAAATAATAATACCGGTTAGGAGTTTTAAATTCCATCCAAAACATTCGGAACTATTTACATACCCCATATTTTCTAATACCCCTCAAAAATGGTTGAAAATCTTTCTTTTTTTTTGGTAGTACTTCATAAGTGCAGCAATATAGTGGAAAATCTCGGATTTCCTTAAGAAATTAGTATTATTATTTATCATAGCACAAGGCAATAATACAACAAAATTGTATTAGGCTGTTATTTTCAACTTGCCTTCGTGATTTTACGATTTTTCCTTGGAGGGCACTTTTCTTTTCCTAAGAAATCTTTGCCAATAAAATTGTCAAAGCAACTGGTGTCAACTGTGGAATTATATTTCTGAAAAGAAGTATGCATAGTTATATTGATTTCTTATAAAGTTCAGTAGAAACTCGACAAATTTTAGTCTGTTTACCGCGCCTAGTCTTTTTATTTCAGTCAAGCATTTATCAAAGTCTAAAGCAATAGAAAAGTATTATTGCTAAACCTGTACTGTTATACTATACACGTTGTTCAAAAAGGGCTGGAAGGACCGAAAAACTGTGCGATTTTTAATCCAAAATGTTGTGTGACATTTTGACCTTAGGTTCTCCGTTTACTATAGGGTTTTACGGATGATTGCTTAAATTTAATGAAGAAATTCAAAGTTAATGCTAAATTTACTAAGGGGTTATCCAACGGTTTCTACTACTAGTAACGAGGAGAATTAATATTTTGGGTTTAAAACTTACCCTTAGCGTAGCAAACCGAATTTGAAAACTCCTTCACCATTTTGGTAAAGTCATACCAATGGACTTTTTTGTTACATGCACTGGGTGCCTGCATGTACACGGAATTTTCCAAAGTTAACATAATGGCTGCGAAAAAAATCAGACCGAAGATGCGTAATTTCATGATGATATTCAGTAAACTGTACTTCAGACTATGGTTATAAAACGTCGAGTGAGTGCGTTTTAAATTTTTCCAGTTCGTGTTGTTTTTAATATAAATGTGATATGTCACGTACTTTAAATTTTAAGCAAAATGCCGAGTTTGCTTGAATAGAAAGCTTATCATTGGTATGGAGGCGTTATGAGTCTTAAAGCAAACTGCGCGTGGAACGGTTTAAATGCTCTCGTTACTCACCATATGTAGACGCACTGTGGCGAGACATTTCGTATGATGACAGCGCTTAATAACTACTGTACCCTTTTTCGCATTTCAGGTTTTGACGTCATGATGCTCAGCGCTTGCTCATCAAAAAAACCACCAATAAGATGTTTACCCGACTCCAGTTTTGAAAACAGCGCTTACTTAAAAATGTCACTTTTCCGTTCAACAACCTATTACGTCAAAGGTGCCTTTAATTATTAATACAATCCGAACCAATAAAACATCATAGAAAGAAATAACATAAGATTTAATGTCCTTAGCATCGACCTGAAATTAAATCTACGTTTAAACTATATATAAATGTAGTAACACTAAATTAAAACGTTAACACCCCATTTGATATATTAATATCTAAAGACTTTCTTGGAATACTGGTATTCATGTGTGGTAGACAAAGACCATAAGGTTATGACAGACAATGGAATAGTGGCCAGTATAAGTATGTCATTAGACTTAAGTAGAATATAATTTTCCAGATTTCCGGGACCTGTGAATGCGGTCCGGAAACTGAAAACACATTTGCTCCGATTTGCAAACTGCGAACCCTCTCCCCTGGGGTGTAACAACAGACCGATACGCCGAAAACATATACTCTTTATAACATACGCCTCTCGGAGATGTAAATGTGTTTTTAAATAGATGGAGAGCGATGTTTCTTAACATCACGAGGGTAAAATAGTTAAGGCAAATGAATTTGTCGATACCCTTTGGGCCACCGATATAATGTTGTTGTATAAATCAATACATTTGGTGTGGTGAGCAAATAGTTGTTCAGCTTTGTTTCGAATTCAATTTAAACAACATATCTCCATCCGAAACAAAAGTCAATTAATATTGCCTTTAAAAGCTTTAATCAAATCAAAACCTCAGTGAGTGACGATTTACATTGATATTGTCAACTTCTACACTGCCGCCATCCACTTACCATTCTCCCAACTTCCCCCTCAATCAGTTAAAGGGCAGTTGGCAAGAGATAAAAATCACGAATTCCCGTTGAAATCCGGATTTTCCGATGTGAAGCAAGTTGCGCAAGGACTATGTAGGCCTAGCTATGTAAAACACAAACGGCTAACATTAATATTTTATTCTTAAAGATTTAAATGGCCAATTCGAAACGTATTTTGAGACATTTTCAAAATATTTTATTTACTTGCAGTTATACATCACACTTAGGCTTTTTGTTTTTGGCAAGCCTTAAATAATAATACCGGTTAGGAGTTTTAAATTCCATCCAAAACATTCGGAACTATTTACATTAGAGGACTGCAAAGGCTTTGGGAAAACTCCAACTCCATAGAAAGCCAAGGGACTCCCTCATTTTTGGTCGGAGTTGGAGTTAAGTAAAATAAATAATTTGGCCTTGGGTGGCTTTGGGAGTATTATCTCTGAAATGGAACGGAGTCGGAAGGGAGTGGAAATATTTCGAGAACTTATACGGGAGTCGGTCGGGATTCAGGTGGCTTTGGCTGGCGTTGGCATTTAGAGTATCCAAATGGAGTTGGTGGCATTGAGAGCCAGCCTTATTTTATTCAACCGGAGTTGGGTGGCATTAGTGATATCAGAAGTGGTATGAGACTAGAAGTGAAGGGCCCTAGCATTGGTAATAGATCCTGGCACTAGTGAACAAATTTGAGGATTTTATGCCGCTTTCATCGCGCCTACACTAGAGAGAAAAAAATGGGTCGAGTTCCAAAAACATTTCCTACCCCCTTCCCCTCAACCTAAAGCGGTCGAACACGAACGCGGGTGTTTGAATCTAGTTCGGCCGTCTACCACCGCGAGCGTCTCACGTTTTGGAGGCAAAAATTCTGAAACCGCCACTAGAGGGCCAACCGTTAGTGTTTTATCAAGTCTTTTCACTAATGCCGAGTGAAGAATTTGGTTAGCTCAATACTTCTAGTATCATACCACTTCTGGTGATATTAGTAAATTTTTCCTCTTTGAATTTCCCACGCGGTTGTTTTGGCGCAAGCGGGATGCATGAAGTTCAACCCCTCACAGACGGCACATGACGCTCGCGGCTGGTACAGCCGTCCCTCCGCAAAAAAAAAAACCAAATTCATTGCTGTGCGAGAAAAAACGAAACTGAAACTATTCGTTCTTTTTAAGTTAGAGAGTCATAAATTTTTCCGTCGCCTTAGATTAAACGTAAAAAGGAAAACTACAATTATAAACAATGTTCGAGTTTATAATAAAAATAATTGAAAAAATGCTGTGGGATAACGTTGGAAAACCTTCATAATATATAAGTTCATAATATACCACAAGGCTGGCTGGGAAGGATTAGAAAAATTGTCGCATATCTCATTGGCTTTGGCAGGGATTATTAGAAAACTTGTCGGATTTCTCATTGGCTTTGGCAGGGATTGGAAAAAATTTCATATTTCACATTGGCTTTGGTAGGGATTGGAAATATTTTTAAATCTGTCAATCGGCTTTGGCAGGGATTGGAATTCGTGTGAAACTTCACAATTGGCTTTGGCAGGGATTCAAAAATGAAATGAACTTTAGTGTGGCGTTAGGGAGGAGTTGAAAATATAACAATGGCGTTAGGGTGGCAGTGGCGTTTGTGAAAATTTTACCATTGGAGTTGGCAGGCTTTGGGAATGACTTTTTGCAGTTTGCAGCCCTCTAATTTACATACCTCGTATTTTCTAATATCCCCTCTAAATCGCGGAAACTTTTGGCTTGTTTTTGGTTGTACTTCATAAGCGCAGCAATATAGTGGAAATTGTCGGATTTCCTTAAGATTTAAGTATTCTTATTTATCATAGCACAAGGCAATAATACCATAAGATTGAATTAGGCTGTTATATTTTCAACTTGCCTTCGTGAGTACCCGTTTTGGCATTGGCGGGCACTTTCCTTTTCCTTCGAAATCTTTGCCAATAAAATTATCAAAGCAACTGGTGTCAACCGTAGAATTATATTTCTGAAAAGAAGTATGCATAGTTATATTGATTTGTTATGAAGTTCAGCATAATTTCGACAATTTTTAGATTGTTTACCGTGCCTAGTTTTTTTATTTCAGTCAAGCATTTGTCAATGTCTAAAGGAATAGAAAATTACATCCGTAAATTGCTAAACCTGGACTGTATTAGTATATTCAGGGTGATAAAAAAAGGTATTAGGACAGAAATACTGAGCGATTTTTAATCGAAAATGTTGTGTGACATTTTGCCCTAAGGTCCTCAGTTTACTAGTTATGATTGGAGGGTTTTACGGATGATTGCTTAAATTTAAAGAAGAATTTGAAAGTTAATGCTAATTTTTCTATGGGGTTATCCGTAAAAACAAGGCGTTTTACTACTAGTAACGAGATGAGTTAATGTTTTGCTTTAAAACTTACCCTTAGCGTAGCAAACTGAATTTGAAAACACCATTGCCATATCGGTAAAGTCAAGCGCTCGGACCTTTTTGTTACATGCATCGGTCATCCACGTATACACGGAATTCTCCAAAGTTAACATTATGGCTGCGAAAAAAATTAGACCTAAGATGCGTAATTTCATGATGATATTCAGTAAGCTGTACTTCAGACTATGGTTATAAAACGTCGAGTGATTGCGTTTTAAATTTTTCCAGTTCGTGTTGTTTTTAATGTAAAAGTGATATGTCACGTACTTTAAATTTTAAGCTAAATGTCGAGTTTGCTTGAATTGAAAGCTTATCACTGATATAGAGGCGTTATGAGTCTTAAAGCAAACTGCGCCTGAAACGGTTTAAATGCTCTCGTTAATCACCTTAGGGTAGAAGAATTGTGGCGAGACATTTCGTTATATGCAAGGCAAATAGGAAAAAAAAAGTGATTCAGTAATGATAACGAAGGCGAAGTGTATGCCAAGGAAAAATTATATACTGCCCTCTCCCTCGGTGCACTAGGGGAAAACTCGGCTTGCAGACGTCAACCCTCCAGTAAATCCAAACCAAGTTTAACCTCAAACTAAGAGAACCTGCGAGAAGAATGCGAGAATTTACGTCGTCCACATCGTACCGGCATTACGGAAGACTTTCATCGGTGCCTTTCTTTCCTTTACTTCTATTTGTCTTTGGTGATATAGTTTAATGAGGGTGTATTATGTATTATTTGACAAAACAACAAGAATATAAATCACCAGGTAAGCACAACAGTTGACATTTATATTAAAAAGCGAAATGAAATATTTAACGAAACAACAATCGTGACAGTTGACATTTTAATTCTAATTTGTTTTTAATAACATATCCTTCATAATCATTTCATGAAGTCTCTGAATATATAAGATGAATGATGATTATCTCATTTTTCATTGTTATATTCATCAAAAATACTAATTACTTCGTGATATAATCATCTTAGATTTGTTAATTTTGGGTTTTAGGCCTAAATTAGACGGCCAACCATATTTTGGGTCTCTTTTATTATGCTTTCTAAAACTATTAATTTTAAATTTAGAGAAGAGAATGTTTTAAATATAAGTTTGACATTGGAAATTAATTGTAACTTAAAATAATTATTCGCTTTATAGAGAGATTGAAACATACATCTGTAGAAAATTTCCGGACATTTAGAAAAGATCTCAAGAAGCACTGAATCCATCACCTTTATTTAGCTCAAAATTCTGAAAGACCTCTCTCAAATATAGTGTGATTAAAAGCGCTGCTTCTTAACGAAAAAACTGTATTTTTCATTAAAATGTGGTAAAATAGGCTAACGGCACTTGCAATTTGGTTTTCCTGGAAAATGCATTCAGTTCCTTCATTTGCTTCGGTTGGGAAAGCCGATTTTTCTTTTGCCCAAAATTTTAAACCGAATGTATTAATCTCGAAGCTCAGTAGAGTCTATCGGTAATTTTGTAATCTAAATTTTATTTTAATTTAGAAATATTTTCTTTAAATCCTTCATACAGTGTCAATACAGTAAGACATTTAAGTTAATTGCGTGAAATTTATGTTTAATAGTATTTATATTGCGTTGAATATAATTTTAAATTTAAGTTATTAACGTAAAATTTATGTGCAATATTTTTATATTTCGTTAAATATAATTTGAAATTTATCTCGTGGTATTTCACTGATCCATTCACCCTTGGCGATTAAGTTGGCTGCTATTCTTCCTAGTTCATCAGAGCTCTTTGCCGAATTGCCATTTCCACAAATTGCTACTCCCATGTTAGGTGTCACCATATCAATGTAGGGCAGACCGGTGGGCGAGGCCGTAGTACTGCACGTCATACCTTTCACATTTTCAATTTTCAATCCTAAAATATAAAGAAAAAAAAACCTTTCCATAATTGACTATTGACGAGTTTACATTGGGAGAGAATAGTTTAAGCATGGATCTTAAACCATGAAGCCATTGTATTGAAAATTACGATTTTAGTTTATTAAGGCCATTCTAAATTTCTGTGCGCGGTGGTGTGAACGTATATGAAAGTGGTAAAAAACACCACCTAATAATGTTGAATTTCACAGATTTTGATGAAGTTTCGGATTGATTAGAAAAATTGCTACTACAAAGAACAGGCGATTGGAATAGGTCTAAAATGTAGTTTAGTAGTAGTCAACTATAGACAAGTGTGCGTCCCAACCAATTGAATTCATCTCAAAGCTCAGATTATTATTATTAAATTCAATCATAAGATTAGGATAAAAACCTTCGAAAAGTCGTTGCGATTTACGGGTTGAACAAAATAAATATTCGAGCTGAAAGTGGAGGTACAGGATTAGGGCGACGTCACAAATCGTACGCGAACACTGTAGGTCTAGTTGTACCAAGTTCTTTCCCAATAGGTTTTCAAAGTACTCATTTCAGAGGCCAAAAACAACCCCGTTTCTATTGGTGAAATCAGGGACAGATTTCATTTTTGAAGTAGGAATGGAGAACAGAGTAAACTGGGCGCGCGTCAAAGTCCCGGACCCCTTCCCCGGGACGGGGTGGGGGCTATGAAAGAAGAGGCGGGTCATAGCGACAGAGGTAAAAAGGAAGGGCGTATTTTTCGCCGTCCCATAAGCAAAGTCATCGAAACGTAGTTTAAGTGAGGCAATAAGATAATTTGAACTTTTCGTTAAGTGTTGGGCTATGACTCGGACTGAAGTAAATGCTAACCGTTCTCCATTCCTACTTCTAAGATTAAATCTATCCCTGTTGGAATTCATAAACGCGGAACGCATCGCAATGTAGTGTACAATTAAGGCGGCGTTTTGCGCAATCCCAGTGTCTGTACTAAATTGCGTTGCGTTCGACGTTTATGAATTCCACCAATTATCTTCGTGATTATACACGGTGTTCGAAGAACGGTGGTTTGACCAAAGTAAATATATTTATTATTATGCTCTATGCCTACCTGGAAACAATTCTTTGGCAATATCAACTATTTGATCCTGTCTAGGCAGTGGGTCTTTAGCGTTATACCATTCTATCATCTCTTCGAGAGTATAAATATATCCGCTGCTAGGATCGTCCCATCCAATCTTCAAGTAATTTTTTCCTATATTAAGTTGTTGAAAGTACCATAAAAAATAAGGAACTAGGATTTTTTTCATTAACCTAGACCATTATTTTCCAGGGTTGAATTGCGATAATAAATGTACTAAAGGTAATTATTTATATCGTTGAATATCTTCGATAAAACAATATTATTACAGTAATCATTTTGCTATTTGCCTGGTTTTTTCCTTGCCTCGAGGTTTAACAGTAACATCCGTTAAATCTAGGGAACCCCTATGAACCTAACTATACTTCTTCATGGCTTCTCAACAATTTCTTATTTCACGTAGTTCGTCTCAAAGAGCTACCGTTCATTTCCAAAGTATCTTACTGACCATCAGGATAGACCAAGGGTGGTGTTCCGTAAACGCTGTACTTTTCTGGTTTCCCATTTTTTGTCACACGTCCGTATATGATCGCTGGAATTGTTCTGAAATATGCCTTTAGATTTAAATAATTTTATCGACGCGAAGGTTTACGAACTTATTTCATAAACTACGCCACGCAATTTTGCAGCTGCGTACATGGAAAGTACTAATTACTTCGTAATTCTAAATAGGACCTCGAATGAAGTTATTTTCCGATCCTGGCGCATAGAGGTTAAGGGAATACATCCATGACCCAAGTAAAGAAATTAGTAGGGAGTGTGGTGCACTTCTGCAGGCCAAGCTTCTTGGCGACCAAGTTTGAGTGAGTACAACACATGTCGGCGATCTTACCATGTAGGTGCCGACTATCCCGTTCGAACATTCGAAGAGGAAAGAGGGAAGGTAAGTTGAACGTTACAGTCGTATCAGTATCTCGTCGCACAACAAAGGAGATAGAGGCATTGTAATGTAAGCATTAACTAACAAAGGCAACAGAGCTATGCCTATAGACCGTGAGTTGTAAACAAATTTCTATAGATTCTTCTTCTCTGTTGGGCTAATTGGGCATGTGCTAAACTGTACGACCGATAGCTAGTGCCTTCTTCTTAAAGTGCACACTGATCGATTCTCCTACCTTAAAACAGTCCTTTAAAATTTCGAGTGGCCTTTACATACTTGAAAAATAAAGATCTAAGTTCTCCATGCGCCCAGCTTCAGATAATTAATGTCCTTGACATTCAAGAATCCTAATCTTCCCCGCTCAGAGTGTCCCACTATCCCAACCCCCTCATGGTTCCAACGGATATATACGCCACACGGAAAGGGGATATCAGCTTTTGATGACAGTGAAGAAGGGGCTCAAAATAAAAAATTGTCGTGAGTGACGTAGTTAATGAACGATTCGTCGCCACTAAATAAAATGTTTGTAAGTAATACTTTAACCGGTTTGCTTCTTCGGGTGATAACTGTAAAAGCGCGACTTCTGACTTATTAAATCCCATTTTAGCTGTCTTTCCTTCGGGTAGCAAACTTTTAAAATTGGTAAAGGCGTTAGTGCACAATAAAACTTTCTTGCTCCTAAATGTTTTTCCGGTCGACGTTGTCAACTAGAAGAGAGAAAGGGTTGAAAAGTATATTCCAAAGAAGGTCGATTCGGGTGGGTAAAAATTACTTCAAATACGTTAGAGGCACGAGACCTGGGAAAGGCGTGGTTCACAAAAACTTTGTTTGTTTTATTTCGAAAACTAACACTTCAGGGAATTGGGGCTGCAATCTCGCGAAAACATAGGTGTCCAGTCCCACCCCATACGAAGTCTTTGGATCTTGGTGCCTGTGACGTATTTCTAATAATTTTTACCCAATAACCGCTGCCTTCTTTCGAGTCCCTTTATGACCACAAGGTAATAACTACTCCTAGGGACCGACTTCATATGGCTGAAGGCATTGTGTGTCAGATTCTATCAGTGGAACGTCTTATCTCGAGTGTTTATAAAAATTGTCTATAGCCCGAAGCGAGGCCAAATGTATTTCTATTTTCAGAACTAGGGTCTATGCCGAAAAGTAGGAGCGGGTCTCTTGAAGTTTTATTATCTTATGTTAAAATTTATAAGGCGTTCCTTACTTCTAAAACAAGAAACTCGGATCGATCATCTGGTGTTTCTTCTACACTTTCAACAACTTCTTTAACCACGGTACATCCGTTTTTTTGAGCAATTTTTATCTGAGCAGCAACTAGCTTTCGTGGGCTAATAATTCCAGCTGGACTTGGTTCCAAAAAAGCCAGTTCGTCACTTTGTAGCTTCAGCATTGGATAACTTTAGAAAATATCAACAAATTCAAAAAGAAAAAACTTCAGTCAAATTCGTTTTAAAAACATCGGGTACCCGCACCAATACCCGACAAGAAATTTTTTGACTACCCGAACCCGATTCGATATCCAAAAATCGCTACCGACACACCCCAAACCAATCATTAAAAGTTTATGCGAATGAAGATATATTTACGTCGATGACAGATCTTCCGTGATATTGAGAAGAAGTGACTTTTCTTCCACGGCCAAGTCTACCATACGATTTCCTCTTTCTCCATAGAACAAGCATCCGATTGGTTTATAGAATTGAATACCCGAATCAGTTTCAATCTCGTTATATCTGGAAATTGCTTCGCTATTAAGTATCTGGGACTCCGGCATTGGATCGTAAATTCGAGTAATTCGTCCTTCATCATAATGACACCCGTAAATTTCCCTCACTTCATCTTCCTATTCAGGAAAAAAATGCAATAAGCTTGAAATAATATGCTTCTGGTAGTTAATGGAAAAGCCCAGCTTACATAACATTACACCTTAAAAGAATGACCTTTATCCAAGGAAAAAATGAAGATAAATGGTCTCTTATTTCAAAATAATTAGCATTTAATTAATTTTATAAACGAGTACTACTGTGCGCCATTGGTTTAGTGACGTCTGCTAGTGCTAAATCGAACCTCTCTCACCCTTACCTCTCTCAGCCTATCAGAATTCAAACACTGCCGTAGGGGTAAGTGGTTCGATTTAACAGACGCCACTAAACCAATGGCGGCGCAGTCATTTTCTTTTTTATGACTAATTAATGCTAATAACTGCTAATAATTTTGTAACAAGAGATCATTAATTATTTTTTTATTTTTCCTTTTATATTTAGAAAAAGGCCGTTATATTATATAATTATATATTATATAATGTTATGTTACCGGAACTTTCTGTAATATTACGAAGCCAAGTCGCGCTTTCTTTCTAAATTATATTGTCGACATTTCAGAGCTCTGATGTAGCGTGATATCTTTATCCTCTCTCAAACAAAAATAGTTCAACATTACGGGGATTTGAGGCGTTAAGCTACGATGCTACTTGACTGAAAGTAACTACTGATTCTCTGATTGAAAATCACACGTGTACTCGCGAGTCGAAAACGAGACTTAAATCTGGGCATAAACAAACCCCTATTATAAACGAAACTAATTTCGATTTGTTATCCCTATAATTTTACGTCGGCCTCTGCGTGAAAGTAAAACAACAATTCTGTCCAAGCGAAAGCAGTTTCCGCGGAAATATTTTTAATGCAGAGGTACTCATTCAGTGTTTCGGTCGTGTTTTGGGTCAAAAGGGAACTAAGCCAGGCCCGTAGCCAGAAAAGTTACGCAGAGGGGGCTTAGTTACTAAGCTTTAGAATATTTTGGTTTTTGGTGTTCATAAATTTCTTAGAGCAAACTTGGTATAAGTAATTCGGTTTGCTATACTTTCCCTTAGTATACTGTGCATAAGGACGACAACAAACATACTCGTAATGCAAATTGTATACTTTTAGAATAAGTTCATAAGAAGTGTTCCATAAGTTCGTCACTGGTTACTGAGAGCTTGTCATGAAGCGACGTAGGTGCATCGCCATAGATTCTCGTAAAGTGACGCCTGGTGAGGCGCTATCAAAGGCTTAGAGTAGACTAAATAGGAAGATGGACTACAAAACTAACCGAGTGTAGTCTGAAATTCTCGCTTGTCGTTCTCGAAGTAGCTCGAGCTGTAAGTCTCTAGCATTACGAAGTGTCATATTTATGGAACATATCTTATAAACTTAAGCTTTATGGCGTTTAAAGTTTTGATTCGGCATCCAAGGTATACTTAGAAATGAAGACTACCACTTTTAAAGTAAAATGTATACTTACTTTGGGTTCATCCGGTCCAATAATCAAAACATTCAGCCCTGAATTGATCGAGCAATGTCGAGCGGCCGCTGATCCAACCAGACCAGCCCCGACTACGCAGACGTCGAAAAGTACATCGGTTCGTTCCATTTTCCCAAATGAATTCACTTTGATCTGAAGCTTCGTTTTAATAGTAAATCATCACAGGTAGTTAAACCTAGAAGTTACTTGTTTGTATTACAATGTAACAAGGGATTAGAAAACATATTTTTTCCTGATTAACAGCAGATAGCTATATCTTTTGTGTTTATTGACGAAATTCGATAAGCTTAACCTCACGCGAAATGGCTTTAGATGTACGTCACTGTTTAATTTGTTAACTCTAATTTGATATATTTAGATTATCATGTGTTTCTAATATAAATGATATCATTTGATTGGAATTGGATTTGGAGAAGAGGGTAGGGTAAAAGTTAAGTGAAATAAAATTTTTAATGACAGCTCAAGGTTAGTAAAAACGGAAAATAACGTTTAATTTCGACTGCAATAAGGTAAAGATAATTCTAAATACCTAAAATTAGTGAAAAACATTTGTCTAATAAGTTCGATATATTGTCATTTCTCATAGGAAAAATAAACTGGCTCTATATAGAGCGTGTTGTGTCCTCGCACCACAGTAATTGCTGACTTGAATAGTAAAAAAACCATGATTGTCTTAGTTTGGACTTAAAAATTTAATGACCATTTGTACTATACTATCTCTTTAAGACGGAGGTAAACATTCGGGATTCTTGGAGACTGAATACCGAGTGAAAGGGGTGGAATCCATTTCTGAAGACACATTTTGATCACGTTTTTCCGTCTCGTTCTGCCTTTTATAGCCTCAGAATAAAAGTGAACGAAAAATCATTAAATATCAACTCTTACTTTAGATATAAACGCTAAATTATGTCCATGGCGTCAACGAATTACAATAAGCAGAAATGCTTCACTTCGTCTAAAGGTAAAATATCCCATTTAATGACTAAGCAATAGTTGCGTGCGGTTATTATAGTGGCACGTAAGAGTACATGAAAAGCGAAACCTGTATAGTGCATGGGAAAATCCAACCGAGAATTTTACTGGTACTTATGTTTTTAATTTTTCGGTTAGTAATAATAATCTAAGCTTCCTCTTAGAATGTCCACACTAACTAAGTATATGGTTTATTTACAGGTGGGTAACTTAGAGGGGTGGTTGGCTGGCTCTTATTCCACAGTTAACCGACAGCGCCCTATACTAACTATTACCGTTAACCTTAGCAAATTTTTACGAAAATGAGAAACCTGGTAACACTACGGAAAAAAACTTCTTTAATAAATGGGGATAGTAGGAGAGATCTTGCAAACTCTACACGAAAGGGTTTGTCCCCGGGTTTTTAAACCGGTTATTCATGTATAATCACAAAGTAGATTATGGGTATGGAACTCTTTGTTTTTTGTTTTTTTGAGGAGCATAACCGAAAAGTAGTTTTCGTTGAGGAACTGATTATGAAAATATGTTGTTAGTTTTTCCTCTGTCTATTGATAAGATTCGTCAACTATAAAGTCTTCACTTGGGACGCTGAATGTAGTTTTCCAAAAACAATACATTCTAGTTGTAATAGACCATTTCGAAAATTTGTTTGTAAAATAGAGTCTGGTGTTTGACCAGTACAGACTGTTAAAAAAGTCTTTGCGCGTTGCAGTTTTCGCACATATTTTACTATATTTCAAAAACTATTCAAGCTAGCGCTCTGGAATAAAGTGCGTTATAAAAGTTTTGCATTTCTCTTTCATATTTTACCCGTTTCACAGTTGTCCTTTGCATACTTATACCGGAAACCGGAAATGTCAAAATTATCAACTTTGAAAATATTGGATTCTCGAGGATATAAATGCGATTTTCGGATTCCTTGGGGTCGATTCATATTTGAAAAGATTTCACCAAATTCAATTCGGATGAATAGGTCACGAGTAATCAGCCTTTATTCAAAATCTGGCAACTTCGATTTAAATGGCGATAATTCATAATCGAGTATCGAATCTTTGTCGTTATAATGCTTGTTAGATGTTATGGCACTTTATGCATATATAAATGATTGGTCTTGTGGCGCGATACTTTGAAACAATTCAGACGCTCATTTAAGGGATGGTGAAGTGGAAAATTAAGTAATTTTTTATTGATTCTTCTATAAGACCAATCTGCATACAGTGCATAGTGAATTATCCAGGAAATAACACCGAACGATTTATATACGTCAATTAGTTTGAAATTTCATGGATAATTTTAAATAAGGATCTCCGACCAATCGCGTCCTTTTATAAACAATTTTCTCGTGGCACGTTCCGTGTTGAATCAATTTATCGCGAGATTTGAAAAAATTTGCGCGATGTGACAATTGTGGCGCGAGACATGGAGCGTGCCACGAGAATTTTGTTAACAAAAAGGCACGGCGTTACGCGATTGGTCGGAGGTCCTTATTTAAAATTATTCTTAAAATCTTGGCCTAATTTGAATATTAAAATCAATGGGAGGGATTTCCTAAATTTTTCATTATGCAGACTGGTCTTATAAGAACCGATAAAAAATCACTTTAATTTCCACTTCCCCTCCCTTTAAGAGAAAACTCGCGTCTTTTGAAGAGGATAAGCGGTTTGAAAATATTGTTATTTGGGCCATGATATCATAATATTTAGAACTCATATTAATTACGTCTAGGTCTTCAGCCCGACTCATTGCAGCCTAGTGAAAATCTCACTCATGATGGCATATGCGCTTCACGAGATCCCTTCAAATAGACATATTCGACTATTCCATTTAAGAAACAACTTCAGAGGAGATGGCTTCTATGCTAGGAAGGTTCGCTACGCGATTGAGCTTCGCTAAACGGAGCCTGGGGTTGCCTATAGCCTCATGCGTATAGAGCAAATGTCAGGCCATTGAAAGATTTTATTTTAGAGGTAGGAAAAGGGAACAGAGTAATCTAGGCTCGCGTCAAAGTCCCGGACCCCTTCCTCGGGACGGTGGGATATGAAAGAAGAGGCGGGTCATAGCGACAGAGGTAAAAAATAATTACGTATTTTTTGCCGCCCCAGTCAGTAACGTCATAAAAACCTAGTTTAAGTGAGCCAATCTGAAATTTTAAACTTTTTATTACGTGTTGGAAGGAGGGGCTCTATACTGGGCTATGAGTCGGACTGAATTAAACACTAACCGTTCTCTATTCCTACTTCTAAAATTAAATATATCTCTGGTGAGGCTTAATAATATAAAGCCGACCATAACCAAAGCATGGGCAAAGGCGTATTTCACAACTGACGTTCAAAGCTACCGATGGAAAAGCCTAAAAATGAAATGAAAAAAAAAGGAATGCCGGTAAGAATGATCACAACTGAAAATAACAGCTAACAGCTAAAACGAACCCGAACGGTAAAAACTTGAAGTTAGTCTCTGCGCTGCTGGTCTGCTACTCCTTTTGTTTATTTTCTATGGCAAAAACACTATTTTTGGGCATCGAGGGGTAATGAAAAAAAACATCAATGCTCGATCATTTATATAAATATATTACTTCGGGCGTGATAAATGCAGTTAGGGAGTAATGGGTATATTAGGGAATTTTGTGTTTTAAGACTTTTATTATGAGGGAAAGAAGACATGCCTTTTTTGAAGAATTTTTCGAAAACTTTTATTATCTTTGTTAATAATTAGTTAAAAGATGACAAATATTAATAAAATTTGGAGGAAAATTTTCAAATAACAATACTTCCTACGAGTTTCAAATTACAAGAATAAGACTAAGAATGTTTTTGAAGGGAGGGTGAAGTGAAAAAATGTGTTTTTATCGATTCTTCTACTAATTATGAGACTATTCTGCATAGTGAAACATCCAGGAAATATCTCAGAATGATTTTAAAATTCAAATTCGGTTTAGGTTTTATGGATAATTTAAAGTAATAACCTCCGAACGATCGCGTAACGCCCTGCCTTCCTATTGACAAAATTCTCCATGCCCAATGGAATTTATTGCGAGATGTTTCTCACGATGTGACAATCGTGGTGCGTGATATAGAGCGGGCAACGGAAATTTTGTTAGCAGGAAGGCAGGGCGTTAAGCGATTGGTCAGACTTGCTTACTTCAAATTATCTATAAAATCTGAGCCTAATTTGAATTTTAAAATCATTCGGAGACTTTATTTCCAGGAAGTTTCACTATGCAAAATGGACTTATAATTAGAAGAAGAATCGATAAAAATCAATTTATTTTCCTCTTCATCCTCCCTTTAAAGGCTAGGGGAGGTCCAATAAAAAATCAAGCAATAATTAAAACTGAAAGCGACGGCCTTGTTTGTGAAAAATAGTTCAACAAATCACACGAACATTCTTCAATTTGAAACTCAAAGGAAGTCTTGTTATTTGATAATTTTCGTCCAAATAATTTTATAGATATTTTTCAACTTTTAAAGATATTAAAAGTTATTCGAAATATCTTTAAACAGGCTCGTTTTCTTTCCTTCACAATAAATTTTTTAAAACACAAAATGCCCTAATATAACCATAGAGATACAAGAGGAACAGTTGAATTTTCAGCTTTGATTCGGATTCAATGGAAGCGCCCCTTCGCGTGTGTGATAGGGTGAGTTGCTTGTAGCGCCATCTACATGCGGCGAGGTAAACTAAAATATTACTAACCCCATGTTAACACTCGAAGTTAAGCAGCTTCGAGCGCGGTCAGTACTTGGGAGGGAGACCACGCGGGTTCGAATCCCGCCGGGGACGTTTTATATTTAATTAATTTTTATTAATTTCCGTATTAATTAATGGAAGGAAAAGTGTTTGTAAAATAAAGAGATGTTTATTAACAGAGAATTAAAACATTTGCAAGATGAAACTTTACGATATTTATTTTTTGTTCAAATTGAATAGCTCCTTCACTCGCCGATAGGGGCGCCACGTATCAAAACCCTATCACACATGCGAAGGGGTGGGATGGAAATTTTCCTAACAGAAAATCGCGAGAGCCCCCTCGCAATAGTTTGTCTAGGTTCTTAATAGTGTTCTAATGTCTATGAATATAACAATACCTCCCTAAGTTAGTGTTTTTGCCATAGAAAATAAACAAAAGGAGTAGCAGACCAGCAGCGCAGAGACTAACTTCAAGTTTTTACCGTTCGGGTTCGTTTTAGCTGTTAGCTGTTATTTTCAGTTGTGATCATTCTTACCGGCATTCCTTTTTTTTTCATTTCATTTTTAGGCTTTTCCATCGGTAGCTTTGAACGTCAGTTGTGAAATACGCCTTTGCCCATGCTTTGGTTGCGGTCGGCTTTATATTATTAAGCCTCACCAGAGATATATTTAATTTTAGAAGTAGGAATAGAGAACGGTTAGTGTTTAATTCAGTCCGACTCATAGCCCAGTATAGAGCCCCTCCTTCCAACACGTAATAAAAAGTTTAAAATTTCAGATTGGCTCACTTAAACTAGGTTTTTATGACGTTACTGACTGGGGCGGCAAAAAATACGTAATTATTTTTTACCTCTGTCGCTATGACCCGCCTCTTCTTTCATATCCCACCGTCCCGAGGAAGGGGTCCGGGACTTTGACGCGAGCCTAGATTACTCTGTTCCCTTTTCCTACCTCTAAAATAAAATCTTTCAATGGCCTGACATTTGCTCTATACGCATGAGGCTATAGGCAACCCCAGGCTCCGTTTAGCGAAGCTCAATCGCGTAGCGAACCTTCCTAGCATAGAAGCCATCTCCTCTGAAGTTGTTTCTTAAATGGAATAGTCGAATATGTCTATTTGAAGGGATCTCGTGAAGCGCATATGCCATCATGAGTGAGATTTTCACTAGGCTGCAATGAGTCGGGCTGAAGACCTAGACGTAATTAATATGAGTTCTAAATATTATGATATCATGGCCCAAATAACAATATTTTCAAACCGCTTATCCTCTTCAAAAGACGCGAGTTTTCTCTTAAAGGGAGGGGGAAGTGGAAATTAAAGTGATTTTTTATCGGTTCTTATAAGACCAGTCTGCATAATGAAAAATTTAGGAAATCCCTCCCATTGATTTTAATATTCAAATTAGGCCAAGATTTTAAGAATAATTTTAAATAAGGACCTCCGACCAATCGCGTAACGCCGTGCCTTTTTGTTAACAAAATTCTCGTGGCACGCTCCATGTCTCGCGCCACAATTGTCACATCGCGCAAATTTTTTCAAATCTCGCGATAAATTGATTCAACACGGAACGTGCCACGAGAAAATTGTTTATAAAAGGACGCGATTGGTCGGAGATCCTTATTTAAAATTATCCATGAAATTTCAAACTAATTGACGTATAAAAATCGTTCGGTGTTATTTCCTGGATAATTCACTATGCACTGTATGCAGATTGGTCTTATAGAAGAATCAATAAAAAATTACTTAATTTTCCACTTCACCATCCCTTTAATGAGCGTCTGAATTGTTTCAAAGTATCGCGCCACAAGACCAATCATTTATATATGCATAAAGTGCCATAACATCTAACAAGCATTATTACGACAAAGATTCGATACTCGATTATGAATTATCGCCATTTAAATCGAAGTTGCCAGATTTTGAATAAAGGCTGATTACTCGTGACCTATTCATCCGAATTGAATTTGGTGAAAACTTTTCAAATATGAATCGACCCCAAGGAATCCGAAAATCGCATTTATATCCTCGAGAATCCAATATTTTCAAAGTTGATAATTTTGACATTTCCGGTTTCCGGTATAAGTATGCAAAGGACAACTGTGAAACGGGTAAAATATGAAAGAGAAATGCAAAACTTTTATAACGCACTTTATTCCAGAGCGCTAGCTTGAATAGTTTTTGAAATATAGTAAAATATGTGCGAAAACTGCAACGCGCAAAGACTTTTTTAACAGTCTGTACCTTGTTGTACATACATCCGGTATAACGTTAGATTATGACTCTATAGCTTTGAAGCCCTACACATGAAACTTTTATACAGGGTGTTTTTGAAAAGTCATAAAGTCCTAAGAACATGGGTTGTACAACATTTGCCTAAGGAGATATGCCCCTTCCCCCAAACATTGGCCCCAAAAACAAGGGAATTTCCAACCATGAAGAGTACGACTTGTAACGCTGTTTTCCTGCTACGCTACAAATGATTCATTTAGAGTATAATGGTGGTCCGGGCGTCCGCTAAGCTGGCACTATTTGGGCTTGCGGTAAATATAGAGATCGTTGTCTAGGGGCTTATTTAGATTTAAGTATAATTAACGATAAAGGGTAGGAAATTGAATATTGCCATATCAGGATTTAATATATTTATTCTATCAATTAAGCAAGTAACACTACGTACGTAGTTTTAGCTTGAATTTTTATCCTACCTAAGACTGAATTCTTCTATATACGGATGTTATTCCACACTATCCTATAGATGGACTATAGTTTATAAATATTCAACTCCCTTTTTAATCAATATTCAAAGTTGTGATTTTTAGCTCCCAAAGCCTAACTTCATTTTGCAAGAAATTTTGAATATGGAAATTTCTTAAAAATAAAAAAACAGAAGCTTGGCTTACAGAAGTGCGCCACACTGTGACCTTCCCGACGTACTTATTTTGTTAGCTACAATTATAATGTGAGTTAAAACTGTTTAATAATTGAAAAATAAATGTTCGTTTTATGAAGAACATATATACAGTTTAGCAGATAAAGAAACGCTATAAATTCGTTGTTTCGTATAACGTAACAATTGATTTTTATCTTATCTTCTTCTAATTACAACGGCTATCTGCATAGCGAAATAAAAGAAAACAGGGAATATCTTTGAATAGTTTTAATGAATAGAATTAGATTTAATCCATAAATTGATAATTGCACTTCCAAGTAATCACGTTGCACCCTGTCTTCCATCAAAGAGGGTATAACTTCCATGATACCGTTTATGTCGCGCGTCATGTTTAACTAATCACGTGCCGTGTTTATGGCATCTTCGAGAAAATTTCACCCAATATAGTGCTTGTCATATAAATTTGGTTACCTGGAAGACAAATCTTGAACAGTAATTATTAATAGAATAATCGATTTAAAATCATTTGATTGGCAAAGTTTGGCCTACGAACTCCTTCATTGTTTCTGCAATCCATGCGCCGCGTCCTCGCATTGCACTTTCTTCACGTTCAATTTCTTATTTAGTCGACGATGGTTTCCCATATTTTTGACTACTCGATTGTATTTGGCTTTTGCTGTTCGACGCTGTATTTGACGGAGGCCAAAAGCCGAAGATTTGAGTACCCGATTGATTTCCATTGTTTTGATTAATCGATTTTATTCGGATGTTTCCATTCGACAATTCATTTGACGCTGGCCCGCAGTTGAAGATTTGGCAACCTGCATTTTTTCCGCAGTTTCTGTTCCGGGTGCTTATTTCGGTGTAATAAGTTTGTTTTTTCTCCACCCCCAGTTCTTCATTTTCTTCTTTGCTTTTTGTCTCATGTTTTCCTTTTCCGCGAGTTTCGCGCTGTTTATTTGTATCCTCCATTAAACTGGGAAATTTTTCAATTGGATTGTGCACTTAACGATTCCAAGTAGGGTAGTATTTTAACGCTTATCCCTGGATATGGAATTGGTTAATTGAGAGTTAGTCATAAAAAAATAAGGTATAACTAAATTTATAAATTCGCATTCTGCAAGGGTTATTCTGTAAGAGAATAAAGCTTGGGAGTTACTAAGAGCAGAAGGTTATAAGATATGTTTCATAAGTAAGACACTTCCTATATTTCATAATGCTGGAGACATACTGATAGCTAGTTTGAGAGCGACGCGAGAGTTTTACAGCCCATCTTCCAATTCATTCTGCATTACTAAGCCTTTGACAGTGCCTCACCAGCGTTACGAGAATCTATGACGTTTCACCTACGTCACTTCATGAAAAGCTTGCAGTAACCGCAGAGACAAACTTATGGAACATATCATATGAACTTATTGGAGGTGAGAATTTTCCGAAAGGTTTCTATTATAGTACACTTGGGGTTGAAAATCTTTCTCATCCTAAAATCGAAAGGTGATGAGACTAGAAAGTGGACATTTTTAAGGGCATTGATGTCACCATAACTATATCCCACTAATATTCCCTCCAACACGCAACGAAAAGTTTAAATTGTCTTATTGGCTCCCTTAAACTTCGTTTTGATGACGTTGCTGACGGGCACGGCGAAAATTACGTAATTCCTTTTTACCTCTGTCGCTATGACCCGCCTCTTCTTTCATATCCCTCCGTCCCGTGGAAGGGGGTCCGGGACTTTGACGCGCGCACACATTACTCTGTTTTCCATTCCTACTTCTAAAATTAAATCTATCCCTGGCATAGAATTGTAAATTTATACGAAACCTCTATAATAAAATTTAAAAATCTAAGCAAATTAACCAATTAGAACATGGGACTGGGTTCATTAGTATTCGCGATTCAATATTTTAGTGGAATTTTATTGTTGAATAGGAAAATACGGTTACCTATAAGCTTACATAACCTAACTTTACGGTATGTGCGGCTGAATGTCCTTTTGAAACGTAGACAAAAAGGAGTTAACCCATTTTAAAACAAGCTAGTTTCTGCTGCGATAATTTAAAGAATCGTCTCTGAAGGAGTATATAATTATTAGCTTACCGTGTATACGATATTACAGCTTGTGATTATATTCTTATTTTCTGGTTCACTTTTATCAGTTAGTCAAATGTTGTTTGATAAATTAATAGATAACTTAAATTACAGGTACGCCCCTGAAAAGATACAACGCTTAATTTAGATATAGAAATCATTGTTCATTTAAGAAGAAATATGTGATTATGCTTATTAAACGCTACATTTTAACAATAGCAAATTAAAATAACAGTAAGTGAGAAACTATTCAGGGCTTAGGCGATGTGTGATGCACGTTATCTCTACGCGAATGAAAACTTGGTAGATTGCACTAAATATATCACTTAAAATAACAGTTTCAATTAATAGACCATTTCGATGTAACTAAGAAGGAAAGACACCCGGGTTATACTCTGCCTTCCATCTCGCTTCTTGACACCTGCGCTGCAGTGTTTTTGTATCATAAGAGTGCGCAGACATGGCAATGTATCAACCCCCTTGTATGTCCCGATACTGAGGGTAGCCTAACCCTCTTTTTACGTCGAAAAGGTCTATTAGAGCACGGGGAAATATAAAATTTATTATTTTTTGTTTAAAATGATTAAAGTAGAAAAAAGTTTTTTTAATACATCAAGGGTGTTAATATACGTAAAACCATTAGAATAACTCACTATTAAACAAATTTAAAAAATTTTATAGACAGAAATTTCATCAAAAATTGAATTTTCCACGGGAAATCAGAGTCTGCTAAAAATGGCTCCGACTCATTCGTTTCTCGGATCTGGGAATAGCCCCTTCAACGCTCGTTAAACTTAATTTAAGCTTGATTTTTGGAATTATTTCTTGAAATCTTACTAAATCGTGCTACTTAAAATTTTGCCACCCAAATGCTTGGCTTACAAGAGTGCGCTACACTGCTGACGTGCTTATTTTTGTGAGCTATTATTATAATGTGTAAAAAGTGTTTAATAGTTTTAAAACCAATGATCGTTTAATGAAAAACGTTGCTACATTTTAGCACTAAACAAGATGACCCAATGGCCGGGCCATAATAGGAGCTATATCGTTATCTACTTAATTAGCACGTACAAAAAAAGGAAAGAAGAAATTTTTAACCAAATGCCATTCGCTTTTTACTTACTGACTTCCGATCCCACAAATACAGACAGACATAGCCGACTCCGCAAAGTAGTCAATCCCACAGATACAGAAACAAGATATATAGTATTGTCATCCTATGTTAACTTCCCATAGGACCTAATACAGCAGAGCCAGGAAGCCGAAATTACTAACATACATTTTCAAACCACGAGTTAAATCTAAAACTTTTAGCTCCCACATATTACCCTCCCCAATAATTTTAAACCCTTTATGACTGTGTTTTCCCATGCTGGACTCTTTTGTACGATATGATTCTGTTGACGAACACAATTTACACCATCATGTGAATTAAACCAGATGGCCCAAGGGCTGGGCCTAATAGTAGCCACATCGTTATCTATTTAATTAGCACATAAATTAAATAGAAAGAAATATAAAGACCAAAAGACACAAATTCAGAAGTATCCGACCCCACAAATAAATAGGGCCCTTCCTCATTCCCGACCCTTCAGAGATAAATTAAAGGAAGAAGACTCGCTATTTCAGCCAAGCCCTCGTGGTTCAGTGGTAGCGTGTCTTACTGCTGCGTAAGCATCCCGTGTTCGAATCCCGGCTGCGACTAAGAAATATTTAATTAAAATAAAATCTCTAACCGAGCTTAGTCACCCTTATGGATGGGTTGAGGTACTATCGAATTTCTTTTAAGCTAAAATCTAACGATAACGAAAGCGACAACCCCGGCCACTACTACCACTACTACTACTACAGCTAGGCTACTACGGCTCCGGTCAAACTAAGAGCCTATCGTATACTACGATGTGGCTAAAAATAGAGCTTAGGGAATATTTTCATCGCCAACGCCGGTCACAGTAAATAAAGCATTGCTCTTAGTAATGTAAGAAACTCCCGCTAATATTACTTAAATCTGAAAGAAATGAGAATATGCATTTGATGTAAAGAAGCTCATTTCTGATCAAGATCACTATGTCTCTCTTGGCTAGACAAAGTGCTCATTTAGTGAATATGTATGCATAGTAATGGTTCGACTGGTATTACTAAAATCTGTACGAATATGAAAATATATATATATTACTGTAATGAAGCCCATTTCTAATCATGATAGTGAAAATTATTCTTTAAAACATGACGATTTGTCTCTTCCGGGTAAACAAAGAGCTCATTTGTTTAATATATATGCGTAGTAATGGTTCTGAAAATGACCTATTAGTGAGATTACACATTTTACGTAAGTTTGCTACTCGGAATCCGGCCGTAAATCGTTAATCTCCACTTCGTCACTGGTTAGGTCGCCTATCAAAACGAGACACGTCCGTTTTCTTATAATCACGGTCAATACATAGTTTGAATTTTAAAGAAATCAATCTTCACTGCTCATTTTCAAGGTCTGTTCATTATAATTTTGGGGGGTTTCAAGTCAATTTGAGTTTGCAGTTCCGGCACCAGGATGCGATTCATTGTTCAATTATATTATTTATCGGGAACTGTTAGTATCTAGAAGTATCTGAAATCTTAATAAAGAAGGAAGTTCAATTATCTCGGAGTAAATTAGTAATCTAGTTTAATTATCTTTAGTTGGAAATCTAGTTTAATTATCTTTAAATGTTAATCTAGCTTAATTATCTTTAGTTGGAAATCTAGTTTAATTATCTTTAAATGTTTATCTAGTTTAATTATTTTTAATTGGTATTTTAGATTAATTATCTTAAATTGGTAATGTAGTATATTTTCTTTAATTGGTAATCAAGATAAATTATCTTGAAGTGACGATCTTGTTTAATTATCTCTAATTAATAAAATAGTTTAATTATCTTTAATTAATAAAATAGTTTAATTATCCCTAATTAATTAAATAGTTTAATTATCTCTAATTAATAAAATAGTTTAACTATCTCTAATTAATAAAATAGTTTAATTATCTCTAATTAATAAAATAGTTTATTTATCTCTAATTTATAAAATAGTTTAATTATCTCTAATTGATAAAATAGTTTAATTATCTCTAATTGATAAAATAGTTTAATTATCTCTAATTGATAAAATAGTTTAATTATCTCTATTTAATAAAATATTTTAATTATCTTTAAGTGACAATCTTGTCTAATTATGTCTAATTGAAATTCTATTTTATACTTAATTGGTAATCTAGATTAATTATTTTTAATTAGTAATCTAGATTCATTTTTTAATTAGTAATCTAGTTTAATTTTCCATAATTGGTATGGTAGTTCAATTATTTTTAATATGTAATCTACTTTATTTATCTGTAATTGGTAAAATAGTTTAATTATCCTTAATTGGTGATCAGGTTTAATTGCCTTTAATTGGTAAACTTGTTTAATTACCTTAAATTGGTAATCTACTTTCATTATCTTTAAGTTGCAATCCTGTTCAATTACCTCTAAGTGGTAAAATATTTTAATTATCTCTAATATGTAAAAGAGTGTAATTATCTTTAAATGGTAATCTAGTTTAACTATCTTTAAATGGTAATCTAGTTTAACTATCTTTAAATGGTAATCTAGTTTAACTATCTTTAAATGGTAATCTATTCTAATTTTTATTAATTGTTAATCAAGTTCAATTATCTTTAATTGGCATTCTAGTTTCATTATCTTTAAGTTGCAATCCTGTTCAATTACCTCTAATTGATAATTAAAATTAATTAATTAATTAATTAAAATAGTTTAATTATCTCCAATATGTAAAATAGTTTAATTATCTCTAATATGTAAAATAGTTTTATTATCTCCAATATGTAAAACAGTTTAATTATGTTTAATTGCTAATCTAGTTTAATCTTCATTAATTATCTCTAATAAACTATCTCTAATTGGTAAAATAGTTTAATTATCTCTAGTGGTAAAGTAGTTTAATTATCCTTAATCGGTAGTTTTGTTTAATTATATAGATTTGATAACCTAGCTTAATTATATTTAATTGATAATCTAGTTTAATTATCTTTAATTGGTAATTTAGTTTAATTATCTTTAATTGGTAATTTAGTTTAATTATCTTTAATTGGTAATCTAGTTTAATTCTTTGTGGAAGGGGGGGTTATTTCAATTTGAGTTCGCAGTTCCGGCACCAGGATGTGATTCAGTGTTATGCAATTATATTATTTATCGGGAACTGTTAGTATCTAGAAGTATCTTAAATTGGTAATCTAGTTTAATCACCATTAATTGGTAATCTAGTTTAATGACCATTAATTGGTAATCTAGTTTAATTATCTTTTATTAGTAATCCTGTTTCAACACAATAAACTTCAATTTCAATTTCAATTATCTTTAATTGGTAATCCAGTTTCATCATCTTTTATTAGTAATCCAGTTTAATTATCTTTAATTGGCATTCTAGTTTAATTTTCTTTTATGGGTAATCAATCTTATTTAATTAAATTAATGGGTAATCAATCTTATTTAGTTAAATTAATGGGTAATCTAGTTTAATTATCTTTAAGTGGAAATTTTGTTTAATTATCTCTAATTGGAATTCTAGTTTAAAATTAATTGGTAACCTAGATTAATTATCTTTAATCGTAATCTAGTTTAATTACCTTTAATAGGTAATCTAATTTAATTACCTTCAATCAGTAATCTAGTTTAATTACCTTTAATTAGTAATCTAGTTTAATTACCTTTAATTTGTAATCTAGTTTAATTACCTTTAATTTGTAATCTAGTTTAATTACCTTTAATTTGTAATCTAGTTTAATTACCTTTAATTTGTAATCTAGTTTAATTATCTTTAATTGGTAATCTAGTTTAATTTCGTTTAATTTGTAATCTAGTTTAATTATCTTTAAATAGTAATATTATGAATGAATTGTAGTTTATTGTGCGTAAAGAAAGTCACAAGCGACTCGCGAGATTACACACATAATGGCAAAAGGAAAAGAAAAAATACATTAATGTAAGGCCGTAATACGCAGTGAAGTACAAATAAACAGGGAATTTTGACTGAGTGTAATAGTATTGAACTATTTATATACGTGCTAAGTCCATTAATGTCCTGAAGTTTCACGGAAAATATATCAAATTGCTTGGTAAAAATATTACAGGATTTCTGCATTCTGTATATCGGTGTTAAATCACCAGGTTTAACATAGAATGTGGAAGGGTCACCTCTAAGCGTTCGCGGCACGAGAATATTTAATTTTGACAACAAATGCGGGAGTGGGATTATATTATGTAAAAGTTTGTACACAAATTTAACTTCATTAATCTTCCGAACATGCATTACTTTGGGGAGATCAAGTATTTCTAGACGAGATTCGTAGTTATATTCTATATTCTTGAGAAAATAGGTATGAGAAAAGGACACAAATTTCTTCTGCACCCCCTCAATACGATCAAGGAGGTAATTACTACATCCGCCCCAAGCAACCCATCCAAATATTAAGCGGGTCCTTATTAAACTGAGGTTAAGAAGTCTAAAATGCCGCACAATGAATTTAATTTTCTTGCAATTTTAAGGGCCACCGCAAGAGTGCACCAACAGTTGCTGACGGTACGAGATATCTCTTCGATAAATAATAGACGGCTATCAAAAATTGTGCCTAAATCTTTAATTGTAAATTTTTTGGAATAGTGGAGTTTAGTAGCTTGAACGAGGTTTTTATCTTTCGAGAAAAACGTCTGGTGAAGGAAACATGAACTGATTTGGATGGATTTATTGGGAGGTTGTTACGAACACACCACGATTCAAGAGAGTCAAGGTCCCTTTGTAGCAACTGCCCATCTAGTGGGGTATTAATTTCTTTACAGAGTTTATTGTCATCGGCGAATTGGAGTAATTTAGAGTAACTGATTTGAAATTGTAGATCGTAGATATAAATAATAACAAGGCGACCCAAGGGCTCGTAATAGTAGCCACATCGTACGAGTGAATAGCCCCTCTACACCTACCCTAATGAGTGGATAACCCCTCTATACCTTACCTAACCTACTGTGATTGTTCAATCCTTTACTCCTCAATTCGAACTAGGAAACGATAAAAATGTACTGCGCACACACGACAATTTAAACGAACGTCAACAACAACAAAAAATTATTAATTATAATAAGAAATTACTAAATAATTGTTAAAAGAAGTTAAAAAAATATTCCGCAATATCTTAGCACCAAAAAAATAAACGTCTCTTCGTTTTGAAGCTTTTACAAGAATGAATGGAAAGGAATGCTGCCCCAAGCTAGTACCTTCTTTTAAAACTCTTCTCGATTTATGGAGAAACGACGTAACTTCTAGTAATAAACACCACCTTTCCAAATATAACGTCGGTATATAGTTCCTTTTGCTTTTAAAAATCCCCCTCGATTTCTTTGAATTTTGAAATCGGGGGGTGAGATGAAAAGCGTGAAACCCTTATTGTTGACGGGTGACAGGAATTTTAAAGGGAGTATTAAACCTTCCATTTAAATTAAGCCAATACTAAATTCCTCTCTCTCTCTCTCTCTCTCTCTCTCTCTAGCTTTAAATATATGGAGCAAACGTAAACCACATTTCACAAAGCTTAACCTTACCTGTACAATTAAATGTATGCTTGCACTTACTATTATAATCCCCATCCTTTTAAAATACACGAACGAAAAATATCACCTCACCACAATTCTCTCACATTCACTCTCCCTTCAATGTCGAACGAAACGTTTTATACTGCCAAAGCAATAAAATAACCATTTCTTCGGTTAGCTCTGACTAACTATTTCTTTGGGTAACTCTGACCACATTCCAAATCGCGAAAAACTACTACGACCACCACCACCACCACCACCACCACACCCACCACCACACCCACACCCACAGGCTCGCGGGACAAACTAATAGCCACATCGTATATATACGATGTGGCTAAAAATAGAGGTCCCAAAGAGGACCCTTGGGGAACGCCACAAGTCACCGGAAAAAATACATTCGTTAGTGAGCCGTTGCATTTTAGTGACCCGGTCGTGCATAATCTTATCGAAAATTTTCGCAAATACACATAACAGTGAAATAGGGCGGTAGTTCTTTGCATCTGTAATTAAGCCAGCCTTGAAAACTGGCACGACGACAGATCGTTTCCATAACCTAGGGAATTCCTTATTGCTGATTGATAAATTAAAAATGTGCTCTAAAATAGATATTAGCAGGTCACTGCAGCCTTTAATTATAAATGTAGGAATGCCATCAATTCCCGTGGAACTCTTATTGGGTAATTGTTTGATGGCCGAATAGATATCAGAGGCTTGGATGATTTAATTATTATAAGAGCTCGAGGACACCTTTGACGTGCCGTAACAGTACGGCTCACTCCGAGGGGTTCTATACACGGAAACACCAGAGTAGTGTTCATGAAAAACAGAAGCAATTCGAGCAGGGTCTGATTCCAATTTGTTATTAATTTTTAGAAAGGTTGTGGTGTGACCCTCTCTAATGTTTCCGCTGACAAAACTCCAGAATTTTTTGGGGTTAGCCAAAGCGTCACTACAGACCTATTCAGCCAAGAGCCTTTTATCCCTAGCAGTTAAACGTTTAGTAAGAGCTCTTAATCGGCGGAATTCAATCTCATCATCTAAATTGCCGGTTCTGTTTTTTTTGAAGAAGTACCGTTTTTGTCGTAAGGCTTTGCGTAAGTCAAATGAATACGATGAGGGAATCGAATACTATGACAGCGTAACGTTTTGGGAATGCATATGTTCATGGCTGCAATAATGCGAGTGGTTAAGAGAGGGACACATAGATTAATATCACGAGAATGAATACGTCAGACCAATCAGTATCACGCAGGGTTTCGTAAAGAAGGTGATAATCACCTTTCTTAAAATTGTATTGAAGATCCGGAGGTGGGGTGTTCCGGCAGAGGTTGTCGAAGATAGAGACGTAAAACGGGGGATGGTAAGGATCGATGGCCACAAGTGGGTCGTTGAGATCGCGAATTTCAACACCGTTAATATTTGTAATACAGAGATCTAACAAGTTTATATTAGGTTTCTTTAGATTGATTTGTTTTAAATTTAGGTTGTAACATAGATCAAAAATGTGAGAAGATTTCGATTTAATGGGGCTGGTGCAACCTTGATCTCTCAATAATTCCCAGTTGACCCCAGGAAGGTTAAAATCACCAAGAAGCAACAGATCCATATCAGTGTCCTGTACGTGGCATATTAATTTTTCACTGTAATTTTTATATGGAAGATCATTATTGGATGGGCTAAAGTATCCATTACCGAGAAGTAAAGATCGGTTACTATTAAGCTTAATTTCGAGAAAAACACATTCAGAAGCTCCTTCTAGGTCACGTCGCCTAGAGCAAGCAATAGACCGCTTAAACGCAATTAAAGAACCCCCACCACGTACGTGCACATTTGTTGGATCAAACCGATCAGACCGAAAAATCGTATCAATGCGAGGAAAGTAATCTTGATTGAAATGGGAATTGTTAAACCAAGTCTCTGTTAGGCAGATGACATCAAAATCATTAATAATAATATTTGTTAAAAATTCGTTAGATTTAGTCCGAAGGCCTCGAACGTTCTGATAGGCAATGGAAATGTCTCTCATTGGGAAGGGGTATTAGCCTCAAACGGAGGTGGCACAGAATTGAAGTCAACAACAGTGTCCGAAGATTCCGATGAATGTTTGTGCTGGGCGCGGGGATAACCATTAAACTCAGAGATGATGCAGTGCAAGGGCCAAGTAGATGGGTCACTAAGCGATGTAAATTCATCAGCATCTCCACAGCTAACGTAGAACGAGGAGTGGTCGGGATCAGGGTGTTTAGTCTTGAGCCTTATGCAAATGGCCGTGCGAATTCCAGTCTCCTCTAGCAAAAACTCCTTAAGATCCGATGAGAGGAGGTCTTTATCTAAGCGACTCACAAATAGTCCCTTTCGGGCTGGTTTCCGAGCGGAAGTGCGACGCGCAACAGACTTGAGCTTGGAGGTAACAGCTAAGCCAGTTTTGATAGGCTTCGGGGCATGTTTAGGAAGGGCATGCCGCGGGTTGGGATCAGCGTTAGTACTCCTTGGGCAGAAACCGTCAGCCGTCTTAGGAAGTTGTTGGAACCAGGTAGCATTTGCAGCCGAGTCTTTGAAAAGACTTGAAGCCAGTGCTGGTGCAATATATGGTAAGCGTGGAAAAGCAGGAGCATCTGCATTAAGTGTGCTCGCAGGGTTTCCGGAAAGACACTCGAGTCGCGTGGTCAATTCTAAGTTTTTCTTTTCAATCTGTGCCAGTCTATTTTCCATTGCGTCCATGCGGGAGTTTATAGTTAAGGCAAGTGTCTCGAATGAATCAAGTTTGGTTAAAATTTTGTCCAAAATGGAATTGGGATCGCGAGTCAGGCTGTCATATTTAAGAATGTTATTCAGAGCGTCATGAACCTCGTCCATAGACACGAAACTAGTCTTAGTAGACGAAGCCGAGTCCTTTTCAGATGTAGTGTTAAAGCTAGGGCCACTGTCTTCAGTTTTTCTAGATTTGCAGTTCCTGCATGTGAACCTACTGTCTTTAAAACAATTAGCATGTACCCGTTTCTGGCATCCACCCAGTACTCTGTCGCCCAAAAAAGGGACAATCACAATTTAAACACTTATCTGACGACGGTGCCATGGCTGGAACAACCGTCCCATGTGAAGTAGCGGCAGATCCGTTGAAAAAATCAACCAAGAGGGTTCAATACCAAGGAAACAACAATGAAATTGCCTATTGTTTATATCCTTAAGCCTCGGCTAAATCACCACTTTAAAAATAGTAATATAACTTAATTATCTTTAAATAGTAATATAGTTTAATTGTCTTTGATGGGTAATATTATTTAATTTTCTTTAATGGTTAATCTAGTTTAAGTACCTTTAATTCGTAATCTAGTTTAATTATCTTTAATTGGTAATCTAGTTTAATTACCTTTAATTGGTAATCTACACTGTTAGAAAAACATGTTCTATATTGAACAAAGTGGCGTTCATTGGAGTGTCCCCGTACGAGCACAGCGTTTTGTTCTATACAGAACACTAAACGAGTGTTCAAAACTGAACGCAAAAAGAGTGTTCAAAACTGAACGCAAAACGAGTGTTCAAAACTGAACGCAAAACGAACGTTCAAAACTGAACGAAAAACGACTGTTCATAACTGAACGCAAAAAGACTGTTCAAAACTGAAAATGTTCTCAGTTCTAAGCCGCACGTTAAGTTGTTCAATAAAGAACTCGTGTTTGATTAACAAAAAACTAACACCTGTCCTATGGCGCGCGGGTATTCGTTCATAAAAGAATTCGTGTTTGTTCGATGACTTTCAGGGTTTCGTTTTTGAAAGAACTCGTGTTAAAAAACAAATAGATAATTAGACATGTAAAAAATGAAATAATAGGTCAAGCATGCTTAACGTATAAAAGTACATGAGCCTACTGATAAGAGGTCTTCTCGGACGTAAGGTTTATGAGTTTGAGTAGTTCAGTTTTAGGGCTCGCATGTCAGATTACGCCTTTTGAATTAAAAACCTGACCTAGTCATAGTTAAACATATTTTACCTCATCGACTGACGATGACGTCACGGAGAGGTATTATACTGGACGTGTGTGTGTCTGTCACCGTGTTCGCAGTTGGCAAATAGGAGCAAATGTTTACGCAGAAAGGAATTTTTGGCTTCTATTTTCACCGTTATGATTAAGAAGTACGCGGCGTTTGTGTAGGGCAACGAGAAACGTCAAGCCTCCCAATATCAAGGCTTCCACAAAAGGTTTATTCTATTGCAGGTTTCCTGATCATTAGTTGTGAATCAATCGCCTTATATATCCAAAATTTGCAAACATTGTTGGGGGCATAGGCTTGAATTCAAACGTCAACAATAGCTATGTTAAAAATTGTTTTAGAAATAATGTTTCTTAAAACGGTTTAACTTGAAATAAGGTAAATTAATGACGATTAAAATAATTTAAATCAATTATATTTATTATATTTATTATATTTATTTTATTATTTAAGAAAAGCTTCTTTATTGCGTTTCGACTCGTAGAGGTTTATTTTTTCTTTCCAAACTTTTAAATTAGCCGACCGACGTGTCATGATTTTGATACTTATTAACACGCGTATAAGAGTAAGTATAAAATAAATGTGCGTTTTACACATGGCAAAAGTTATCCTGCCTTTGGGGCGTACATGACGTCATTATACTAACCTAAATGACTAAAAATTGAACGAAATAAGGTATTTGAACGCACCATAGAACCCCAAAACGACGCTTTTAAACATACCCATGTAAAATTTAAAATAGTTTTTTTTGGTCGTATATACTCTGTGACGTCACTTTCCTGTCTTGGTTACTTGGTTCCAAATTAAACAAACGAATAATCTTCGGTGGAATCTTTGATCACAGAACAAAATACAATACCGTTTCATGTTCAACAATATTAGTTTAAAGCGAAATTTTGTAATCGAAATCGAACGACACACTTTGAACGATTCTAGTCCATGACGTCATTTATTGTTTTAGTTCTATATTGAACGAACAACTTAGAACGATTCTAGTCCTTGACGTCATTTATTGTTTTGGTTCTATATTGAACGAACAATTTAGAACGATTCTAGTCCATGACGTCATTTATTGTTTTAGTTCTATATTGAACGAACAATTTAGAACGATTCTAGTCCTTGACGTCATTTATTGTTCTGGTTCTATATTGAACGAACAATTTAGAACGATTCTATTCCATGACATCATTTATTATTGTTTTGGTTCTATATTGAACGAACAATTTAGAACGATTCTAGTCCGTGACGTCATTTATTGGTTTCGTTCTAAATTGAACGAGTAATTAGCACGATTATCGTCTTTGACGCCATTTTCTGGTTTTTGTTCTAAATTGAACAAACTCATAGTCATTGAACAAACCATTCAGTGCACTGAACAAATTTTGAGTTTTGTTCAATCTAGAACGCGACTATCTATTTTGAACGGATTGTGAACGCCTTTTTCTAACAGTGTAGTTTAATTACCTTTGATTGGTAATCTAGTTTAATTATCTTTAATTGGTAATCTAGTTTAATTATCTTTCATTGGTAATCTCGTTTAATTATCTCTAATTGATATTCGGGTTTATATTTTATTGGTAACCTAGTTTAATTTTCTTTAATTGGTTATCTAGTTTAATTTTCTTTAATTGGCATCTATCATCCGCTACGTTGGTTTCAGTGAAGGAACTTCGGAACACATCATGAACGAGTCCTTTAGAATTTTGGTGGAGAGAGTGAGTATATGCTTTGGCGGGAATTAGGCAAACCTACGATAAGCTAAGTTATAGGTGCCGTGTTGATCAAACGCGCTTTCAAAACCCTCCAATCATTTCTTGTTTTTAAAAGAAGGACCCGTATTTTAAAGTTATTTATAATGTTTCGAACAACGCAGATTGATAAGCTGCGTGGAAGTAGAAAAGGAACGGAGAATCTTTTCCTAATTAGAATAGAGCTCGCGTCCAAGAGATTCTGGTTTAGTTTCGCGGATTAATCTCTCATAATTCAATACGGTCAAAAACGGATTTATGTACTAAGAACGTCGGATCGTAGCTTTAGCCTCTAGTACCATCCTCGCATACTTTATTGAGAAACTTCGTCTGCTTATATTTTGACTCCACCCACAAAATCTGACTATATACAGAATTTGTGGGTGGAGTCAAAATATAAGCAGACGAAGTTTCTCAATAAAGTATGCGATGATGGGTAGTGAATTTGCTACCTTCAACGTTCTTCTTGCATAAATCCGTTTTTGATACGGTGACATACAAATGTTTCGGGGATGTTGTTACGTTCTTCTCGGAGAATATACAAAATAAATTCGAGTTGAGATTAGACCCTTCATAATCCAGTCTATTTTAGCGGAGGAGTTTACATTAAAATTGTTAAAGCAATTGGGCCTGGTGAAAAAATACCGTTATCTGTATCTGTTTAATCGGATATCTCGTTGTACCTTGTGCGTCACTACACGTGGCGATGTCATTACCTTTTTTGGCGATACGAGTTTCAAAATTAATTGAGAGCCTCGTTTTAGAAATTTTATGACACTGTGAAGAAAACGTTTAAACTGAAAGGTTACCACCCTGGAAATAGTCTGATAATGGAATTCATATGCTATCCGAAAGATGGGTAAATTTTGAATAGGTTTCCAGCTTACTCGCGTTTAAGATAAATGTAGAATATTTTTTCCAGAATTAACATAACGTATGCTCCCGGTCATAAAGGGCACTTCGGGGTAAGACTAAATTTGGACTAAATCTGTTCCTAAATGCGGAAAAATACAAATTCATTTGTTTCATATGACGTTTTAGGATGCAGATTTCTTTTTTTTTTAAAATAGTGGTTGGCTCTCTTCAATTAGATAAAATAATGATGATTAACCGAACTTTAAGCCAATCTATCTGGCATCAAGAATATACCATGTTGTCTTATTTCCAAGAAGCCGAATACCAAATATCACTGAGTGCAATCATTGAAGTCTTTCTTCCGAAGGTGCGTAGGACTCTATATTTTCATCTTTAGATTTCTTATAACAAAACCACTGTCTTTCAAAGGTGTGGATGATTATCATTCTATTTCTCTTCTTATTCAATTTCTTGACGATTGCCAACCGATTTGTGCCGAGACTACGCCGTTTTCTTGTTTCTGACAACGTGGGGAATAAATACGAAACTGCCAAGAAGATTATTTTGGCCACCTACTTAGTCGGCTGTTTCATTTTGATGGAAATCTTCAAAGCCAACCTGTCGACCAAATTGACAGTTGACATTGATCGCAACATAAATACCTTTGATGATATCTACAATTACCCCAACATGCGCATTGTTTTACACAAAGAAACACCCTACCGGAGACATTTGAAGGTATGATATTAAGGGTTTAATATGGGGGTGACGATAGATAGGGGAGAGTCAGTCAAAGTCAAGGATCCCAAGGTTTAAAATTTCTTTTAATTAGTGAAGGTTGAGTCTTACCCAAGTCTACACAATATTCTCCGCTAAACTTAATGCTTTATCTATGTTTATTTTTGGTTAATATTTTTTTCATTCTTTTACAATCCTAAGGGTTACATATATTAAATGATATTCTTACAAGATATTCTTTTACCGTACTATCATTGTTGTCAAATCTCGTTTTTAACAAGTCGATACTTGGAGGTACAAGATAAACACTGCTATTTCCCAAAATAGCACCCGCTATTTCTAAAACAGCAGTTTAGAACAAGGCCGCTGTTTTTTTTTTTGGAATCGCGGTTGCTATTTCGGGAACTGCTGATACGAGGTACACGCGTCTAACGTTAACAGTTATGCTATCAAACTTAGTTTTCGTTGAGGTAGAACAAGAAGATACTGTTTACACGACAACCTAGTAGTGAATTTAGCTTTGAACACAGACGTTATTCAGTTGAGGAGTAGACAGTTGAATAAGGGAATATCTCGCTAAAATGTATACCCTTCATTTCCGGTTTTTTTCCAATTTTCCAAAAATTTCGGCTTCTTTACTTCATATTTTCTATGCTTTAAATAATGCTTTAGTAATTCATTAGTTTTAACTTCGAAAATTGCTTATTAATAAAGAGCAATAATTTCATATCTAGGTAAATGTGTTTGTAGGTAGCTCTCCTTTCGACTCGGAGAGGTAAATTTTGGTTTCCCAACTTGTTTGCTTATGACATAGCAGGAATTACTTTTCTACGTGATTTAATAAAAATAACTGCAGGTTCTCCTTTACCTTCCAATTCTCATTATTTTACGTAATTTTTAATTTTCGTTTTAATTAGAATACCCGTAATGACATTGTATTAGAATACAATAGGAGGTTCGTGAAATTCAACCGAAGACGTGGAGACAACGACGTCGTTTTCAATCAAGGGAACGCCGTCTATTTTGCCTCCCTTCATCATTTTGAATACTTCTGTCGTCATGGCTACAAAGCGAAAAAACCGTTGCATTACGCTAGGGATAGTTTCTTGTCGTACGATACCGCTTATCAAGTGTCCAGGACGGCTTCGAATACATTGAAAGAATTGATCAAGCTAAGGTAAAAGGCAATGTCATTGGTAAAATCATTTGCTGACATTTTTTTTACTCGACAGAATATTGAACTTTTGGGAGACTGGACATCAAATCAGAGCCAGCACTCTCATGAACAAAAGGGGTTGCTCAAGATACCTGAAGACAAAGCAAAGTTTGTCGTTTTAGAAAACATCTCTTGGTGATGTTGGCGTCATATTTGTTGTGTACATCTCTGCAATGGCGGTTTCCTTTTTGGTAATGCTGGGTCAGATACGACTCGCTTTCAACAATATACACGCGGAACGAAGAGTCTAAGCTCTTGAATTGATGGTCTACAGCGTGAACTGTAGATATGGAACCGCCTCTCACGCTTGAATAGGACAAAATATTTATTACAATTTGTTGATGAAAATACTTCTTATAAAATAAGGTTTCTATTTATGTAGAAGATTTAGTACCGATGTTAAAATAATGAACATTTGCCGTTCCTTTTTCCCTCGGCTTAATGAGGTGCTTACTATCTCGGACCTCAGATGCAAAATGGCTTAATCCGGTCCTGAGGATAATCAAATTTCATTTTCAACAAACAACGTCATTAACGTATTTGATAGAATGTCTTATTAATGTCGTTACGGTTTTATTTGAAAAAGGGGGTAAGTTGGAACGACAATATTCGATGAAAGCTTACACATTTATAGCAACATCTTTCCTCACCTCGGATAAAAACCCTGCGAACAGAATAAAACATATTATTTAACACTGTCCTTAAATTGAAGCGGGATGGGGTTACTGCGCGTGTTGGCGGCTTATAAATAAAGTATACAGAATCAGTGAGAAAAAATTACAGGCACAACAATCAGTAGTGGCGCAGACGTTAAGTATCCGCATCCCACACCGGCAACGTCAGTTCGATAACACATAAAACAAAATTTTGTGATTTAGCACCATTTGTATTAATTTTGACGGATTCAAAATCAACACCATTAATGTTGTTAAGCCACACCTCAGAGAGTGTTCCATGGCACATTTTTAACACTTTACATCTAAAAAATATTTTCACATATTCATTACACCTCAATGAGCTAGACATTTTCGATTACTGTACCTGGCATAAGTTCGGTCTCGAGTGTTATATGGTTGTCTCGCTTGTTGGAGCTCTGTACCTTAGAGCTAAATTGGAATGTGTCCAACGTAAATTCATAAAATATTGCCATGCATGTTTTCTTCAGAATGAACTATATGACTATCACCATTTACTCTAAGTTCTAAATTTAAAACCCCTTTCTTACCTTTGCCAATTAAATGACTTCAAATTTGTTTACAAATTAATTAATAACCGGTTGAACTTGCCTAATTTAATAGAAAAATTAAGTTTCCATGTGCCTAGATCAACGCGGTACCCTAAGACTTTTACTGCCCCTAAAAAGATACTTGTTCCTTTAAATCGCATGCAGGCAACAATTAACACCATAGGTGATAAATTTGATTTATTCTCAATTAACTTTAAAGATATTAAATAGCGCGGCTTAATTTCACATATCTTAAAACTTGTGGTAACTAGTCGAAGATTCCTCAACATTGTAAATATTTGTATATTTGTATTCTGTTGTTTCTTTTGTGTTGTTCTTTTTATTCTTATCCCTGTGTATAATCTCGTGAGCCAGTAGTATATATATATATATATATATGAATGAATGGAGGAGTTTATTGGGTATATATATATATATATATATATATATATATATTGAATAGCTCAATTTTGATAAGATGTTTGTTTCAGTGTATTACGCAAATAAAAATTTACTTTTGAAACGTTACATTCAATGTATACGCAATTTGTAACATCGCGTGTTAGGTGGTTTCATATAAAGGTTACAAAATGCTCATTACAACGTGATTTTTGTACAACTATCATCATTCAGCGTTGAATTTCTTTCGTAAGGCAGCTGTAAATATCACAGTACTATCATATCCTAGTTGCGAACTAAATTACTGGTGATTGGACTATTTCTTTTGAACGCCAAAGTTCGATTTGGTCCTGATTTCATAATACCACGAAACTTTTAAATAAATTGGCTTGACTTCAGAAGTCACGATTAGTCACGGGATTCAATTTCTTCCTAAAGATTGGAGAAAAGAGGTGAGATAGAGTAAAAAACCTCCTTATACCTGTATCGTAGCCTCTGTACCCCCTTCCACGGGACTGAAGTCTTCCCAGCATCCTCGGTGTTTCGGTCGGTCCGTGCAGGGAGGAAAGGGAGAAGCCGCCTAATGCTAACAGAACTCGTATCTAGCGGGAAGGGGTTGAAAACGGGGGTATGAAATACTATGTTCTCTCTCTCTCCCTGGGTCATTCGGTGGATCATTGAGCATGCGCGAAGTGACATCACGAATAGTTGCTACATGAGATAACCTAACCTAACCTGTCCTAACCCCAACGGAACCAAACCTAACCTAACCTGTCTTAACCCCAACGGAACCAAACCTAACCCTAAACTATATCTATAGTGAAATTGAAATGGTCAAATCACAAGTTTAATAGCATGCCCCTATTGTAGCATAGCCAAACCTAACATAACCCTAAACTATATCTGTAGTGAAATTGCAATGGTCAAATCTAAAGTTTAAAAGCATGCCCCTATTGTAGCATAACCAAACCTAACCTAATCAACAAGAAAATAAAAATGTTTTATTTGCAAACGGTGCGGAAATGGGCTATGGTAAAAAATGGTGAACTAAAATTTCAATGTGAAAACAGTGCAGAAATGGGCCATAAAAAGTGTGCGGAATTGGGCTATGATTCTCGAAAAATGTGCGGAAATGGGCATCCTCGATAAAAAATTTGGATTTTGCGCAGTAGAGCTCGCGGTGGCCCGGGCGATACTACCCCCGTTGGCTGGGAAATTTACTTCCCCCACCCAAAAGAGAGACACCTCGCGCTATTCACGCGGCATCTCCCCTTTCCTCCCTGGTCCGTGACAACCCAACCCAACCATGTTTGGAGGTAAGAAGATTATTTATATGAGTATGAAAAGCCCGCCTATTAGCACGAACAATTTATTAGCAATAATAAAAATATTTTGGAAAAGATGGCAGCTAATTAATAGAAGAATATTTTGGAAAAGATGGCAGCTTATTAATAGGAGAATATTTTGGAAAAGGTGGCAGCTAATTAATTGGAGAATATTTTGGAAATGTGGCAACTAATTAATAGGAGAATATTTTGGAAAAGGTGGCGACTAATTTATAGGAGAATATTTTGGAAAAGGTGGAAACGAATTATTGGGACGATTGTTTTGGATTAGTCTTTAAAACAAGGACTACCGCGCCGCCTTTAGTTTAGTGGCGTCTGCTAAACCGAACCTCTTACCCCTACGGGATAGGTTAAATTCTGATAGATTTAGATAAGAGGTTACATTTAGCAGACGCAACTAAACCAATGGCGGCGCAGTAGTCCTCGTTTTTAAGATGAGTTTGAGCTTTGAAATTATAAGCCACTCCCATCAAAACATTCAAAGTAGTCGAGGACGGGTATGGAAGTTCAACGTTCTTCGTACATTAATCAGTTTTTGCCCCTCTCTGTTATTCTCATCATGTCTCGCCATTAGAAGGGAAAACAATTTTCACCACCAATTGTACTAATAAATAGAGCTTTTGGAATATTTTCTTCGCCAACGCCGGTCACAGTATATAAAGCATTGTTCTTAGTAATGTAAGAAACTCCCGCTAATATTACCAGAAGGGAGATGAGACTAGAAGTACTGAGCTAACCAAATTCTTCACTTGGCTAAAGTGAATATTCTTGATAACAAATCCAACGGTTGGCCCTCTGGTAGTGGTTTCTGAATTTTCCCTCCAAAACGTGAGACGCTCTTGGTGGTAGACGGCCGAACTAGATCAAGCACCCTCGTCCGTGTTCCGCGGCTTTAGGTTGAGGGGAAGGGGGTAGGAAATATTTTTGGAACTCGATCAATTTTTTTACCTCTCCGAGTGACGTATGTCACGGAGAGGTATTACACCTGCCGTGTCTGTCTGTGTGTCTGTCTGTCTGTCAGACCCCACGTGACCGCGTTCGCAGTTTACGTATCGGAGCAAACGTGTTCCCAATTTCCGGACTGCATTGACAGTTCACGGAAATTTGGGTTTGTCTCCTCTGGCTATTCTACTTGAGTTCCAACACCACCAGCTTTTGTTTTCGTCCACTCCACATGGACACTAGTCTGTACTTGCTAGCTTCCTAGCACAAACATCTTCTGATCTTCGTCAATTTCACCTTGCACCAGCTTCTAGGCACCACCATCTTCTGTTCTTCGTCAATTCCACATTGACACCAGCTTCTATGCACCACCATCTTCAGGTCTTTGTCAATTCCACATGGACGCCAGTCAGTCCATTCCGGCTTCTATTCCTTCGTCACCGTTTGGTTTCAAGATATACGCGGCGATCGGCTAGGGTTACGAGAAACGTCTAGCCTCCCAATGGCAGGGCTTCCACCATCGGTTCACGCGAATGCGTTTTTAATTTTACACGGAATTTTATTCCGTTTAAAATTTAAGAAACGGCACCAAACCCCTGTCCCTGTCCCTGTCCCGGACGCGTCCGCGAAACCGGTTTCGAAACGAACGCTTACGATGGGGGAGAGAGAGAGAGGGAGCCGCGTCCACGAAACGAACGCTTACGATGAGAGAGAGAGGGAAAAACGAAAGTGTCCGGGGTGGGGAGAGAGAGAGATCGCTAGCGTACGCGATGGCGATACGTAGAGGGAGAGAGAGGAAAGAAAGGTAGTTTAAATCTCGCGGGCTTTTTTGAGTGAAGGAAAAACAAGATGATAATTTTCGTGCACTACTGCACTTTGCGCGCGTGATACATCAGATTATGCTGGATGGTTAGGTTAGGTTTCTGAACTCCTACTCAAATTTAGGTCCTTATTAAAATAAATGAAAATGGCTAGGGGATGTCTTTGGAGATAGGCTTAACCTAAAGGAATGCAGCTGTTTGAGGTTGCCAACTTGAATTAAATTTAATACAAAAATTTTATTTGTGTCGAAGTAAAGAAACAAGATACTACATTATTCGACTCATATTGCTTTTTAAAATCATTATATCATAAGTAACAAAAGAACCATAAGTATGACACTTCCCCAATATGAATGCTAAACTTATAGAAAACGTCTTATAAACCTACGTATGTACACATTATATTAATTATTCAGTTAATGCATAAACTATATAGTAATTTTGCGCTGATCTTTGGAGGTTCGCGTGTCACAAAATTTAAGAAAGGGCCGAAGCGCCTGTCGGGTTCGCGTGTCTTTTGTGTACATTAAATCATAAGTAACAAAATAAGTATGAATAGAGAGATCAACTATATGGGTGGCCACGTGAGCCGTGTAAAATTAATATTAAGGCCCAACCCTTGGGCCATCTTGTTATCTATTATTGGTTTCAAGATATACGCGGCGATCGGCTAGGGTTACGAGAAACGTCTAGCCTCCCAATGGCAGGGCTTCCACCATCGGTTCACGCGAATGCGTTTTTATCTATTATTATAATGGAAACGAATCGTATATATATATCCCAAAATTTGAAAAAAGCGGCCAAGAGGGGTACCCTTCACTTTAAACGTCAATATTAGCAAAGTTTCGAAAGATAATAGGAACAACTTTATTTTAAACGATTTAACTATTTTTAAAGTTATTTACTGGCGATTAAAATAATTAATATCATTTATATTTAATTAATTATTTAAGATAAACTTATTTCTATGTACTGACACAAGTGAGAGTTAATATAGAACGAGTAATGAAGATTGCATCTGAATCGAAACACTACACGCAAATCAAAGTTAATATAAAGCGAGTAGGGTGAAAAGATCTCTTACAAAACGGTAACATTTCGTTTTGGCAGAATATTAAATGGAAATACTTAAATATTTTTCGGCATTACGATTCTTTTAGTAGTTGTGTAGCTATAAAGCTCTGTTTCATCTCAATATTCCAAGAACATCTTTTGATATTAACATTTAAAATTTGGTGTTTACTTTTTAATTCATCTTTACTACATTTATATATAGTGTAAACGTAACTTTTGGCTTCATTAAATAATTAGGATGTTAATACTTCATCTCTCCATGCATGTTGAAACGACTGGGTCTATGAGATAAGATAACCTAGATTTTAACCAGAATTGACCTTGTTTCATGTCCTCTTATAGGAGGTCTTAACGGTTCAGAGTGAGCCGAAAGTTAAATACACATTTAAGTGATAGATATTAGGTCCTCATTAGAATCAATGAGGATACGCAGGAAATTATTAAACGCTTTAAACTTTGCAAATGATCATTGCAATATCTCGCCGGTTAGAACTATGTATTTCCGGTTTGTCTCATTGGCTGGCGGACCGGTGTTTGGAAAGTAAATTCGTCTCGGCTCGGAGAGGTTTATTTTGGTTTCCCAACTTGTTCTCTCTCGTGTAGGCACGATGGAAACGGCATAAAATCCACAAATTTGTTCACTAGTGCCAGGGTCGATTACCAATGCTAGATCCCTTCACTTCTAGTCTCATTTCACTTCTGATATTACTTAAATCTGAAGCAAATGAGAATATGCATTTGCTGTAATGAAGCGCATTTCTAATCAAGATAGTGAAAATTATACTTAAAAACATGACGATTTGCCTCTTCCGGGTAAACAAAGAGCTCATTTGCTCAATATATATGCATAGTAATGGTTCTGTAAAAGACCTATTAGTGAGATTACACAATTAACGTAAATTTGCTACTCGGAATCCGGCCGTAAATCGTTAATCTCCACTTCGTCACTGGTTAGGTCACCTATCAAGACGAGACACGTCCGTTTTCTTATAATCACGGTCAATACACAGTTTGAATTTTAAAGAAATCAATCTTTACTGCTCATTTTCAAGGTCTGTTCATTATAATTTTGGGGGGTTTCAAGTCAATTTGAGTTTGCAGTTCCGGCACCAGGATGCGATTCATTGTTCAATTATATTATTTATCGGGAACTGTTAGTATCTAGAAGTAACTGAAATCTTAATAAAGAAGGAAGTTCAATTGTTTAATTATCTTTAGTTGGAAATCTAGTTTAATTATCTATAAATGGTTATCTTGTTTAATTATTTTTACTTGGTATTTTAGTTTAATTATCTTTAAATGGTTATCTTGTTTAATTATTTTTACTTGGTGTTTTAGTTTAATTATCCCTAGTTGGAAATCTAGTTTAATTATCCCTAGTTGGAAATCTAGTTTAATTATCCCTAGTTGGAAATCTAGTTTAATTATCCCTAGTTGGAAATCTAGTTTAATTATCCCTAGTTGGAAATCTAGTTTAATTATCCCTAGTTGGAAATCTAGTTTAATTATCTTTAGTTGGAAATCTAGTTTAATTATCTTTAGTTGGAAACCTAGTTTAACTATCTTTAAATTTAGTTGGAAATCTAGTTCAATTATCTTTAGTTGGAAATCTAGTTTAATTATCTTTAGTTGGAAATCTAGTTTAACTATCTTTAAATTTAGTTGGAAAATCTAGTTTAATTATCTTTAAATTTAGTTGGAAATCTAGTTTAATTATCTTTAAATTTAGTTGGAAATCTAGTTTAATTATCTTTAAATTTAGTTGGAAATCTAGTTTAATTATCTTTAAATTTAGTTGGAAATCTAGTTTAATTATCTTTAAATTTAGTTGGAAATCTAGTTTAATTATCTTTAAATTTAGTTGGAAATCTAGTTTAATTATCTTTAAATTTAGTCGGAAATCTAGTTTAATTATCTTTAAATTTAGTCGGAAATCTAGTTTAATTATCTTTAAATAGTTATCTTGTTTAATTATTTTTAATTGGTATTTTAGTTTAATTATCTTTAGTTGGAAATCTAGTATATCTTTAAATAGTTGCGAACTAAATTACTGGGGATTGGACTATTATTTTTGAACGCCAAAGTTCGATTTGGTCCTGAGTTCATAATACCGCGACACTTTTAAATAAATTCAGAAGTCACGATTAGTCACGGGATTCAATTTCTTCCTAAACCTTGGAGAAAAGAGGAGAGATAGAGTTAAAAAACCTCCATATAACGTAGCCTATGTACCCCCATCCACGGTACTGAAGTCTTCCCGGCATCCTCGGTGTTTCGGTAGGGTCGTACGGTTTAAAAAACGTCGACAATACCCTTTGTGTCTTATAAATGGAAGCTAATTCGAGAAATCTAGCTTTCATTTTTAAATGGCGCTACTCGGCTGCGCTTAACAATCCCCTTGCTAAAGGGTATTGGCGTGTGCGAGGCACTATGGGAGACTTTGGTTGGTGCACATTGTAGAGTTGGAACATTACTACTCCAAATGATCTCTGTCCTCCAAGCCTAAAGTACATGAAATTCGAACATGAATTCTAATCAACTTCTAATGAATACTTGCAAACATTTTTACCTCACACCAGTTTATTTAAAAATACATCAATTTTCCATAGTCCTAACTTAACACTTTAATCAAGTCAAAAGCCATATAATATTTATTACGAATGTACACACTGTCTATTATTGTACGCATCATCTCAAACGGTCATAGTGTACTCTATACTCTAACACTACTAGTGGAGTGCTTTAAATCAATTTAAATCGTATTCTAACAGTACAAGATATTTAACATTAACTAGAAATATGAAGGGTTATTGTATATCATCAGTTACAGGGGAAAACCGGGCAGTGCAGGGGGAAAGTACTATTTCTGTGACCTACAGGAGCAGAATCCATCGTTGATTAATTTCTTGTCTAGTTTAGTCGATTTCTGGTCGTGATCGTTTACGCTGCAATAGGGGTAAGGTTTATTTTCATCGGGACATTGGAAATCCTTGCAATATCTACTGTCTTTGCAAACACAAAGACAGTAAAAGGTCACTGGGGTTGCTGGTTTCACTTCACTGCCCTTGATACATTCCACGTCCGTTTCCAGCGGGCATTTCAGCGTCTCATTTGTACAGAGTTTCCCACTTTCCTCGCTACAACCTGAGTTAAAGTAAACTTAATGTAAATAATAACCAACGCGGTAATGTTTCCAATACACTTTGCAGTGTTTCCCAAAGTTTTCCATGTTGGGATAAATGTATATTTGCCGCGTTCAACCTCGGACAGGCAAAGCCGTGTTAAAACCGCGTTAACAAATGCATAACACGCTTTGCCGATATATATTCATTGTTGTACAGATATTTATAGAAATATTATATGCCAATTTTGTCTATGAAGGTTTTATGAATAGAAATTTGAAATTTGATGTGATATTCGAGTTAAATATACTCACGGTATCTCCCTTCCAAGCAGCAGCTCAGCTTGACCAACATCAGAATAACAAAGACGCGGTTGAACGACATCATCTTATGTAAAGAATTGAATATTTGTAAATGTGAATGCTCTCGAGTCCAAAACCTTTTTAAAAAGGCGAAAATAGAAAAGACTATAATACTCTCTTCTATTTTTACTTGTGATTAGTTATAAAATAAAGTTGTCGCTTAGAATTAATTTTAACAAAAAACTTCAGTGGATAACTCTCAAGTACGGGTAAAGGTAAAATAACGTGAATAAATAATTCCAAGCTCTACAGAGATATGAATGTTCACGTTTTTCAACGCGATTCCGCTTTACGTTGTAGTTGTACTAACCTGTCTAGACTCCAGGTTCCCTTGTCCGGTGAAATAATGAGTACGAACGGTTTTGGATCAGCGTTAGACTGTCGAGCAACTGTTTATAAAAGAATCACTATTTAGGGGAAGGGATAAATATGACAATACAATGGAGCGCGATTTAAAGGGATAATTAACAAAGTAGCGTTAACAAAGTTTCGTTTTTAATACAATAAACTGTTTTAATTAAAGTTATCGCCAATAATAACAACATTTTGGTCAAGGCCATCTTGAAACCCCGAGAAAACGACGAGGTTCAGCTCTTTGATTGACTTTCTTCGTAATTAAAAACTAATTATATCTGAAACTAGTTTAGTTACGCAATAGAACCTTTTACAATAGGAGTGTGCAGTATACCATCTGCTTGATAAAGGTTTAACATTCGGTGGTATGTGAATCCAAGGGCTTTAGATGGGGCTACTTAACTTAATGTTAAAGTCATACCTGCTGCCAGGGATAAGGGAGGTGAGATGGATTGGAAATGATGACGGTAGGCGATTGCTAAGTGCTGCCGCGTAGCGCCATTTTATTTGAATGAGAACTAGCTTTTAATTTTAAGATTTCGTCCGGCAGGACCCTACCTAACCGCTGAGGATGCTGGGAGGACTACGGTGCTGTTGGTGGGGGTACAGAGGCAACGCTATGGGTATGGGGATTCCACTCTATTACTCTCTCCTTCAAGCTGCTGTCTTTGTAGTTCACAAACCGGACGCTCCGTCCTATGAAAACAAGGTACTCAAATACCAGATTCTATTTTACAATTGAAATGGGTCTTTTGGGGAAATTCGATTTAACTTTTAACTATGCATCGTGATTAGCAAGGGTTTATCAGTTAACAACTAGAAAAAATAGTTTCACGATTCCTTTGCGATGAGTACTGGCCTTTATGCCTGTAACGTCACCTGCATTTCCTGCCAGGTGTTCCTTAGAACGAATTAGAAAATAATCATTATTTCCACTATTGTTTCTGAGATTAGGTAAGGAAAATATGACGGGATACAGATTGTAATGCTTTTATGATTAATTGCTTTCCCCGAGGTAAATGACCGGGGTGTTCGTTAGACCCTAGCTCTTCAACCAAAGGAGAATTAACTATTTCTTTCAGGTGCCAAGTGTTCTTGATTTCGAAAAATTCCGTTGACCAATCAGACTCCAGAAATCACGATATCATTTTGCCTAGGCCTAATAATACATGAAATTAAGTTCTGCAGATCTTTCCATTAATTACTTGCAAGAAACCAACACACAGGCGGGATATGACGCCCCTCTTAGGTTATTTCCCTCGTGCCAAGATGCAACGCCAGACAATGTTCTTCATAACACAAGGGAGGGAAGATTAGGCCTGTGTGAGTACTCGATAGGACTCGAAAGCTCGATCGAGCCTCGAGCCGAGTACTCGGCTCGAGGCTCGATAAGCACCTCTTGAAAGGCTCGACAAGTTTTCGAGCCTCGTAAAAAAGCTCGATAAAAGCTCGAGATCAAGGGTTAAGGTTATTGAGGTTCAGTCAGTGGTCTGTGATATTCTAGATTAGGTTAAAGGTCAAAAATTACCATCTAACACAATCTACTGAATGTTGAGACGCTGCAGTGACGCGCGAAATAGGAAATTATTCTGGTTGGTGCCTTTTTGGTAAGCCCTCATTTGATTGGCGTAAGTTTTACATCAACTTTTGGGCAAAAAAGAAAATGAAAAATCGTTCTTGAAGTTTTAGTTTTACTTTTATGTATAGAAAAATACGCTTGGTTTGTATTATAAATGCGATTGTCAATGCACGGAAGTAATATCGATTAGTGATAATAGGATTCAAGTTAAATTATAGTCAAATAAAAGTTTATCTGTTTTATTTACGAATTAATAGGGTTTTTTCTTTACTAAGTCCAGTAATTGAAAGTGTAAAGGAGTATCATTCCAAATTAAGAGCTAAAATTGAAAGTCGTTAAGGCTCGATAAAAGCTCGAATCCAGATTTTGAACATGCAGCTTAAGGCTCGAAGCTCGATAAGAAACTCGAGGCTCGGCTCGAAGCTCGATAACCGAAAAAAGAAAGGCTCGAGGCTCGGCTCGAACCCAAAAAATCAAGGCTCGCACAGCCCTAGGGAAGATAGCCAAGCTGTGCTGCATTTGACGGTGTTTCTTGACGCGAGGGAAGTAACGCATCAAGGCGACCTCCACCGCCACCAATTCCGTAATGAATGGAATGGTCTATTGAAATCATAAACAGGAGGCGCTAACTTCGTGCCATTTGTCTCTTCCCTGGTAACTCTGGGGTAATGTACGGTACCAATGAGGTTGTTTGAATCTCTCCGCCATTTGTATAGACCTACAATCCAACCCAACGCCTACCACGACCAAGAATGACGTCATCATTAGGGCACTGTTTTTCAACAAATTATATTACACTTCAATCAAGTCAAAAGCAATATAATTAATATCAGGAATGTATGGAGGGGCTGGAATGGCTAAGGGGGCTCTCGTTGTACCCTTGATGGTGGAAACATAAGGCGAGTCATTTTTTTAGAAGTGTAGCTCCTCCCCCTACGTCTGTTTAGCTGTCTACCGAAGGCGAAAAATGTCATGACTCGTTAAAAAAGGCATGGCAAAAGTGACCTTTTAGATTTTTACCTCTCCGAGTGACGTATGTCACGGAGAGGTTCTGTAACGATCGTGTGTGTCTGTCTGTGTGTGTGTCTGTGTGTGTGTCTGTCTGTTGTTACACCCACGTGACCGCGTTCGCAGTTTCCAAATCGGAGCAAACGTGTTCGCCATTTCCGAACTGCTTTCACAGTCACGGAAATGGCTACTCTATGGCGAGTTCTCACACCATCTTCTGGTCTTTGTCCATCCCACACGGATACCAGTCTGTACTTACAGGCTTCTAATCATCACCATCTTATGGCCTTCGTCCATCCCACATGGACACCAGTCTGTACACACTGGCTTCTAACACCACCATCTTCTGGTCATTGTCCATCCCACATGGACACCAGTCTGTACACACTGGCTTCTAACACCACCATCTTCTGGTCTTCGTTTTTGTCCATCGCACATGGACACCAGTCTGTACTTACTGGCTTCTAACACCACCATCTTCTGGTCATTGTCCATCCCACATGGACACCAGTCTGTACACACTGGCTTCTAACACCACCATCTTCTGGTCTTTGTTTTTGTCCATACCACATGGACACCAGTCTGCACACCTGGCTTCTACACCACCATCTTCTGGTCTTTGTTTTTGTCCATCCCACATGGACACCAGTCTGCACACCTGGCTTCTACTCCATCGTCATCGTTTGGTTTAAGACTTTCGCGGCGATCAGCTAGGGTTACGAGAAACGTCTAGCCTCCCTAGGGTGGGTTGTCCACGATAGGTTTTCGCAATTGCGGTTGTTCTTGCTTTTAACTGTAGTTCGACACCCTTATATACTACCTATTTGAATAAGGCGAAGCAACCGGCGTATGCTTCATTTCAAACGCCAATATTAGTCAAGTCTCTCAAGAATGTTTAATTGTTCTTTATTAAAACGATGTAACGTTCAATAAGGCGAATAACTAGCGAAGAAAATATTAAATATTAATTATATTCATTTTAATATTTAAGATAATCTTGTTTCTCAATTCAAAATTAATACGGAAAGAGTTAAAAAACAGTCTATGCTTTTGTCTGTGTGTGTCCGTCCGTTGTTACAGTAGTGCGCTGCGTTAGAAGTTCGTTTTGTTTTGATGTGTAAAGGAATCCTACAGAACCATAATATTCCCTTTATCCTTAATATAAAGTGAATATGTGGAAATACTTTTCGTAATTATGATGCATTTAGTACTTTTGTAGCTTTAAAGCTCTATTTCATTTTGATATTCCAAAAATGTTTTTTAATATTATTATTTAAAATGGATGTTTATATATTACCTAAGCTATACTACATCTGTTTATAGCATAATCCTTTCTAAAGTGAACAAAAGTACAATGCTACTATGTTGGTCAAATGAACTTCGATTTGTCAATAGGCCTAGTGAACCAAAAAGTAAACGCTTGGGTTTGGATTTCGTTTCTGTAATGCAGAGACATTAACGGTTCAGAGTGAGCCGAAAGTTAAGTACACTTTAGGCTTAGATATTAAAATCATGGTGGAAATCTGGGCCGCGTTCAGCAGAGCCCAGCGCTGTTAACAGTGTCCTACATAACGGGATTTTGTTTTTGAATTTTGACGTCACGGTGCTTAGCGCTGAGCTAGCGCGGTCTTCAAAGAAAATAGTCGGCTTTTTGGATAACGTGACGTAAAACGTGTAGTTCTCAGCTTGGCGAAAAAACCATGGATGAATTAATACAAATAGCTCTTTGGGACTATAGCTATTTAATTGGCGTGAAACCAGTTGATCACGCGAGAATTTTGAGAGATATGCTAGTTTCTAATTTTAATTATAAAAGTTGTTATCTATCTCTATAAATATGTTATCATACAATTTTTGTTAAGCCTTGGTACCTTGCACGCTTTATTGCGCTAGCGTCATTTATAAAACGCCGATGACCGGAGAGAAGCTATGACGACAGAGCTCACCGGTAAACATTTCCAAAATCCGCTGTCTTTTTTGGTGAGCTCTGCTAAACGCAGCCCAGACCAGTGAAAGGTCTGATCGTAATCGGATAATAGCTTCGTGTTTTCATGCTTTTTATGGTACGCATTTACTTTTAGTGTGTGTAGCCACAAATAAGCTTTGGTGTTATGTAACGTTAACAGTCATGTTGACAAACTAAGAAAATCGTTGAGGTGAAACGAGAGGATAGTGTTTATATGGCAACCCTGTTGTGAATATGGCTTTGAACATAGAGGGCATACAGTTGAGGAGTAGAAAATTGGGCCTTTACAAACACGTAAAGGTAGTATCCCTCCAAAGTTTTATCTCTTCATTTCCCGTTTCTCCCCATCGGATGATTTTAATGTGTACAAGTATATCATTATTGGATGTAAAATGTCGTCTGATTTACAGTATATTTGCTATGATTTGTATACTGCTTTAATATTTCATACATTTTAACTTAAGAAACATTTCCATATCTGGGTAAATAAGTTTGTAAGTAGTCGTCTTGACTCGGAGAGGTAATATTTTGGTTTTCCCAACTTGTTTAAAGCTAAAACTCTGATTCGCCGCCGTTCGCGTTCATATTCGATTCTCTCAGCCTAGGCAGAGGATCTAGGGTAGAGGGTGGAGCATTATAGCAAACAAGTTTTTTTGGCAGCCAATGAATGAATGAAAATAATTAAAGTGGTAAATACGATTTTTACGTCAGGCTATGACGTCACTAGCGTAAATTAAGTCACGCCAGTTGTTTCCAAGATCATTTCACGCCGATTAGGATTTGACCTTAGCCATTCCAACCCCTCCATACATTCCTGGTTTTAATGATGTTTGGAAATTTTCCTCAATGTAGTCAGTTGTGTTTTTCTTTTCATCGGTTGATATTTTGATATTTAATTAACTTTCTCGTTTTTATGATCGTTTGTTTTTCAGAAGGTCGTGCATTTCAAATTTTCAAGCATAAACGTCAAGTAAATAATGCTAAAATCTTTTTCAGAACTTCGTAAACAATTTTCATGTTCAGTATGAACGGTAAGCGAAATATATATTTAATAAATAATTTTGTTAATGGAGTTTTAATAATGACTTTTTAATTGTTACAGAGATTTGAAATACTCTACTATATTTCATTTTTATAATAACTACTAAACACTTAGAACGCCCCTCAAAAGCCGCAAAGCTTCCGTCACAACGGCAACTAAATTTGAGTTGAAATCTGTCGGAGATGAAGTTAGCAAATTTTGAAGGTCTGCCACAGTCTTATTAACATTATTCATATCCCTTGACCCGGATTGTTGAACTGAATCGAGTAGACAAACTAATGCGAGCTGCAATTTTTGATTTGCGCCCATACTAAATTCAAAAAACATTATTTGGTTTAGATTTTATACTTTAAGGGTAGGTTAAAAACGGAAATTAAGAGATTTCTAATGATTCTACTGCTATAATGTTAAATGCTTTTATTAAAAATTAAAAAATGTATTTTTTCTGTAAAGAAGGCACACAAAATAGCCTGTTTCACAGAACTGGGCTCAAATTTCAGTCCTAACGGTATAGTAGCTTAAATTCGCTCGTTAGAACATGCAATTTAATTTTAATTTTTTTTAAATTTTCCTGTAGTTTTTGTGTGAATTTTTTATGGGTAAACTATCGGCAAACTCAGATTGTAGTGGATACCATGGAGGAAAATATATATACAGAAACGTTACCGCTACGATTGGATTCAACTAGAGGTTATGTATGGAAACCAAACGAGAAAATATTTTTCCGTTGTCAATGGAGTCCATTCGATGTGGCTCTCGGGATTATCTGACCAGTGCCATGTTAAATAAAACAGTTTTTAACTATACTCACGCAGTACACGTTGGTGGAGTTGCACCTGTAAAATTGAAATGTTAAGTAGTTTCGAGGGTAAATGTTACCCTCTGAAACACCAACGCCGATGCCAGGAATTTTATTAGGATCTTATAAATGGATTGAAACGGATCTGAACTTCGCAAGTTGTGCACGCAGGGTCAAATTCTATATCTTAATTGGTGGATTTTTTTTAAAAAAATCAGTAGAACTGGGAATTTAAATATGGTCTCTTCGGGCATAATTTATGGCGCAAAGGTAACTGAGATCTTAAAATTTACTGAGCACTGGCTCTCAAACTTTTAAGTACAGCCTCTTACTATGACAAGTCGTTTTACTAATAATAAACTTATGTCACAGGAGACTTTTTTAGGCGTTGCTATTTCCAATACTGCCTGCAAGTACAATATTTGACTAGCCTACTTAGCTTTAAAAGAACAAGCTAAAACTGATTATTTATTAAAAATAGCTCGATAGCTTTATAGATGCATTCATGATAAGCTTATAATATTACAAACACGATTTGCATAGCATGAATTGACACAAGCCTTGTCATGGAACGCTATGTTTCATTCATAGAGTAAATATATAAAGCTGTACCTTGTCCTTGAGCAGATACATGGAATACTATGATGACGGCGAAACCAAGAACAACGCAAGCAGTGAATCCGTTCATTTTGTCCAAAGATCAGAATTTCTTCGCAATGAAATCTATTCAAGAATTAAAATTTATCATTAACAAATTACACGACACTTCCTGGCTTCACCCATTAAAGTTCACGTCTATTCTACCGCACTTAAATCTCATTGGGTAACCTGGGGTACATTATCCATATACAATAGGTGTGTATTGCAAATAAAAACAGAAGTGTCGCCAATTTCTGACACTGATGTGCAACCGGGCCATGTGAGTCGGCTCTCGGACCATGTTTACCAATGTCGTACAACGCCATCACCTTTTACAATCACTAAGGCACATAAAATATGAGAGAGAAGGGAAGCATAATTTGCACCAATAAACTAGTTTCTAAATGAGGTAAACAACATTGACCACACAATGAAGTGAAGACGCCCTAGCATCATTATATAACTAGTCTTCATCCACCCGGACCCAGTGCAAGTAACAGTCACCCGCATAGACGCATAGCCTCCCCCGCCTTGCATCTTACAGTTCCCGGTGCAAAAATAATAGCGGCCCGCATAGCTTACCTTTTAAAAGTTGTCCGTGAAGTTCGACGAGGATCAGTGGTGAAGATTTAACGTGATATATGTCTCGTCACCTCCTCAATATATACTGACTGAAGTACGTGTGCCGATCAACTAGTGATAGAAGAGTTTTAGCACTAGGGAAGTTACGTTGCCCCCCGCTTCGTTCCCCTTTCAAATATACCCCTGAAGTTGTTTTGGGGAGCTCAACTAGGTCACGTTGACGTAGTAGGTTCGTCCCAGCTGAAATTAATATTATTAAACAGCGAATTTCCATTTCTCTAGTCACATGCAAAACTATATATTGAAAAAACCTGAAATTCGAATAAATTTCATATCGAGAGCTCAACCAGGTGAAGGTGAAATATAGATCACGTTGATGAAACACGGGAATGCTTTCAGTTTTTGAAGGTGGGATTTATATTATTAGACAGCGAATTTCCATTTCTCTAGTCACATGCAAAATTATATATTGGAAAACGTGAAATTCAAATGAATTCTATAACGAGAGCTCAACCAGGTGAAGGTGAAATATAGATCACGTTGATGAAACACGGGAATGCTTTTAGTTTTTTATTTCTTTTAAGCTGGTATTCATATTTTTCGTCAGTGAATTTCCATTTCTCTATCCACCTAAAAATATATCACACAATTAGCCCTACATGTACAAATCTAGTCATATCACACAGTTAGCCCTACATGTACAAATCTAGACGTATCACATAGTTAGCCCTACATGTACAAATCTAGACATATCACATAGTTAGCCCTACATGTACAAATCTAGACATATCACATAGTTAGCCCTACATGTACAAATCTAGACATATCACATAGTTAGCCCTACATGTACAAATCTAGAAATATCACACAGTTAGCCCTACATGTACAAATCTAGACATTATATCACACAGTTAGCCCTACATGTACAAATCTAGACATTATATCACACAGTTAGCCCTACATGTACAAATCTAGACATATCACATAGTTAGCCCTACATGTACAAATCTAGACATATCACACAGTTAGCCCTACATGTACAAATCTAAACATATCACACAGTTAGCCCTACATGTACAAATCTAGACATATTACACAGTTAGCCCTACATGTACAAATCTAGACATATCACATAGTTAGCCCTACATGTACAAATCTAGACATTATATCACACAGTTAGCCCTACATGTACAAATCTAGGCATTATATCACACAGTTAGCCCTACATGTACAAATCTAGACATTATATCGCACAGTTAGCCGTACATGTACAAATCTAGACATTATATCACACAGTTAGCCCTACATTAATATATTTTGAGTTGATATCCACTCGGGGTACACTGCCGTACACCCGCCAAGTAGAGCACTCCGCGCACTCGCGAAAAGCGCTCCGAACACTCTAGGCACTTTTAAGCCTTGATTGTGGGTAAAGGTAAAAGTCTGAAATTTTACTAATTCAGAACTTAATGGATCTACTTCTACCCCCAAATTACACGTTTTTACCTAATCTCTCAAATCAAAGTAGGCCAAACCTTTCACTAACCTTAACTAACCAGTCACTGACTGACTGACCGATCATCAAAATATAACGGTAATTCTAAAAATTATACAAACTTAAAATTTCAAAATAATCGAGCTGGCTTTATTTCCTTTGAAAAACTAGAGTCATACCTGATTAAAACTTGATTGAAATGTCCATCAATACTGGATTAAGTAATTATGCCAGTAATAAAAATTGGTTCAATAACAGTTTTGTTAAAAGACAACTTGAATACTGTTTGATTTCAAAAATTGAGTGGCTATAGTTTACGTTGTTTAAGCAAAATTCTATGTTCAGTTTGAAATTAAAATAGCTCAATTTAAATTATTATAGATTAATTACTTCTATTCCGTGAGAGCTTAATAAACCGAATTTTTGCATCGATCTAGCCACAGTTACGAAAATCACTTTTACCTATACGCATACATCTGTATTAGGAAACAGCTGTTTCCGTCCAAAATTGACGTTGAAACCGTTTACATCAAGAGTGTCTCACTAAGGAATAAAAAATAAATTAGTAGAGCATTATGAAAGAGCATGGTTACAGCACTTACGACGTGTCGTAGAACAAGATAACCCTTAGCACAATTGATGAGTTGCATTTAGGTAAAAGTGTGGATAAATGGATAAAGTAAGTAATATCTGCTTTATATAATCGCTAATCATTGATGGAAAAGGGCCCACTGAAAGTGGGTAAATGGAAAAGTAAGCAATATCTGTATTTACATAATCGCCATGTGCATCAAGTTTGGTTAGGTGATGTTCAGTTTAATCGTCAAAACATTAAGGGGGTACTTATATACCTTCGTATCTTCAATTAATTAATAATTGCCTAATAAACAAAATCTGGGACATATTCTTCAGATTTTCCTGGTGGTGTGGAATTAGTAAAGTCATTTTCATGAACTTTTGGAAACGACTGAAAAATTCCCTAATTATAGTTGAAGTGGTTATGTTGCAAATGAAATGTGCCTTATAATGTTTATAGCAATATTTCCAAGTGAACCGTTTATCTTTTGGATTTATTACTAATAACTTATCGTCTAGTCATCCAAGCTGAATTTAAGTGTTTGCGCAAATTGATGTTCTTCCTTCTATTCTTGGAAGAGGCTCGAATACCGCATTTACATGTCAGATGAATCGCGAGCTCAGTACACAAAGCAAAACCGCATATTGCGTACAAATAGATGAATATTTTTGTTATGGCGTATAATTGCGTTATGTTTATCTCAGAATGTTTGTCCCTTGTATCTGCCGGTTTCCATTTTACTACATCCATTACATGTCGGGTTTTGAGATGCACAAATCGGAGCCATTTTGTTTCAAACATGGTCATGAATCTAGAGCGAAAAAGAACAAAAAAATGTTACGCATTATTTAGCGTTATTCTTGGCTAACATTTAAAGACGACACTGGCCATAACTTAAAAGCCACAATCTCACCCTTTATTGACGAGGTCAAGTAAAGTTTTATTTTTGGCAGCATTCGAGCCAATTGGCCAACTCATATACTCTTCTTGAACTGCCTTCGATATGTAAATCTTCTTTAGGTCGTAGTATGATTCTTGTAGAAATTGCCCCGCAATTACTTCCAGAAAATGGTAATTGAAAATGAAAACATCGTTTTCCTTGATTTGGTAAAATTCACTGTCGAAAAATTCCGCAACGGCAAAATATTCCGCATTATCAGAATTCTCGATTTTGTCCTGAATATACTTATACTCGTCTCGGAGTTGCGCCTATAATGCAAGATTAAAATGTTTTTTTTTGTTGGTATTTTAACTTCACATGCTTTAATTGAAACCACGCATAAATATACATTTTAAAAGCGTTTTATATGTTGTATTGACTTTAACCTGTTACCATCCTGTATCTTGTGTACTTACTCGTTCTTCTATAAATACTTTTTCATACGAAGGCTGTGGAATTTTAATAACTGCACGCGGATGTTTTTGTAAATCGTGCAAAGTCTCAATTGTATCGTGTGTGACGACAGTGAAGTCTGAATTTGTTATACAAGATAAAAATATTAAGAAAAATTTTGCTGCAATCAACCAAAGTATAAGAATGAGTCGAGTAGAGAAGCTTTTAGGAATTTGTTGATATGCTAGAATGAAAGTAATAACGATTAGATAAAAAAACTCGAGCAACTTAACCTGGTAACAAGTTAAGTTGTTAAAAAGTTTTTATAAGGGAAAGGATCCTTCAATTCAAATCTCGTGAAATACCTATAATTTCGTAAAGTGATACTGTAATGATCAACATTTATGAAAGTCAAAAAGAGTCTCACACTTATGATGCTAATATTTTACGTTGTGTTAACGTTTCCAAAGTTTTGTTAATGATTTTCACATTATTTTAATAACTTAATAATTAAAACAATGTTTTGAGCAGTTATTACATTATCCCTTTGAGGATTCGGCAAGCTCGTTCTCGTGTTTGGATAAGCTTTTTTGAGTATCGTGAACTGAATGCGAGATTTATTCAAAAACTTTAAAAAAATGCTTATCATACCAAACCACACTACCATCATTCGGTGTTATTAAGAATTCATTACATAAGAATATGAAAACCAACCTTGCGCTAATAGGATAAATATAGTATTCCACATGGAAGATAGCAGGCTTTTGCTGAGTTTAATCAATTTATATCTTCTGTTTTGAACTAACAGAGGGCGAGCAACGTTAAAGATCGATACGAGACATACTGTTGTAAAACCTAAAAAATATACCTGCAAAATATTAGAAAACATACGCAAAATTATCAATGTATTCTTTAGATTTGTAGCCATAAGCGCATGCTCTTCAATTTTAGTTTCTCCCCATTATTCCAACTTTCTCAATCTCATCGATGGACACCTAACGGTATAAAATCGATAATCAAAACAGGTCAACTCTATTTTTATGTGACAAACAACTAGGACACGAAATTATACATTTCCAATCAGAGCCTCTCTAGTCTTCTGCAAGTGGAATGTGCGCTTATGGCTAGATTTAAGTTAGTTTTTAAGTATCAACTTGGCTTGAATATACGCTTACATAGTTTTCTACGTGAAATAAAGCATCTGCTGCCTTGACAGTCTCCATGGGAGCGGCGCTAAATATGATAGACGAACTGAAATCCCAAACGAATGCTGGAACAGCCATGCCTTCGCCCCCGTAAGTTTTGAAAATTGATTGCTGCAAGTCCAATACTAGAATGTCGGCTCCCTTTAAATGAATTCAAAATTTATTCATATCATCAGGGATATATTTAATTTTGGAAGTTGGAATGGAGAACGGTTATTATTTACTTCAGTCAGACTCATAGCCCAGTATAGAGCCCTTCCCTCCAACACGTAACGAAAAGTTTGAATTATCTTATTGGCTCACTTAAACTACGTTTTGATGATGTTACTGACGAGGACGGCGAAAAATACGTAGTTCCCTTTCACTTCTCTCGCTATGACCCGCCTCTTCTTTCATACCCCTCCGTCCCGTGGAAGAGGTTACGGGACTTTGACGCGGGCCCAGATTACTCTGTTCTCCATTCCTACTTCTAAAATTAAATCTATCCTTGATACCATATTAAAACAGCCCGAGATCAAATCTTGAAAATTATATGGATAAATTGGTGTGGTGAAGTTTAGTTAAATTAGGGCGCACTTGGTTTTAAATTATTTAATCTAATTATAATCATGGAGAAAGGGGGGAGGAGTCGAATTGAGTAGCGTTTCTCGGTCACTATGCGTAGTAAGTTTCACCCCCAAGTGGGAGAAAACTGTGGGGGATGGAATGGGGAAAGATTCTTGCACACCGTGGTAAAACCGCCATGATGCTTTTTTGGTTACATTTATCACGCCCTCTCTCGACCATGTCTCGACTTAGCAAATTCAAAATATAGTGGCAGCATGGTTCCAGTCTTCCATCGTTTTAGATAATGACTTTGGCCGGTTTAACTACATTATAGTAGGATCATGGAGAATTATGTGATTCAAAAGGACCATAATTATTGTAAGATCACTAATTTAAAAAAACCCACAAAGGCGCAACAAAGAAAGATTGATTCAGGTAAGAATTCTCTTAAGCTTTGGTTAATATGATGTTGGAGAAAGAGGGCTGATGTGTCACTTGTGTTAATACTTTTGCAGGTATTAAGTTTGATAAAAAATTCTTGAAAGAAAACTTAGCAAATATTCTTTCTAATGCTTCGAACTTAAATAAGGTTACATATATTGGGAGATCAAAATCTGTTATTGTAAGTATTAATGGTAAAGGAAATGGCTGAGGCACCGAGCTACATAAGTTGAGCTACGCTAAGTGATACCAACTATCAACATAAATATGAGTTGATTCATTTCAATACTTTATAGTATTTAATGTCTAATAGTCATTCAATTGCAGGATGCATTAGAAGAAATACGAAAAACTAAAATTAGAGAGTTATCAGAAGAAGCATTTGATAAGTTGTCCATTTTCGCCGATTGTAAAACTGGGTTGCTCGATAAAAACCGGTTTACAGCCAAAAGGCACGAGCTTTTGACCTCTGATGAGTTTAAAGATGATTTAAGACAGTCGTTTTATCCAATGGAATCATTCAGGAATCTTAGTCACAAAGATAAAGACCTAGTGACAACAATTTTTTCCCAACGCCTGTTTAACGAAATACATTCCAGTTCTTTGGAAAAAGAGAAATCTATGTCCAGTGTGGATCAGCACTGTGCAGTAAAGCAACCACAAAGGAAGATTTTAAAGCTTGATGAAGCAAGAAGTAGAGAAATGAAAACAATTCATCAGATAGCTGGATACGCAGTAAATCAATTAATTGGTTTATACGAGTGCCCGAAGTTCTGGGCAAATTGTTTGGTTAAGAAAAGCGAGGCTAAAGAAATATACCACGGCTGGACTACCAAGCAGGATAGAGGGGGCCTATTATACCTTTCAGCACCAGCGTTTCAGTTTTTTAAGCACGTATGCGGTCTGATTGCCCATACCGTTAAAACTGAGGCGCCTTTAAAGGACAATGAAACAAAAAAATCTAAGATTAGTGACTATTTGGAAAATGATAATTACGTAATGCAGACTTGGGAACAGTTATGGGGCGATGGAAAAGAAAATTCGAAAGCTGCCAGGAAAAAGTGTTTCTCAATTGTCATTAATTGTTATTTGAAAGGCTTGACAAGAATGGTTAAGAACGCAGTCCAGATGTCGAAAAAGGATTGCTTAACCAGCAGTGGCATTCGGAAAGAACTGAAAGTTTTATGTTCCCAGAAAAAAAACCAATAGTTAAAAATATGTTTATTTCATATTATTTTAATTCTCGAAAAGCATTTCGAGCCAATATCCTTCTATTAATTCTTTTTTTTTTGGTCGCTGTGCAATTTCCATTTTTAGCTCTTGGAATTAAAGATTTCATTAGTTTAAGCCTTTTCGATCCTTGTCCATATTGACTAATTGTTGGGTTTTCACCAGATCCGCATGACCCTCGCTGCCGGCTAAAGTAATTTTCCACCAAATCTTGGTTTAGTTTCGCCGTTAAAACGTAAGGTGCTCCTTTTTGGTGCAAAAACTTTACAACATCAATAGTTGCGTATACTGAAATGGTCGATTTAAAATTGAAATATATTAATAGTAAAGTTTGTGGTAGTATTAAATATTTTAAACACAAACCAGTTATTCGAATACCCTCCAGAGTTTCCCTGCTAAGGAGCATTTTTGATCGGTCAAAATCTTCATCGACATCTATTTGATTTACCTCGGCTTCCCACTCATCTAAATAAGCAAGAAATTCCTCTTGTAGCCACTAAAAATTAATGAACGTCAGAATGAATGGATGTTTAATTTTTCACTGATAATTGCAGCAAAGAGAATGGATAAATAATTCTTAAGTAATGGCGTGTTCAAGGGATTGGGTAACTTAAAACCTTTTCTCTAGGAATCACCCTTATTCAGGCACACAGGTACCTTTCTCTCATTCTCTTTGATAGTAGCATTTAGTACTTTTTACCTTAAAACGCCAATCATCTAATCTCTTGAATGGTTCCAAAGCTGGCTTTTTCTTTGTAAAGTATGTATGAGTGTTCGATACATTTAGGATGTCAAAGAAAGTATCGAACAGTCGTAGAAATTTGACAGTTTCTATTGCCTCTTCACCAATCAGTTCTTCCACGGCGTTGGCAGTGGTGGTGCTCAGAACTTGTGTTGCAAGTTTTACCCTCATGCAACTGTGCGGATTTGGATGAACATGATTATAAGTTAATTTAGGTGCTAATCGTAGTAGAGAATTTGAATCTATTTCGTATGTATCGGCTATGTGCTTCCATAGGAGAAGCCTGCCATTCTTTTTTAAAAGTCTAATTGGCTGAAAAGTACCATCCTTGTGTTTTTTCATTTTTCCGCTGTTGTTAAGGGCAGTTTTTGCGGTTTTTATATTGTGACATACGTCAGAAACGAAGTAAAGTGGTTCTCCGTTGTTGAATGGATTTTTGGCTTGATACCCTACTCTATGATTCTTCAGTTTTTGAACACCTTCTGTGCAAAGTTTTATTAATTTCATATTGGTTGAAGCTTTATCGCATACCACTGTGAGAATTCTAAATCCAGCTGCCTGTAGGTTTTCAATAGCTTCCCAAAGTATCGAGTACAGATCATCTGCATGTAAATTTCCACAAGGAAAAAAGGCGTACGGGTATTTAAAATTTGTCGTCAAACCTCGCACCATCAACTGAAGCACGTGATTTGCCAAGGGTATATTTCCATCATCTGTGGTATCTTTTAAGCGATTTTCTAACTCCAATACTTCATTTCTAAATTGGTTGAGCTTGATACCTCCAATTAATTCACCCGTGCTACTGTTGAACACTAAATCCTGTTTGATTTGAATTTCATCCAGCACTAGCGAAAAATACTTTTGGTGTTCCTCTAAATTGACTATATCTATTTTTTCCATCATTTCCAAAAGAACAGCGTCATTAAAGCCACTTTCAGTTGTTAGGTCTACAGTGTAATTGTATAGCGTTCTTTACGAAGGCAGGGAAAATGCTTGACGAATAGCTTCATAGACACTAGGTGATTTTGCTTTTATGGAAATGCACCATTGGATGATTGCTGGATGCCATTTTCTTGGTCTGGATTTTTTGTTTCGAATTAATTTTAATTGCTCACGCATCAATAGCTTTTGAAAAACTGATTTGCTTTGAAATGGATTTTTTGAAATAATTTCTTCGAAATCCCGACTCTCTTCTTCAGACATAAAAAATCCATCCTTTTTGAAGCTTTTCTTCACTTTTAAATCCAGCGCTTTAACTTTCTTCTTTAAAGCTTTGTTTCTTGTATTTACTATCAGGAAACGATTTTTGATATTATCTGTGGTCATATAACGTATATTAGTATTTTTCAAACTATGTACTTTTTCTCTGTGCTTTCGATTATGCAAAACAGTCTTTGTAATTCGACATGATGGGCAAATTCTTGTACGTTGGCTAAGAAATAATTTTTGACATTTTTCCGATCTAATCGATTGACTAGTGGAGCAAACATATGCGGGTTTTAAAGATTTCTCCTTGAAACGTGCAAACAATTCACCTTGTATACCTTGACAAGTTTGCCAATTTTCTATTTCATACAATAAGATGTTTAACTCCTTGATACATGAAACAGAGCCACCAAAGTCAACTGAGCTTGACGAAAATAATATATGAGCAGGTGATACTAATGTGTTGCAAAAATACACCCTAGGGATTTGAGAATGCGGTATTTCGACCGTAACAAAGCCATTATTCTCACTTCTTCTAAACTTCAAGCATTTTATACTAAGTAAATGGCTCTCTGATTCTTTTAGAATATCCATAGACCAGTCACAAGTATCTAAATTTTCTAGCCGATGACATAAAAACTCCTGTGCAAGTTTCTTCAGAGGATGTAATTCCACCGATGTGTAACACAGCGATGTTGAATTGATAGCTAGGTGTGGTGCCATACCTTTTGGTGTGGTAACCAATGGCATTGTTGATGTATCCAGTGTAGCTAGGGGAGGTTTTAGGGTTTCCAATGCCGTAGCTGGGTAAGGTAATAAAGTTTCCTGGGTAGAAGCAGGAGATGTTATCATTTCTGACGTGGTAGTCGTTGGCAATATTACAATATCCAAAGTTGATGCAGGAGATGTTTCCATTTCTGGAGTAGCAACCAATGGCGGAATCACAATATCCAAGGTAACTGAGGGAGATGTTATTATATCTGGAGTGGTAACCGGTGGATGTATCACACTATCTAACATAGCTGCGGAAGGATTTACAGTTGCCAAACTGATAGCTAGGGGTGAAATATAAAGGTTTAAAACTTAAAACTGTTGATCAAATATGTGTAAATAACTCACCTTTGCCCAGTGGTCTTTTACAATAAGTGTGATCCAACGCAACAGGGTTCTGTTTATAATGTGTATAAAGAGTAAAATTAGGATAAAATGATTTTGGGTTGCATTAATATTTAAATTGATCGTGACCTTCTGGGCGGATTTAATCGGGCCATGATATTCCTCAGTGGGTTCATCTTCACCTTCGACGTATTGTAAATCCAAACCAACTGAGATCTGTTTATTTTGTAATGTTATGCATGTGATTCAGTCCAAAAATTTTGGATTTACGTAGTTAAAAATATTACCTGTTGGGTGTCTTTAGTTGGATCAGGAAATTCTTCCGTTGGTCCGTTCCCACCGATAAAATGTTTGGAACACACATAATGATGTGTTTTAACATCATCATGGGTCTTTATATCCGCACGATTAATTGCCTTAACCCATCTTATACACTTATCGAAGTTTCTCCTCGGTTTCGGTACAGGATAATATTTTATTCCCTGACTACGCGAATGCTCAGTTGTGTTGTAGTTTTTACAGCTTTTATACACGCAGTATATGCCCATATTCAAATAATACTCCGTTCCTCCGTTGAAATGTACGCGCCTCGAAGTAGCAGAAGTCAATTAAATTAAAACCGTCACCATGGTGTCACAGACGGCGCCAGCTACCTAGGTCACGTGTGTTTACCACGATATGGATGATGCGACCCCCACTATTTCAACCCACCCCATCCTCCCGTTTTTGTGGGAAATTATATCGCGGTACGGGGCAGAGTTCGGCTCAAGATTTCGACTCCTCCCCCCTTTCTCCATGTTTTCACCCGTTGATTTCTGAACGATTCGCAACTATCAGATTTGAAACAATTAACAAGAACTTCATTTAGAAACTAGGGGAATTCAGTTATTAATGGACAGGTTGGCAGCCAGCAAGCCCGCTGGAGTCCCAAAGCGAACTAATTCCCTTCTCTCAATCAAGGGGTTATTGCCCGAGCCCGGGCTTCACGTGGGTGACTTAGCATTTGGGAGAGCCTAGGTACTTGTCGCCAAGTACGGCGTGGTGGGTAGTTTGTTACCTCTTCAAAGCCCGAATTACAGGGAATACCAATTATATAAGCCCAACTGTAGACCGATACTTATGCACTATAGGATTATGATCATACCCATGGTACTTCCGTGTAGTTAACAAGTTCATCGAATTCTACAGATGAATGTGGTTCGATTTCCACCCTGAAAAAACAATTTATTTACGATTAACACTCTTATCAGTCTTAAACAAATTAATTGTGAATGAAATTGAAACGCGTCAATGAATAAACTCCCATTAGTGGGAAGTTCCCAACAAGCTTAGAAACATAAAACGTCTTGGTCTCGCCAAAGGTTTTGCCCTTTTTTTCTATTTAATGTGTCAACCAATCAGGATGTTTTCCGTTATCAGGTAAGAAAAACGATGTGTTTGCCACCCACAAAGCCTTTCATCATTGGACCTAAGATCTGGGTTCCTGTACACGTATTAACAGTAACACCTTTCGGTTTCCCTTTTTATAAAGAAGTTTGTATGGAAATTGATAAAATTTGCCATTTCAGCCCCTAATTCCAGTAATAAACAAGTTTATTTCTTGAGATATGTTTTGAAATTGATTCTTACTTTATTTTAAGAATTGAACCAAAGTAATTTTTAACTTCTTCGTAAAGTAAGGCTTCAGAGTTAAGCATTTCCTTTGCTTCCTGGAAAATCAAGATAATAAGTTGAGAAAACTTCATTGTAACTTTTCTTATTTGGTGTTTTACGAACAACAAAGATAAATAGAATTGACAGAAAGTGAGGCGATAATGAGAGTGTAGGTGACATTTGATACTCGTTACCTCTAAGCCAACGAATAATTATATTTACCGCACTCCCAATGTATATTAGGTTAAAACGCGCGTATTATTACTAGTCAACAAACTAAAAAACATTTATCATGTTTGTACCTAACCGTCAAGAACCAAAAATATTTTAATGCCCCGAGTGTTTGACAATCGTAACTATTTGAAAATAAACAGAAAACATTGTAGAGCACTGATTGATCGAGTAAACAAGCTACAGAGAAGGTGATACTTTGCTACGGTAGGCTTTCCTCGACACCGTTGCCTCACTTTCTGTTATTTCTATTCGCCTTTGCGAATACCTCAAGGACTGCCATCCTAAAAACTGGAGCTTCATCATTTTCCTCCATGATTAAATCTTAGATAATTTGAAAAATGGTGCTTCAAAAAAATGTTGCTGTTCACCGATGTTTTAATAAAATCCGTATTTAATATTTTTAACAAATTTATTTATGAATCAAACTTAACTAATCGGAAGAATACTCGATTGTATAAATAATTTGAGATAGTTTTAAATATGCTTCCCGGTAAAAATTCTGTACCTTTTGTTCTAATTCACGAGGCATTTTATACTCCAAGGCAATTCCTTGCGTGAAAATTTCTAAAAGTAAAGATAAGAGAACAATATTACGTGCGTTAAATTTTAGGAAAATTTCCCAAAATGTCACCGTTTCTAATGAACTTCGTTTTCTGCATACAAAGCCACCACTATCGATGTTGTTTTTTTGAAACACTAAGTTATTTCCTTCCTTCAGGGTTGCCAAAGTATCTGGAAAAGTTTGGAAAAATTACCGATTTTTTCATTAATTTTTCTACAGTAGTTAGTGCTAGCAGAAGTCTATGAAAAACCGCCTTCAGGAGGAAGCTCCCAACAAGCCAGATTGAGAAAGAAGACGAAGGCCCAGGACAAATATTTACTTTAAAAATTAGCCGGACCAGTTTAAAAATGAAATGCTTTGGGGTCTACTGACCCTGTGCCCACTTAATTAAATAAAAAAAAGTTCCAACGTTTATAATTTTTAGTGGCCTATGTCATGCTTTTTAATTATAAGTGCTCGGGCTCTACCCTTAGTTTAGAAAACCATATTTCTCTGCCTTCAACAAGCATTCATGTTAAAGCCGTGAAACGTCTTGTTTTTGGTATAAAACAAGACTCGAGTGCTGATAGATTAGCAATGCTCATGACAGTTATATTGACTTTTAAGCCAAAAAAAAAATCGTTTTGAGTTTAAATCAAATCTGTTCACCAAGCTAGAATTCTAATATATTATAATCATTCTAAGTTACGTAACACTGTTAAAAGGTTGGAGAGTTGAGGCAATCAAATGAAAATGTGTATATTTTTTGATACAATGAGGTCATTGAAAGGACAAGAGTAGGCGAGGTGGGGAGTAAAAAATTAGATTTACATTTCTTGCTTCACCATACTCACAAAAAATTCCTTCTTTACGGGCGGGCCTTAAACTAAAATTTCATTTCTAACTTTGTTTGAACCAAATCTTTATGAATTAACGAATTGCTGATTTTAAAGTTATGAAATCTTCCCATACGTTTCCTGATACTTCACGGTTACACAACCAGTTAAAACTCGTTAACAAAAGTGGACTATTTTCGCTAAAGTTTTAAAACCAATTAGCTTGTTACAAGAAATATCGGATTCGGTGAACGCTCATAGTATACACGATTATGTTATTATGACCTTTTTTCTGCCCCTCTTGTTAAAAAATAATTGAGCTATGAACATGGAACGTGTTCAACCATAGATAATTTATTTCTTGACATTTTCTCTGCTAGGGCTAAACATTTCTCATTCAAGTCGCAAATATTTGTTTATCTTGACTTTGACTCGGCATAATCATTGTATTTTCTTTTCTCGCCGTGTTTTTTGGTTTTATATCCTATATAATATTTTTTATAGCTTCGTTTGGGTCTTTGTTTACTTTCTATGATATAGTTAACGGAAATTTCATATTTAACGTATGATTACTTGGTACCCTACTAAACAAATGCTTCTCTTTCGTTTTCATACCGCGTACAATTCCGCCATTGAGCGACTCAATCGATAAAATCAGCCACGTTTTGCGAGTCAGCTAATTCTACCATACCTACGCCTTTTATGACTATAATGACTTCTTTTGCATAGTTACACAATCCGAAACTTCGTATTTTTAAACATGATAGGCGGTATTTTTTAGATGCTAGATTTTCCAACTAAGCGGAATTAGTACGATACACTTGTTTGGTCAAAGTAATAGTTTTTGCTGGAATTATAAAGTTTATGCTTTGACACGGAAAAATTTCTATAACGTTAACCGATCTCTTTTTGTGAGTTTTATTGGTGATTTGACATTATTTAACCAATAAAAACAGATAAAGAATATTATCAGCAATCATTACCTGGTTCCCAAAACAATTTATAACCAAAAATGTAAGAGGAACATTCTTCCCATTCCCTGTATTAAATTTGTAATAAATTAGTTCCATTAGTTTTAACATTACGCCCAATTCCATATTTTACAAAACAAATAAAATTTCTATTTTTCAACAATCCTTACCAATCGTAGCAATTGTCCTGCCCCGAAATATAATGAAGATTACCCCGGAGTGACTTACCATTTCATTTCAGTTCCTCGAATTTTACTTTGAATTAAATGTTACTTTTTCGGTTCGCGATATTGTTGATACTAGTCAAGATTTTCACAAAACAGATTTTTTCCTACAATACTTATCTAGTTTACATTCACAAACGTTGCACAAAATTCGGTACTGCCCTAACCGTTAACCTCCGACGCGGTGAAATTTTCGAAACTGGTACATGAAATGGAACTTAGGAGTAGAAGGTAACGGTTGCGCTCATTTGTCTCTTTCTTTTTACAACAAGTTTTAATTGGTTTTCAGAAATAATTATTCCAAGGAGGCAAAATAGAAGGCGTAATACGAAACGATTTCTCATCTGTACATTTTTTCCAAGAGAATAATTGCAAAAGGTACACGAAGACTTAAAACAATATTTTCTATTTGTGCTTTCTGGCTCCATCTAGAGTCATATTTTACACAAATTAATTTTAACGGCGGCGTGGAAACATGAGCATGCTCCTCTGCATGTAATATATTAATTGTTAAACGCTTCTATCAAGAAGAATGGTATGGTCCCATTTCTCCCAATTCTGTCTTTCCCAAAATACATTTTTATCCCAAACTTTCCGATTCCCAGTTCTCCCAATCTTATATTTCCCAATCGGAATTTTTATCCCAAACTATTCAATTCTCATTTCTCCCAATCTAATGGTTTCGTCTAATATTTTATGCTGCAAAGGGTTGCTTTCAAAACGACTTTGATTATTTTTAATGCGAATAGGTTAGGTTAGGTTAGGTTAGGTTTGGTTAGGTTTGGTTTGGTTAGGTTTGGTTAGGTTTGGTTTGGTTAGGTTTGGTTAGGTTTGGTTTGGTTAGGTTAGGTTAGGTTAGGTTTGGTTTGGTTAGGTTTGGTTAGGTTAGGTTTGGTTAGGTTTGGTTTGGTTAGGTTTGGTTAGGTTAGGTTTGGTTAGGTTAGGTTTGGTTAGGTTAGGTTTGGTTAGGTTAGGTTAGGTTAGGTTAGGTTTGGTTAGGTTAGGTTAGGTTTGATTAGGTTTGGTTAGGTTAGGTTAGGTTACGTTAAATAATTTTCCTACCAATTAATGTGAAGTGTTATTCTAAATGTATTATATTTTTCTGCTGGATCCACGAGAAAGTTCGTAATTTATTAATCATTTAACTATGGTACGCCTTTTCCAAAATATTAATGATTATTTTCATTGACTTCTCAAATAATATGTCTTTTCCAAAACATTACTGTTATGTTAGGTTAGGTTTGGGTTGGTTAGGTTAGTAATAGTTTATAAATCATTTAACAATGTTACGCCTTTTCCAAAATATTGACGTTTAGCTTCGTTGACTTCTCAAATAATATGCCTTTTCCAAAACATTACTGTTGTGATATGTTAGGTTTGGTTTAGTTAGGTTAGTAATATTTTGTAAATCATTTAACAAAGTTACGCCTTTTCCAAAATATTGACGTTTAGCTTCGTTGACTTCTCAAATAATATGCCTTTTCCATAACATTACTGTTATGTTATGTTAGGTTAAGTTTGGTTTGGTTAGGAGAACGTCTCTTCGTCTTTGGAGCGGTTATACACATCAAGTAAGTGTATCCCTTATGAAATGAAAAAATAAATAAATAAAACCATCAAATTCTACTCTATTTGAGTCTTTTTGAGTATGCAATATTGGGTTAATTGGAATAGGAGAACTGGGAATTGGGTTGAATGATGTTTGGGTAAATGGGAATTGGGTGTTTTAAATTGGGTGAAATGGGGGGTAACCTGTTCGACCACCAACCAGAAAATACAAGATTCAGGAGGAAAAAATAAAACTAAAAAGGGAACTGGATGCGGGGAGAAAAACTCCATTTGAATATGTATAAATCATAAAATTGAAATTCAAACTAAACTGAATATGTAAAACATATCATTGTTAATAAAACAAAAAAATTCTCTTTGAACTTATTAACATATGTTTTATACTGAATTGGGAGAAAAGAAATTGGGGGAAAAGACATAGTGTTGGGTCAAATGGGATTGGGAGATATGGGAATTGGGAGAAACGCTTTGGGTTAAATGGGAGTAAATCAGAAGAATTAGGTAAACTGAACTAAATTTTAAATTTAAGTCTTAAATAACACTTTATCTCGACTCATATCACCGTTACACAAGCTACTTAACCTTACGCAATATCTAAGCCATTCTGAGCATAATTACAACGTCGCTACTCCCACTGTTGATTACTCCTTTATTTTACTTCATGAAATTTCTAATTAATTCCAGCACGTACATACGAATAGCAATCAAGCAATGCTATGGTGTTCGGCGCAGATTAAAAGATAAAGTCGGTTGAGTGATAAAGAAATAATAAATAATAATAATAATAATAATAACTATAGTTCCTAAATATTGAATGAGAAGTTCAAGTACTGGAGTAGATTATAACAAGTTGGGAAACCATATTAAACCCCTCCGAGTCGAGACGAGGGCTATCAACCCAATTAAGAGGTTTTTCTTAAATAATTTAGTAAGTATAATTGACATTAATTATTTAAATCGTCAGTAATTTACCTTAATTCTTGTTAAGTCGTTTTAAGAAACTTTATTCTTAAAATCAATAGCTATTGTTGACGTTTGACTTCTAGCGAACACCTCTTCAAAATTTTTGAAAATTTGGGGTATAAGGCGAATGATTCACAGTAAATGATAAGAAATAGCGCAATTGCGTGAACCTATGGTGAAAGCCCTACCATTGTGAGATCGCCGAGTTACTTCTTAATCCGAAACGATGATAATGGAGTAGAAGTCACCTTTGTAAATAAGACTTCGCCTCTTAAAGGTTGCTCCAATAAAAGCCTATTATTATTACTGCTCTTTGTGAACTGCGAATACAGTCTGAATATTGCTTCGATTTAATAACTCCGAACACCGTATCAGACACACGGACAAACAGTCCAGTGTAATACCTTTCCTTGACGTCATCGTCACTCGGAGAGGAAAAATTAGCCTGTAAAGAAATTTATAAGTGTTCTAAAATATTCTTGTACACTTAAATAACTGAAATTTTTTTATTAATAGCTACATGTTCTTTATTATTTTATTAAGCAGAAAATTACACAATTAACCAAATAACTATTTCAATTAAAGAGCTATGCTAAAAATAATCATCCTGAACAGACGCGTTTCGATTAAATTTAAAAACAGTTTCTTGTTAAATTTAGGAAGAGTGGCGTTTTCCTAAAAGGATTGAGATTGCTTCAGTACACTTACGTGTAGTCGATATTTTCCAAGATTTTTCGAGGAATATTTCGGTTGAAAACATATGAGCGAATACAGACTCGTAGGTTTTCTTTCCCACATAAATCCGTCTTTGTGGATCATCCAGTTGTTTCTTTAGTTGAGTCAAATGTCCTCGACCTGAGTCCCAAAACATTTGTGTTTGTTCAATAATAGCAGCTCTGCCAGACGCCAATCGTTTTATGACATTCGGATCATTAAGGAATTGAAATGTTTCCACTCCTTTTTTCGACAAAACTGAATATGCAGAATCGTTATTCTATAATTTAAAATACGGACCATTAATTACTTCTGCAGAGATAATGATGTCGGAAAACACCTGTCATGTAATCGATTCCTAGTTATACCAGAGTCAATCATTTTACAGTTTTACTGAATAAAAATAAAGCTCGACTTAGACCTTTTTATTTTTAAGAAATCTAACTTTGCGCGCTTTAAAAGAAATTGTTATTGTTCGACCAGTTGGAAATAACCAAGGCTTAACGAAGACCCTTTGGATTATCCCTGATTAAGTAATAAATGGTTTCAATTTCAATATTTTTAAATATTGTGGGATTGTGGTATCAGAAATTATCAATTCAACTATTTTGAAGTGCTCCGCCTCGCATCAAGTAAATATTATATAAAAAAGGACTTGGTTTGCCCAAGCCTTAAAAACAAAACGATAAGAGTTTTTTCCAGTTGACTGAAGCGCGGATATTTTATTTTTCTATATAATTTTAAAGACAATCCGTATTTTACTACTCTTTAGAATTTAATTCAATCTCCTGATTTTACTGGTAATGGATTTATTTCCTATAAATTAATTGAAATAAAAAATTACTTATCTCAGATTTTTCAACAACAATTCCATTTTCGTAAAATTTTATCATGAAAAATCTGAGATAAGTAATTTTTTATATCAATTAATTTATAGGAAATAAATCCATTACCAGTAAAATCAGGAGATTGAATTAAATTCTAAAGAGTAGTAAAATACGGATTGTCTTTAAAATTATATAGAAAAATAAAATATCCGCGCTTCAGTCAACTGGAAAAAACTCTTATCGTTTTGTTTTTTAGGCTTGGGCAAACCAAGTCCTTTTTTATATAATATCTGTTCCTTCAGTCTGCATTTGTATTAATCTATTATAAAACAATTTCTTGCCTGAAATGCGAAATTTTTCACTTCTAGGACGAGGTTAAAAATGGTTCTACACTTCTACTAATTCTTATAAGATACGGCTCACAATTCGTTTTAGAACCCGAGCTTTATAGTCAACTTCAAAACCAACACCCTGCCACGATTTTTAAACTATCAAAGCCGTATCTTTTACAGTCCACTTTACGATTGCAATTATCCATGACATTGCGTTCACTGCCCTTGTACGTTTACAGTGAGTGGCACCGTGGCCAGTTATTTTAATTAAAATACCTAGGCCACAGGTCCAGTTTTAGAAAAATCCTTATTTCAAACACTGATCCATCTATTCTTCAAGCTTTTACAATCACCCATTGCATAGACTCACTCAATAGTCTGCCTAAGCATGTTTTTATAATAGAAGCTTACGCTTCCTTGATATTTCACTCACCTTAAAACGCGCACAACATTTATTCCTCGTCTGAAATAGTACCAGACTGGCACGCGCGTTTGTGACGTAGAATTTGAGGCAAATTCAGAGGGGGGTTGAAGTTTTTCACATGATCGAGTTCTAATTTTTAATAGCGCGCGCGAAATTATTTTTAGAAAAGCGCGCGCGCACGCGCGCCGAAAGAATAAAGTTTGCCTCAATTTCTACATCATCAACGAGAATTTTTATGACATAAATATGTTTAAAATCAAAATGCCTTACTGAAGGCTACAGTGAAATATCCATGAAGCGTAAGCTTTTATTATAAATCCATGGCCTAAGTAAGCCAACTTAAGCCTTGGTCGAAACTAACATCTAAAATATAAATTAAAAAGGTATCTTAAGTATAAAATTTCAACCGAGACACATAATTAAACGAAAATTAGACCCGACAGAGAAATGTTTAATAAATATAGTGTTATATTTATTGAAAAATATCAAGTTAAAGTTTCAAGGCGGTGAAATGGCAAATTAGCGTCGTCTACTTTAGAGTAATGAACAATTAGCGTCGTCTGCTGTAGAATAATCTTTTGAGGTACTTACATTTTTAATTAAATTAACATACTTAGACTTAATTAATTTTGATGAAACTTGAAAAAGGCACACCTTGAATAGTTACTTGTTAATTTGAAAGTATTCCGAAACGTAACTTCGCTTTAGTTTTTAAATGATTCGATGTACAGGAGCACCAAAAACCCCATGTTATTCCTATGGGAAAATCGGCGAAAATCTGTGAATTTTCATTTAACATTACGGGAGGGTGTGGGATCTTATCTAGAAGGGCCTACCGGCCCTCTAGAATTTCATTATATGTCACTTTAGAAAAATAATTAGCCTCTCTCCAATCGTTTCTTTTTTAAATGTATGATCAGACTATTTTTGTAACTTTTAATGGGTTATAAACTTTTTTTAAATCTCTATTGTTGACCCCGTCGTAGGGGGTCCGGGACTTCGACGTGCACCCAGATTGCTCTGCTCTCCATTCCTACTTCTAAAATTAGCGGATTTGAAAAACGGACGCGGGAAATATCTGCGGAAAGTGAAAATACGCTTAAGCTGACAGTTTTCAGCTACATATCTGAGCTTCTGCGGGTAGCGGGTTTTCGGGGTGTTTTACCCGCTACTAGCTAGCATGAAAATGCACCTTTAACTATTCAATTAATAGACTTAACTTACGCTCATAAACTTCAAAATTTTACAGCCCGGTTTCATCGAGGCTAAAACGTTAGACATTGAAATCAAATCGTCAATGGTATCAATTTTTTGATGAATGACCAGTCAAGAGTGTTCCAGTCAAATTTCCCGACCACGCCCAGGTCAGTACCAACGTTCCAAAAATCCAAACTGAAGGCAGAAATCTCTTCACTCCTCGTTCTTTCAAAGATGTTACCGCTAAATTGCATTGAATACATATGTAACGGTTGGCTACCGATAAAGGAATAAATCGATATCTCGAACAAAATGTCTTATCCAAATGTATCGAAAGAAAATGTGATCTCTATATAAAACCCTTGATAACTGACACTTGTTTAACCGTTTGTTTAGTTTTATTTGGTTCGGCACAGTTTGGTTTCACTAAACTAATATCGGGAGATTAGTTCACCATCCTGGAGATGTCATATCATAGGGCGCTTTTGTCTCAGCACCGATAGGATTTTGGCTAGGGGGATAGTTTGTCATACAAGCTAATTATACATATCCATGTTGACGTCTTTTTAACTCTTTCCCTGAAATTGTGCATCGCCCGCTAAACTGTTCGCTAAGAAGAATGTCCGATAGTGCGGTCAGAAATACACCTAGTCATTTTAAGCAAGTTTGCATCTTTGAATGTGAATTTCATTATTTTATTTTACAAGAAAAAAACTCTATTATCCGTGATTTACTAAAATAAATCGAAACCTTGAGTGAAATTAAATTACTTTGATTTTACACCCCATGCACTCAGAGAACTTATAGCGTTTTCCTTTGAGTCCTCGCGGAGCGCTCCCATGGAGGAATAAAACTAGGAGATCCTATTCTTCAAAAACAGTCTTTAACGAAGCTGGAAACTACTACTACCATTTTTATTGCTCCTTGGGAGCGCTCCGCGAGGACCCAAAGGAAAACGCTATTAGACTCAATAGAGATTTCGATACATTTAGCAGATTTCTCTTCCCCCTTCATTTATTTAATAGCATATTTCAAGTGAAAAATCTAAAAGATTAGCTATTTAGACCACGTTTTCGTTGAAACACCGAAATGATTTGAACATCAAACTTATTACTTCCCTTTTTACTTGGCCTCGTGCTTTAAATAAATCAGTTTTTGGTACGTACGATTCCGCAGAAAATCCGAAATGTATATCCAGATGAATTTCGTAAAGACTCCCGATTTGGATTCAGATAATCCCTTCCTTTTTCTGGCAGCCAAAAGAGATACCAGCGAAACTATTATCAGTGACAAAAGGCTGAAGATCCAAACTGTGTTCTCGAGTCCCTTGATGGAGAGAATCTTTTGCGAACGCCCGTTTCTAATGGGCTCGCTTGAAAATATTGAGTAGGAATCGAAGTAACTAATTGGAGCTACATGAACTGCCAACGCATCCCTCTCATATGGGAAGTATTGTTGTAAAACGGTGTCTAGAATCTTAAGGAAAATTTAATTGATTTGATTCAGAAAATAGGCGGCCATTGGTTTTTAAAAGCTATTACACACGAGAAATGAATTTTCTTGTAAAAATGTACAACGCGAATGTTTAATATCAGGTACTACTTCTTTCATGTTCGTGATATTTAATGCATGTTTTAACAAATATTGAAAATAAAATATTTGTACGACCAAAAAGACTAAATTCACACATTTGTGTAAGACTTTTTCTTTTAAAAAACGAGTGTTCATTCTTGTACTTACACCATTTCCAATGGCTAAACTATGTTTCACAGGATTTGATGTCCATTTAGTAACATTGATCTCCTTCAAACGCCCTTCTACCCATTTATTACTCACAAACATAAGTCTGAAATATTATTTACAAATTTTGTCATATGTTTTTTGTTTTTTAAAACTATCATAAATGCAGGCGTACTTCACATTTTTGAGGCTCAAAAGCACGTAACGAGCAAATGCAAATGCCATTTCGTAGTTCGGATCATAAGGCGCCGTCAAGAAGATCTTCTCCAATTTCTCCAGCCACTATGTAATGCATATATTCACTTTAAATTCTCAGTCCTAATAAGTTTCCCGATGACTCAAATTTGAGCATTGCTGTCAATGCATCTTTGGGCGTAAATATACTTAAATTGGTAAAAATGGTATATATTTGGCTTTAAAAACGGGTAGTAAACTATCTGTAGGGTGCATTTAAGGTAGTTCGACATGATATACATCTCGCAAAATACATATGACTGCATACTGGAAGTAGGCAGAATTCACAAACCTTTTACTCGGTAAAAACATAATGAACTAATTTAAGTTCCTATTAGTCGTTAAGAACCGCTAAAAATAAATAATTGGGGTACGAGAACGTTTGTCGTTGTTGAAAAACTCAATTATTTTTCTGGAGGGAGAGGGATTATATCCATGTTCAGGTTATCGGAATCAAGCATGTTTAACCAATTTATTTCGAAATAAATATAGCCTAGCTTAGTGGAAGGAAATATTAAAAACAACAATCAAGGAATAGATAATGGACTTTTTGAAACTAATAGCACTCATCATTACTTGGTTTGTTTTGACATGCTACTTGTATTTTCATATTTTAAATAAGAATTTTCCATATTTATTCGTATCATTATAAGAAACAATTTCAAGTTGTACAAGCTGTATAAATATTTTCAGATTCTGTTAAACACTTTTAACCATAAGTTTACCGATACTCTTCGGTATAAGTGAGACACATAGACAATATGAACAGTTCTTAGCCACATCGTACCATGGAACTGCTACAATGATGCCATTAGTTTTAAACCGATCTTCGTTATTGTAGTAGTGCCACAGTACCGACTTTGACATGGTCAGTAGCCCTATCTTGGAAAACTTTCTGATACTTTTTTAAAGTCAGATATTTCAGCAATAAACAAGTTACTGAAGTGAACAAGCAGACCAATACATAAAGTTTGAACTATTGCCGATGGATTGAACCTGTTTTTAGACTGCTACGACCCATAATTTCCCAGTAAAATGGGTTTTAGAAAAGGTGGATTATAGTCCTAACTTGGAACACCCATTTTAAGACTGCCTCATTTGAAACAGTATAATTTATCTCTAACCTGCTTGAACAGTATCAAATAATTTGTGTTTAAACTTATGTCCCTAGCGTCGCTGAATTTATGATAAAGATTTTGAGTTAAAAATAACACGCTAAAGTTGGTAAAAATTGAACCTATCAAACCTGATTTGTTCTGATCCATTAAATAGTCTATTACTAGAAGGCAATTTCGAGAACCGTCGTACTCGCTCATATCCAGCAAACCTTCCTTAAGACTACCAAGCCTTTCAGCCTATCGTAAAATGACTGATATTCTGAATAATAGAAAATAATTTCAGCGATATTGGGTTCAAACATTTCCCGATGATTTTTAATGATTCTTTCGCAAAGAAACGTTTCCCTGCAAAAACGTGCGCGGCAGGAAAGCGCGCGAAAATAGAAAGAAATCAGTTTAATTTTTTTTTTATTTTAAAAACAAACTTTTAAATATACAATACTTCAATATACACTAAAATTAATTTTGAATTGGTAAATAAATTTTAAATTTGTCAATTAATTAGGAAATAAATAAGTTTTAAATCAGTCAATAAATAAGTTTTAAATTAGTCAATAAATAAACTTTAAATTAGTCAATAAATAAACTTTAAATTAGTCAATAAATAAGTTTCAAATTAGTCAATAAATTAATAAATTAACTTAGGCGTTGGTAACCATAGGGGAATGTTTTGAAATTATCTAGTATACGGATTTTATCGACCGTGGCTCTATAAACTTTGTGAGTGTCTATAGAGACAAGCGTGTGATTTGGAAGTCTAGTAATTTGTCTCGGAATTGGAACGGTTATGGGTAAAAGGGGTTTGTCTAAAATTTAGACTCTAAACCGACGCCCAGTAATCCTTTTAAAGTTTCGTGATTGACTAGTTTCTCGTTAGAGACATTAAGGATCGGTTACCCAATAGCTGTAGTTTTTGCATCCGCCACTGACAAAGGTATCAATGTAGGCATTTTTACCGTAACCTTCCAATTTGTTGGTCATTTCTCCCAGAAAGTTACCAGTTTCTATTAGCGGTATTCCCAGCATTTATCCCCCACCATTTCCAGATATTCTAATAAACATAGTCTAGCCACAGCCGTTGTATAGCAAGCTATGGAGACGTTGGTAAGCTTCAAAACAACGTCGGCTTCAGTCGTAGGAACCCATTTGACTAGTAGCGTTTCTTGATTGATGGTCAAAACGCTTTTTACTTCAACTTCTGGGTTACTTAAGAGTTCGTAAAGTCTACGAGGTTTTTTGATAATTTCCGTTTTGGTTGGTTTGACTCTTTCCCCGAATTTACCCCAAAGACTATTCAAGGCGAGTTTAGGCTATGCTACGCAACCCTTCGTTTCTTTTAATCTTGGCTGGGTTTAAAAGTACACCCTCTTTAATTTTAAAATTTTTAATCTAATTTTCACGTTCTTCGGGGGTAACGCAATCGGATGGGTAACCACTAGCAGTCTGTTTATGAAGAAGAAACGAATCAACGTACTTTTGAAACAACCCGGCTTCGCCAGTTTAGGGGTTGTATTGTCTCACCTTGTATTTCCAGGCCTCTATCTTTTTAAGATAACATAACCCCGATTTACAGCGGCAAGAAGTTCATCAATCACCCAAGTGCCGAATAGTTTTCGCTCTTCGTCAGAATGGTGGCAGTCTCCTTGGAAACGTTTGCGTGAAACAATGCTTGCAGTGAAATAGTTGTTCGCAAAGGTCTACGCCAATTTTTTATGGTAATTAAAGCATTCATCTCCTTTGAAAACCTTTAGACATTTATCACACGCTCGGTCCGGTCCCGTACAAGTTTGATCTCGTAAACAATTGTAACAAGAAAGGTTACAACTATGATCTCGCTTGTTTCTAAATCCTACCAGACAATTTTCACAATAATGGTCCATAACAAATAAGGGTCTTAAGACGTGATGCCGTTGTAATGTCTGTTTTGGTTAATTAATACCAAACGTGGTCTATTGTCATCAAAGTCGATCTCCTCCAAAATCAACTCGGGCAAATTATTTTTAAAAATATATATTTATATACTATAATGCGCTAATTCGGCCTTAAAATTTTGTACATATTCTACTTTGCCGCAATCTTTAGGATTCACTTCAGCTTTGCGGCAAAGTTCTAAAGCGGCATCTCGTTGAGAAGTCGTATCACCTCGATCCGCTCGTATGTAAGAAATCGACTTAAATTTGTTTTTAAACGTGATATTAGTCGGATTTTTCTTGTGTTGATCGTGAGCTATAGCTATGACTAGAGCGCGAGCGAGACATAAATTTTCATCGATCCTGATAATTCCTCGGGAATCACGAGAAAAGATATCAAAGGACCGCACTTCTTTGGGAGCAGCTCGACCAAATCCTTCAACAGGAATCCTTACCACATGAAATTTTAAGACTATGGGACCGACAAAAAATATTGCAAATTCATTGTCGTATAAAACTGGTTCTATCTCATCCAAAACAGATTGAGGGTCCAATTGATCACTCTACGAAATGAGAGTGAAATCTCGCCCCTGTTTGGCAAGCTTAAACTTTCAGCCGTTATCTGTATCATTTCAGATGGAGCTAGCCTACCTAGAACGGCTTGGACAATATTGGCTAAGCCCTCAACCAAGCTATTGGTTATTCTGAACGTGATTTCGAGACCAGAAAGATTAAACCGAGGGTACATTTGAACCCTTTGATCCGTAATTTCACAATGAGGTTGAGAATCTATCGGAGTCATAACTGCTCCCCGCTCACCGCCTCCTGATTGATCAGGGAAATTACTAAGACCCGAATAATCTATAGAAGCGAAATCGTTTTTAATATTTTGAGAGGCGAAACCCAGCTCGGGATTAGCGTTTAAAAAGTTGGAAACTATACGGTAATTGTGGGAAGATTCAAATTCCCGCACAATTGATTCTTCCGTTTCAAAGTTGTTTAAAGCTTTGATCAAACGTTCATCATGCCCATCGATGAGTAGATTTTCAGCTTGTATATCGTCTATATCGCGTGGAATTATTTCTAAGGCCCTTTGTTCGAAACGAGCCAAATATCGCTCGCTACACGTTAAAGGCAAGTTATTATAGAATGTTTCCAACTCTTTTATATCGCGGCATTGTTCGAGCTCGCACGGCACGCTTAACATATATTTAAATATATCGGTAAATGTTTTGAGAATAACGTATCCTCTATTAAAAAATAGTCGCTTAAATTTCCGCGACTGTAGCTGGGTTAAGTTTGAGTAAGGTGCATAAATTAAAGAAAAAAGCGTAATTCTTCTTAATTGGCCAGGGTCTCAAAACTCCTCGATCTCGAATAAAATAGATTCTTGATCCATCTTGACGCGTTTTTATAGTAAAAAAGGACTTACGTTAAATGCTGTCCCCATGTAGTTTTCCGTATTTGTTACACCATGGAGGCATGGATATAGACTAGTGACGTCGACATATCGAATCTCCTCTCCCGGCTTAACCTTGTGATGAAGACACAGAGCGGAAGTACGTCCCCCGAAAAATGCGTTACGGGGATTGAGTGGTTCTCACGCATCGATTTGGACATGAATGGAAGATAGAAAGGTGTTAATTTCGGGCTTTTGCTCCCTAAATTTGTGGAATACACATTCCCACATTTCGATTACCTTATACCCCAGCTCCCTAAGCCTCTTATTACAGTTCAAAGTATCAGTATAGCGGGAGTGTAAAGTTTCGGTGACGTCACCGTGCAAAACCAGGTCTCTGTTTACCGGGAAACAGGTTCTACACCCGTGCCAAAAACAACCTTGGAATTGGTAGACGACCTTTTGATCTGCGCCAAGATCGTCTACTAGAAGCCCGTAGACTTTAGTGTTCCAAATTTTAGGCTCCGAACCGTTAAAAGCCGATTTAATAATGACCCCGCGCTTATGGGCTTCTCACCTCAACCACTCGATGGCTACTTTAGATTGAGGGTCTTTCATTCTATAGCCGTGAGGTGGAACAATTCCAATTGAATTTGGCGCTGGGTGATCCTTCCTGAAAATGGCGTTGCAGAGCCTTGCAATTGTCACGGCAGTGGTAAAAGGGTTAACGTCCGCAATCTTCTCAAAAATCTCCATGTACTTTAAGCACCCTTCTCTTAAAATCCTGACGTCCAAACGGCAATAATGGATCAATTCTTCAACAAAGTTGAAACCTTTTTTGGCTTCAACTTGTTCGTTGAACCAAGAAATTAAAACCGAACGTTGTTTTTCGGTTAGCCGGTCTGGCGCGCTAGATTCTAAAATAGGCATGCTTTCCCCCAAAACATAATTTGTAGGCGTAGGATCTTTTCGATCAAACACGTGTTCGGGTTCGGGAACAAAGTTGAAGAGCAAGTGCGGGAAATGTCCCTTATTTAAACTAGGGTCTAAACCAAAACTGGAAACAAAGCTAGATAAGGGGGAAGGAATGAATGTTAAACTATCTATAAATGTCAAATTCTCATATCGAAATTGCATAATCTTCGTTCCCGTCATTATCACTTGAGGGCGCCACGCTTTGATGGCTAACATGGCTTTGTACAGAAATTGTAGATCATAGCCCTTGGCATTATGGGCAATGACAGTTATTTTGGGAGAATTGTGGAATTCTTGAAGATAATTAAAAAAATCCAGAACTGGATCATTCCCGAGAAACACCCGGTCTCGAGGGCCGCAGGTGCCGCAATTATATTGATCGGATTTCTCGAGAATGCATTGATCACAGATTTTTTGAGAAATACATAAGATAGGAGTGTGTAGGAAAGCATTGGGGTTTGAAGGGTCTGGGGTATTTTGAACAGATTCGAGATCATAAAAGATAGTAACCGAAGGATTGGTCTTAGCTTTTTTAGACGCAGGGTGGGCTTTAGAGTCGGTAACCTGCATGAAACAGTAGTGGGGGTGTGGGTTGAATTTAGTACAGATGACGCAATAAACTTCCCCGCAGTTGTGAGGTGACTTGCGTTTCCCCATATCTATTGTTTTTGCGCAACGGGGGCAGTTAAAAACCCTTTGGCAGACGGACAAGGTTTTGCTTCCACTAGCATTATGGGCGTCAAAGCATTCTTGTCCCCTTAAGTCGCGATGGCAGGTCCCGCATCTAATTTCACCCCCCTCGCAATCTTCGGCCCTTGGACAGGAATAACAATACTTGTTACAGGCGTGCAAGTTTAAATGGTTATAGCCCTCCAGGCACCTCTCGCGGAAATAATGAAAATGGAAGAGAGGCTTAGGTTTGGTGATGACGTCAAAATGATTTTGATAGTTAAAAGGGTATAGCCGCGGCTTTGGATTACCATCGGCACCGGGAATAAAATCTGGTTCCCCGAAAATACGGTAGGGTACGTTTGCCCTAACTGTAAATACTATGACCTGGTAATCAGTCAAGTACGATTGAAATCTAGGTAGAGCACCCACCCCCGCGCATTCGTCCAATGGTATTTTCGCTGCCACGGCTAATTCCTCCGCCATCTTCCTAAGTCTCTCTCCTGATTTTTTACTAATATCAATACGACATAGGGCCTTGAAATCTGCCTCGAGGCTTTTGTCATGGGGATGCATTGTATGATCCCGGTGTATTCTAGCCAAAACTAGGGAACGAGGTAGGCATAGCCGAACGTTATTTTTGATTTGTATAATGCATTTCTTCTCCCTGGAAAAAGTCTCGAAACTACAGATATCAAAAGCCTTGCATCGGTAGGCGCCTTGGGGCAATCTCACGCGCTGTATGGTTATTCCTATAGGGCCGAGAAAAATCTTTGACCCTCCTTCCGAGTTATACGCCTTATCAGCGACTACTTCTAGGGTACGTACAGTAACGAAAATCTCAAAGAAATCGCTGTTTTCTTGATGTCTGGTTGATGGGCTCGAGACGTCATAGTGACGTAAAAAGTTGTTGAACGGAAAAGTGAAATTTTGAAGTTAGCGCTGTTTTCGAAAACGGAGTTGGGGAAACGTCTTACTGACCCTCAAAACGTTCCCTGACGTTAGGATCGAAGCGCAATGGTTCTTTTCCATTATTAAGTTCGCAAATAATGAAATTTTTTTAAGAAAATTAAGTCCATTTGAATGGTAGATGTAGTTTTGTAAAGAAAACGAATACAATTACTGTAGGAATAGCATTATTAGAATTTCATTTTTAAATCCCGCACCAACTTTTCGTAAGTCAATTGTTCAACAGTCAAGCGCTACGTCACGCCATCAAAAAAACCATATCGATTAGATGATTTTTTTGATGGCCAAGCGCTGAGCATCATGACGTCAAAACCGGAAACGCAAAAAAGCGTACAGTAGTGAAAATCTGACATCGCTTAGTTAGCGCTGTCATCAAAGAGGGTTACTGAACGTACCCCTAGTATGAATCCAATATCTATTTGGTCCCTTCTTCTAAAACTAAAGTCTGCGGTTTGAATGTCTGGATTACTAATGCTTGTCATTGAAATTGCTATCATGTCATCGGGTAAACAGTCGTCCAAAACGTATTCTAGGAAGTCGCTTACAGATTCGACGATGTTGTTTTCGAATTGTACTTCCATTTCCCATCCATCAAGATTAAAATTGGGGAAGGACACTACTCCGCTAGATATTACGTTTACATCTGGTGGTGCAACTAGCGGAGATGGGGGTGGAGGAGTAAGAGCCCCACCCCCTACCTGTCCTTCCCCCAAATCCATTGACTCATTTTGAGATGGAGCTATAGGAGGAGTACAATAGCCGTCTAAGAAAGAAACGTCGGCGTTTTGAAAGGCCTCTTCCAGAGGCGATAAAGGAGGAGGAGGGCTATTGTTAGCTATAGACTGAGGGGGAGAAGTAGAGCTATTGATAACCATAGACTGAGGGGTCGAATGGTTTGCCAAGAACGTGTCATCGGCATTAAAAAAGGCTATTTCTAACGAGTCTGGAAAGTCGCCTAAAAAACAATCAACTTCAATAGGGAGTGCATTTTCTACATTAGAGTTGGCCATTGCAATAACTTAAAAATGCAAATAACACAAAATACTAATAATAAATCTGAATAGGCCTAAATAATAACACTAAAACACAAAAATATACTAATTCTAAAAACAATATAATACTAAAACACAAAAATATACTAATTCTAAAAACAATATAATACTAAAACACAAAAATATACTAATTCTAAAAACAATATAATACTAAACACAAAAATATACTAATTCTAAAAACAATATAATACTAAAACACAAAAATATACTAATTCTAAAAACAATATAATACTAAAACAAAATATTAAAACAGTAAAGTACTTACAAATACTAAGTTAAAAATACTAAAACACTTGTAAGAATCTTTAACTTAGAAAAAATTTAAATACCAACAGTGAAATACCAAAACACTTGTAAAACTAAGTTAAAAATATTAAAACAGCCAAATACTAAGTTGAAAATACTTGTAAAAAATTTATAAAAACTAAGTTAAAAATACTAAAGCACTAAGATATGGGCACGGAATAACTCACAAGTTTGTTTGGGAGCAGAAGATTTCTTCGCTTGCATCAACAGCGGTCCGGACTAAACTGATGAGTAGCCTAGAGTGACCCGCCCTTTTATACTTTCGTGATACAATTAGAAAAAAAAATAGATCCCCCTCAATGACATAAACTTGGGAATGTCTTACACACTGAGAAACTAATGTCAAAAAAACAATAGTTTTCACCATGTTTTTTATTGTTTAATGCTGTTATCCAGAAAAACCTGTAACAAGCCTTAATATATACAGGTAGTCGCTGTTTTTTGAAATTACATTACCTTAATTTTAAATATACAGCAAAACATTGTTTTTTTTATGTTAACGACTGTGGAAAAAACAGCTAGTTTTTATTTCTCAAACGGAAGTGCAGGATATGTTATTATTAATAGAACGTTGCTGTTTTCCGGGAAAAAAAGGATTCTGCCGTGAAAAACACAGATAGTTACACTATTAAGTATAAATTTAACGTATATTTTACTGTATAATCCACCGTAAATTAAAGTTTTGCATACTATAATTTGAACATTAAGTACTTTACTTTAAACCTTGAAGCACTTTATTTTAAACCTTGAAGCACTTTATTTTAAACTTTGAAGCGCTTTAATTTAAACCTTGAAGCAATATAACCTAATCTAACCTAACCATGCTAAGCCTTATTATTTCTAAAATTGACCGAAAATGTACAAAACGTGTTAGGCGACACTCTGAAACGTGTTAGGCGACATTCTTAAAAGCGTTATGCGACACTCTTGGAGTGGCGTCGCTAGGCCTTTTATGGGGGCTATAGCGCCCCCAAATTTCAAAGTTAGCCCCCTCAAAATAATCCGAACACTAACTTCTAAATCGTCGACTTTAGTTACAGTTAGAGAAATTTCCGCTTCAAAAACGTCGTTAGTGTCAAACTGTTCCAAGTTCTCGCACTTCCATGTATTTTCTTTTTTTAAATATAGTAGAGTAGATTAGGTCAAACGCGTTTCTGGTGCTCGAAAAACTCTTCGTGAAAAGAGATTATTAAATTTGACGAATACGTCTGTATCTACTGCTGGGATATTAGGGCCTCCAAAACTAATTTAATACCCGATGCATTTATACTAACTTATAACTTTCTGCCTTTTTCAGAAGTTATTAAGTCGGTGAAAATGACCAACTTACCATGCAGTTTCACGCTGGATTTTAAGTCGATAAAGTGGCCAAGTTTTTATGTAGTTTCACATTGATGCGAGAACTACCCTTGCTTGTTTGAACTGTCCTCTTAAGTTCTCTCAAGGTTGAACCTTGTTAAGCACATAGCGCTATTTGCTGATAAATCAACCACTCGGGAAGGTGTCATACGACACTCAGAAAGCGTTATTTTAACTCGGAAAGGTGTTATGCTGCACCCTTTAAGGAATTGCGCAACACTCATATGGGAGTAAAAATTAACTTTTAGTTCGATATAAGAGTTAAAAATGTGTTAAACTGAACCTCTGTTGCACCATTTTATTCTTATCTTTGACACTAATTGCTCAAATAAGTTTTATTAAACCCTTTCTGGGGTGTAAATGAACACCTGTAATGGTGTCAAATTTGGACCCATATAAACTACTTTTAAAGATGTTAAAGCACACCAGATTTTCTAAGAGTGTATAACAGCAACCAGTATAAATTTACCCAAATGGACAGTCTGTTAAAAACAGCTAGTCGTTTTATATAAATGACAAGTTGCATCTTAACCAACAGAGCTTAATGTTTTTAAAAAAGGTTTGAGTGCTTTTAGTTTAACAGCAAAGAGCGTCTTTATCAAAATAAGCTCCGGGATTTATAACTGTTCTAAGAGCTGTTATTTTTACAGCAACCCTATTTTTTTAGTGTACCATAAGCGGTTTGAAACAGCATGATGTGTTTTGATTTTCACAGCAAACCACGTTTTAATCCACAGTGCTTAGTGAGTTTAAAACCACATATTTTACTGTTAGTTTTACAGCAGCAGACATTTTATGTAACTGTGATTTATTGGTAGTAAAACAGCATATAGTGCTGGTTTTTTCATTGACCCCTACAATATATTCAACGGTTAAGACTGTCTTTGAAACAACCTCTGAAGCGGTTATTTTAAAAGCTACAAACGCCCCTGAATACACGAACAATTAATACTTAAAACTGTTAGTTCCACTGTTTAGAAAAACAGTATTGTTGACGGTATTAAAAACAGGGAGGATGTGCAATTAAATTAACATCATCTTGATGGCATACGCTATTGCCATTACCATAGTGTTTATTTTACAGCATTTTTATTCTGTGTGTGAGGTAGAGAATCTATCGGAGTCATAACTGCTCCCCTCTCCCCGTCTCCTGATTGATCAGGGAAATTACTAAGACCCGAAAAATCTATAGAAGCGAAATCGTTTTGAATGTTTTGAATATTCCAGGAATTGCGACCCCCACCCCTTATTTAAGATATTATATATACCGACCTTACGGTAACTAAAATTATATTCATCAATCTTTAGAGAGAATAATAACCACAGACAGCTCTAGCTCTCAGTTAAATAAAAATGTTACTGTTTCCGTAATTCGGTACACGGCGACTTTAGGTCCCATTCCCGGGCGTCCGGATTTGCCGGTATTCGACTTTCGGCTTTTCGAGGTGACGGTCCGCAAAACCCATAATGGGTTATGGGTGGATTTTCGCCCTAATCCATTAAACAACAAGATTGACGTGCACCTGTGCTATCATTCAAACATTGCTAACATTCGACGAAAGCTTGGTGAAATGAATCAACTGATACGGGTACTTTTCTAGGCCTTTTATTTTTGGTTTAAAAATTGAATTATAAATTTTTATTAACTTTCAAGGTTGAGAAAGTAGACCGGAGTATCTCAGAAGAAGAAGACTCGTGGGTCAACTTGATACACTCTGCCCCTTTCATCCACTATCCCAATAGCAGCGTCAGTCCCGCTTTCATCTACACCATCATCTTCCACTGCATTATCTATAACGACACCTTCACCACCTCAACTTGCGGAGAAGCGAAAGCACCACCACGGAAAAAAAAACAAATATGAAGAAACCGAAGAGAGTGGAATTCTCTGATGCACTGGAGAATCTAATCGCTTTGCAAAATATAGTAGACGAAGCGTTATTAAATTAAATGATAAATAAAGCCATGTTTGAAGCCTGAAATAATAATAATAATAAAAATAATATATCAATATGTGTTTGTTAGTCTCATTTACACTAATACATAATTACATACTTTTAATATCCGTCTCATATTACTCAGACCGGGAGGGGGGTTAGAACTACGGAAAATTATCCCCTCAATGTATATATAAGCTGATTCAGACCGTACATATTGTTAGTCGCAAATAAAGATCAGGCTATTAAAATGTACTCGTGTACTTTCTGTGGAAGAAATTTTAGTTTCCAGCACAATTTAAACAGACATATTCGCGAAGTGCACGGTAACAAAGAATTCGTCTGCCAAGTCTGCGGCAACTGTTTTAAGCGAAAATTTGGATTGCAACGACATTCGCGTATTCACGCGACTACTTTAGTGGAATCCATCACTCCTCAAACGAATAATGATCCTTTACCTTCAACTAGTTTCTCACAACCTAGAGAAGAGGATTGACCCCCACTCCCTGTTAATGTCGATGAACTTTCCGTTCTCGATGATGCAATTTTAAGCTCACGCTATACTCCTAAAACTACGCAATCGGACAGTGAAGTTATATTAGCTAATATTACATCTGCCTTAACTAAATACTTAGAAAACCGTTTAATTAAGAAACGTGGTATAAAATGGAATGTCTTTATTCAAACTAGATATACGGGTGAGCTCAACGACGGCGAGGAAGTTGAAACGCTACCCTTTTTCCGCAGCAAGAACCAAATTACTCTACAGCCGGAGATTATTCCTTCTCAAATTGAAACCTGTGGCAAGCAGATTACGAAGGCAATGGACTAATTTCAAGATATGGGTAGTGGCTGGACCATAGACCGTATCTTGTTTTTCCAAGTCGATATAATAACCTACATGCCACTGGTTGGTGGTGCGCGTGTAAGGCTCCCATCCCAATTGAGTAATTCAAAAAGACAGTTTCCCCCGGGGTAATCGTCGCGACTTATTTGATTTCCTTAGTCAATATTCCACTGAACCGTTTGAAGAAATAAATTAGCTATGTTCCGTAAAGTTAGGCGTCAGCGGTTTATGTGGTACGCTACTACCGTCGACGAACAAACCAATGTGATTCACATCAAAGGGTTGGAAATTATATGGTGACAATTCTAGATCACCCAAAAACGCTCTTTGTTCGACCATCCCTATGACGACTCTATTCGGTCTCTGTCGATTAAGGGAAAATGGGGATTGTTTTTAAATTTTGCCGCCTCACAGTACGGTAGAGGCCGAAAAAGGTAGTACCGAGGATCCGTTCACAAATCGACGAGGGGGATTGGATTCTTGCCGTTTCAGAGTTGATCTTATTTTTCCCCGTAATTGGAGAGCGAAGGTTTTTTTGTGAGAATTTTATGGAAAGTTTCAACAAGGAGCTAAACACTCAGATTCTCCTTACACCTCTTACGAGCTGTGTAGTGATTTTAGTACACTATACAGTAGAGCTCGTTTAAAGTACTGCGTGTTCCGTTTACAACGAGTGAATGGTCCCTCGATTTTGGTCATAACACGCCTTTACCCCGCCAAATATAACCAGCCAAGCTACACGTTTCCTTTAAAGGCGCGGTGGTGGGGACTGTAGCTGAATTTTTTTACTTTACTCAGTTCACTTTGGAAAAGCGTAGAGCTCTGCTCAGTAGTGAAAATGTCGAATGCCACACTAGAAAACGTAGAGCCATGGGCTGATTTTTGCGTTTGCCGGTCAGTTTGCCAATCTAGCAGGTGCCCGTGCAAAAAAACGGAAAAGATTTCACGAATTTATGCACTTGTGGTATTGTCGGGGGAAAAACATTGCAGTGCCAAAATATTAGTTTTAATGGTTCCGTTATAATCAATGATAGCGTCGAGACCAACTAACTCTAAGTTCCTCTTCGGAAGAGATAGATAGGAGGGAAGACAGACAACGGCGAAAAAAGCGCATGAGAGCCACGACGACGACAAGCTCGTCCACAAAGCCCTTGAAAAAGAGGCCGAAAGTCCATACCCTATCAACTAGTCCCGAAGGCGAACCCCCTCCTCCGACAAATGGAACCCGTTCGACGTCGCCAGCAGCTGCGAACCAAAATTCCTTAATTCCAATGAATGAATTGTCTGAGTCCGAAAGTACTGGAGCAGAGAATCATTCTCCCTTAGCTCCATCTATTGCAGATAAATATCCCACGAACTATGAGAAACCATTCAAGTCAGGATGGGTTCGAGAGCTGTGTTATAGAAACACGGTACAGCCAGGCAAAGTGGACATGGATATATACTACTATCCACCGGGAAGGAAGAGTCGCATGCTACGTTCGACAAATGAGGTTTCTCAGTACCTCCGAACTAACGACATCAGGGACTTAGACCCCATAGAGAGTACCCATTGCCAAACCACCTTGGGAAAGAGTTAGACTAGCCCACCCCAGACGTTTGGCGCCATCAGCCGTTTAACCGGAACACAACGTGTTCATACCATTGCGATCCGTCACGCTCGATCCCAATGGGAACACATCCTATATCCCTATGGGACTCTTCTAATTCTCTTCCTTTAAGATGGCTACTCCTCCTCTATATTGTAGATTGGCCCCCAGGCAACAACGCGGGAGGATAGCTACGATCGCTCCTGAAGACTATTTATTGCGACCATCCCCAAGGGAACACCCTATTGTGTCTTTACCCGTGGCCCACTCATTTGGACCACTCTCCAGGGAGGAAGACACCACCCCCGAAGCGCCAATCCATCCTCACAGGATCGCGGCACTGGCTCCGGAACCGGACGTGTTGATCCTGACAGAGGAAAACGAGGATCTTGAGGACGAACCTCCTATAGACACCGTTCACGCAGAGGCAGTGGGCTTAAACTTGCCCCGCCAACGTCCCCATCGGGAACCAACGCAGGAAGGAGGGCTGTCAATCTCAGACGATAACGAACGACCTCGCGCGGCCACTGCCGAAGCAGCTCCGCCGAGGTCACTGGACGACTTTATGCTGGAGCTCGCTCGCCGTTATCCGGCCCCATGGCCAACAGCTCCGCACGCGGACCCCACGGCGCTCGTTCCGTGTACGGAATATGTACCCCAGGATGCCGCGACAGTTCCTCAGGTTCCCACCGAGACGGTTCTTCAGGTTCCCACCGAGACAGTTCCCCAGGATGCCACCGAGACAGTTCCCCAGGATGCCACCGAGACAGTTACTCCGGTTGCCGCCATACAAAACGCCACTCCGCAACCAGCCGATCACCTCGGGGCAGAAGCAGCACCCAGGCCCCAATGACGCTGTCAACAAACAAGAACCGAAACCTTTTCCACCCGGTTCGCAAGAATTTCGCTATTTCGAAGATTATGGTCCCCTTCCGATCCCCCAGGACAAGCTTTACCAATTTTCGGAATATGACCGGCACTTCCTCGAGGACCTCCCGTACCTTCAAGAACCTCCGAGGAACAGGGATCTTTTTCCCGTTGCGTGGGATGGGATGCCGCACAGTATGTCCATCCGACTTTACCCCATTTCCCCAAACGGGTATCCCGTCCTGCACCGTCCAAGTACGGCGTATGACTGTAAAGCCCGTAACGCGGTCGGGCGCCACTTTTCTTCCCTGTGCCAGCGGAAATTTATACTTCGGGATCGGCGTCAGGGCCAAATGAAGACAACCCTTCAACCCGATTGAACTTTGCGCTTAACGTTATTACATGTTCCTTTTTCTTTTCCTTGTGTCCCCTCTAAACTTTCCTCCCTTCTATTTTTCTTCCCACGTTCTTCTACATCTTCTTCTTCTTTTTCGAGGGGGTGTATGCAGCGGTCTCGCTGCTGAAGCCGTTGCAGACGATGACGGAGGGCTGAGCATCCTCGTCCAACCTTGGGACTATGTTCAGCCCGTCGCCATCTAAGCTCCTCCTCCTTTTCTTATCCTTAACCGCCGTTCTAAAAACAAACCGAGGCGAAAAGGAACGCCGGTTAGTTTTATAAAAATTAGTTCACTTTTGTTTTCCCGCTTGACCAGGCACGGGTCAGTATTAAATCTAACGTATCTTCGAAGAATAAAAGATTCTGTACTCCGCGAATTGCCGCGATTTCCAACTTTGGATCGGATTAATTTTGAAAGTTTAATATACGTCGAATTAATAAAATTTATTCAAAGAGCAACACAAGGTATGTTTATTTTCTTTGGATCAAATTCCCTTACGGGACGATAGTGACGGCTTTAAGTTAGGCATACAAACTCCCCTCGCTATTGAACCTAAGGGACTTGTAACGCGAACCCCCCAACGACCGGCCAGACAGTACTTTTCCGAGGGAGATCCGTTACACAGTGATGAAATACAAGTTACCAAGGAAACCGTCCAGTCGGTGAGTACATAGTAGGCGTATAATCAGTTTATAAGATCAAGTCTATAATCTTGGCATATATTATATTGTAGAAAAAAGTAAAAAATCGGCAACAGATGATGAGCCGCCAGCTAAAAAAAACAAAAAAAGTGAAACAAATAGTTTCACGTGATAAAAAAATAACCACGGCATTGGATAATTTAGAATATAGGGAGGAAGAGACGAAACAAAAACATCGCACGAAGTATGCTATGGGTAAATACGTTTTTTACACCATTACGATACTGTATAAGATAACTACACAGATCGTATATGTTACTAAAGTGATGGTCAAAACTATCGTTTTTCTATAAAGGATGAAATTAACACGATGGATATCGAAAAACTAAAAAAATTTGCTTTTGTTCTGGCTCAGCGAGTTATAGAAGAAGGTATTGTGCCATGATATGACACTCCGAGATGTATCGCATATAGAAGAGTCCCAGTAAAAAGCGCGCATACAGATCGAGCCATGATATACAAGCACATTTTACGGGATGTTTATTACCTGGAATATTTTCAGATTATTTGGTCGGCCCTTCCTATAATGCGATAAACTCTTATTCTTCCTGCACGTTGGTGTTTTTTTTTGGAAGATAATGAACGGGGAGGAGGTTGACAGACTTACAGTGGTTGATTTAAAAGATATTACATGGTACTTTTTGAAGGGCCAGCCACTCAGCCTAATCGGTGTATGTACAACTCTGTAACTTGAAGCAAAATTATATAGATATACTATATAATTTTGTTTAACTGTACTAAAGGGATTACGCGCAATCTTTAAATGCCCTACCCTTGACAATGCTAATATGATTACGTGTAATCCGTAATCGGGGTACAGGAAATCTGAGAGTGATTAGCACCTCGGTACTTTCCACCTGGGTGCGAATCGACATGGGAGGCAAGAAACCGCATTTTTTTTTTTCGATTCGCGCCAAGAGACACCGATAGATGAAAGAGGAGAGAGAGATGAGATAATCAGAATAGGTTGCGGTGATCCATGCGTCGTGAGAACGGTGGTAAATCTACCCCCATGTGCAAAGGATAGACGTCCTAAAACTAAACGTACTGAAAATTGTTTTTACTCCACCCCCCGCCCCTATTTTCCAGCGGACTTTATAAAGCGCGTTTATTTACATCCTTCTCTCTCTCCTCTTTGGCTAGAGGCAACCCCAACCCCACATATACTGAACTCGGGGTCCGTGTGGCGTTGAATCTCGCGGCAAAATAAAATAACTAACATGGAGGCGTTATTCTGGAAGTACTAAATGGATTGGTCCGTTCATTTTCCGCAGAAATTGATTTTCTATCCTCTAGTCTAGACCCCCACACCTCTTGATATTCAGTGAATGACAATGATAATAAACAAAACCAACCTTTCTATTCAAAAGTTATCGATCGTGAAGCCGAGACATGCGGATCAGTTTTTGGGGCGTTTAAAGTGCCTAGTACCATACAAAACATAACAACGCCACACAACACAGCCCTTAATGAGGCCCCCGAACAGGAAAAAAAAGTTTGCATTTCAGGGTCAATTGAACCTCATAGTCCTGTAGCCATAACTAGAGACTGGTGTGTTTGTGGGAATTGCAGAGAAATGCCCACAGCCGTGGAAAATGTCTGCTGCGGCTATCAAAATTTATGCATTGGGCTACTGTGCCTTGAGCCAGCAGTGTTGGTTATGGTCATGAGAATTAGGCGAGAGATATATAATGACGATGATGAGCTAAATGTCGCCAATATCAACATGAGGTACCAAGGGTATCAAAATCTATGCCTATTTCTTTATGGGAGATTAGGCATAGGAAATAGAACACCCCTGCCCTCATGTTGTGTTTTGGGCATAAGAAATGCGTATCCCTCTCCAGATGGACATTATGAAGGGTTTACCGAAGTGGAAAATATTAATGGAGGGCGTGGTCGTCGTCAGCCCCGTATTAGGCGGGGCGCTTTTCATTATGGCCACTAAAATTTTCATTTCTTTAAATTTATGTAATTTGTGTATTTTTGTTTTTGATGTATTTATATTTTTGTTTTATATGTATATAATTAATAAAGGGGCTACTTTTGAAAGCTCATAACTCTGAAATGGCGTTTTTTCACTCGGAGTGACTCCAAGAACCCGCTACCTAAATTTCGCCAGACTTTTTTAAAACACCTTGTATAAACTGATTCAAACCGTTCATATTCTTAGTCGCAAATAAAGATCAGGCTATTAAAATGTACTCGTGTACTTTCTGTGGAGGAAATTTTAGTTTCCAGCACAATTTAAACAGGAATATTCGCGAAGTACAATGTAACAAAGAATTAGTCTGCCAAGATTGCGGCAACTGTTTTAAGCGAAAATTAGGATTGCAACGACATTCGCGTATTTACGCGACTACTTTAGTGGAATTCATCACTCCTCAAACGAATAATGATCCTTTACCTTCAACTAGTTTCTCACAACCTAGAGAAGAGGATTGACCCCCATTGCTGGTTAATGTGAGGAACTGTCCGTTCTCGATGATGCAATTTTAAGCTCACGCTATACTGCTAAAACTATGCAATCGAACAGTGAAGTTTTACTAGCTAATATTAAACCTGCCTTAAAGGGACTGTAAAGGAGCCATCGGCGGGTGGGTAAAAATTATTTGAAATACGTCAGAGGCACGTGACCAAGGAGAGGCGTGGTTCAAAGAAGCTTAGTTCGTTTCATTTCGAAAATCACCACTTCATGGAATTGGCGCTGCAATCTCGCGAAAAACAAGGACTAGATGTCCAGTTCCACTCCTTGGTATCTTGGCATCACGTGATGTCTGTGACGAATTTCAAATAATTTTTACCCACCCGCCGATGCCTTCTTTGCAGTCCCTTTAACTAAATACTTAGAAAACCGGTTAATTAAGAAACGTGGTATAAAATGGAATGTCTTTATACAAACTGGATATACGCGTGAACTCAACGACGTCGAGGAAGTTGAAGCGCTACCCTTTTTCCGCAGCAAGAACCAAACTACTCTACAGCCGGAGATTATTCCTTCTCAAATTGAAACCTGTGGCAAGCAGATTACGAAGGCAATGGACTAATTTCAAGATATGGGTAGTGGCTGGACCATAGACCGTATCTTGTTTTTCCAAGTCGATATAATAACCTACATGCCACTGGTTGGTGGTGCGCGTGTAAGGCTCCCATCCCAATTGAGTAATTCAAAAAGACAGTTTCCCCCGGGGTAATCGTCGCGACTTATTTGATTTCCTTAGTCAATATTCCACTGAACCGTTTGAAGAAATAAATTAGCGTACGATTGGATGTAGCTATGTTCCGTAAAGTTAGGCGTCAGCGGTTTATGTGGTACGCTACTACCGTCGACGAACAAACCAATGTGATTCACATCAAAGGGTTGGAAATTATATGGTGACAATTCTAGATCACCCAAAAACGCTATTTGTTCAACCATCCCTATGACGACTATTCGGTCTCAATTTCAGGTATCAATTTGACTTTCCTCAAATATAACGATGCCGCTTTAATGTTCAGTTGCAAACAAAATTCGGTATTGGGCTTTTCAAAAACAAATTTTGAATCCACCAAGTTCAAAGGGTAGCGAGGTTGTTGGAAAATATCTAAATGAAGAGCACCAATCATATCTATAGTTCCTTTTTGGGCGAAGAAACACTTGTTATTCGCAAAAATTTCTCGTTCAAAAATAAACGCACTTCGGGAAAGAGACTTTGCAAAAGAATCGACGCAGCCACTAGAGTTAGGATGCATCAGCGCCATATTCTTGGGCTTTAGGAAAATATATCGGAATATGAACGACACGATGTTTTCCTCTTCTTAGCTTTAATTCGAGTGACTTTGCAATGCACCCTACGTCTCTTTTTAATTCCGGATCCTGTCATCTCCGCAGCTGACAACAAGGTTTCTTTGCCGGCGCTTTTTGATCTAGTCGTTATAACTAGAGACTTTTTAATTGGAATACCACTAGCAACGTTCGTCACGACTTTCGCTCCGGTATCGAGAAATTTTCTTTCAAGAAACTGAACACCACGTTTAAAAAGGGGCATGGCGCTCCGAAAGGCCGAAACCAGTATGTTCCCTAATCCATACCCTCTTTGCACAGGAACACCCCGATAGACAGGCATGGATCCGATACCAGCGTGGTTTAAATAGTAGTTCTCATAATCGCTTAGGGCGTAAATGTAATGGGGTCGTCCCATGATGTTTGTCATTCGCCGCTATAGGAAGTCAGCACTTACAGACTAAAAAAAATCGACCTACGTCATAGTTTAAGAGTACGGTAGCGACATCTCTTAAAGCAGTGCTACAAATCTTTGTGGAGCGGCGTGATGGTGGAGGTAGCTACTTTGAATGCAAAGTCGGGCAAGTTAAGTTATGAGAGTTTAAATGAAGAAGTTCAGAAAAGATACAGAGAAAAGATAAATTTAATTAACAATATTGTACCTTATCTTCTTATGAAAAAGGATTTCACTTATTTGAATGGTCAAAATAGTGCAGAATTTCCTGTTGCAACAACCTGTTGCTTTCCCTGATGTATAAATGTATTTCATTTCTGGTGAATCACCATTTACCCATAAATTGTTGATAAATTACAAAGCCCTCGAGGCTTATGATCAGTTCGTTTGTGGGTTTAATAGGAACGTAGGCGTAAAAACGTTTAATGACAAAGACGGAAGTGTGGTTTTGATTAAATGCCAAGTGAGTTCAACCATAATTATGAATTTTCTTTTGGTCTGTTTTAATTAATTTTCATGTTTCTTAGGTTATGCATTCTCAGCGTCTTCGAGAAAAACTACTTGAGCCATGGGTAATTGTTAGCAAAGAGGAAACAATCAATTCTGGACATTGCACTTGTATGGCTGGTTTAGACGAGTGCTTTATATTGACGGCAATTTAGGAGCTCCCGATCCTCCAAAGGACGATGAAATCGTTAAAATAGAAATGTAGATAATGGAAAGAGAAGCGCAACTCTTTGTGTCAACATGGCTCTCATGACCATGTTTTTCCATAACCCCGAGTCTTTAAGATGCCATTTGCTGGATATCAGAACTGCGGGAGAATATTCTCACCGGTTGACGCCTCCAAAAGACGGTCCATGGATCGACGAAATAGTAATGTGACAGAACAGTCTTTGGATTGAACGGTCACTTACGGAAGGCTTCCAAATGGACAGTCATCAACCATAGTTCGCTTCGAGCGAATATGCCTTGATTGTAAATTGGAAGGGGGAAACATTACGGACTGCGGTAGTATTGTTATACAAATCGCCTAGAGCTAGATTGCAACTGGTGTTAAACGAATTTATCTTAATATTTTTTTAAAAAATACGATCCGACGGTACACACTATGGTTATCAGTGACTTTAATATTTACTTTTGACAAAGTTTCTATTTTTGCCTTGGGAATTTGAAGTGAAACCAAAGTTGTAGGACAAGGTTTCAACCAACAAGGGGAGTCAGTTGGAAACTTGCTGCTAAATCGAGAAATATAGGGCTGAATGTAGAAAATCAATTTATTCTTTTCACACATCGATTGGCATTTTTAGTAATCCCTAAAAAATGGTTCCAGATATGCTATAATTAACGCAATTGTGATCAAGCAGAGGGAGATAACATTTCGATTTGAATAAATCTTTAAACTTGTGAGGTCTGTTTTTGCCTCTTCTCCGTTTGGGGTTTTCACCCCTCATGTTAGACCGGTCCGGCTGGGGGATCGCCCCTTGCTAAGCTCATCTGGTTTGGAATGTGGTCGAGTTTTGGGGAAAGAACGAGAGAGAGTTAAGACATTCTAGAAAAGCGCGCCCGCTCGTAAAGACCTTCAATAGCCTTATTACCTGAAAACATGGTCGATTGGTAAGATGTTATTTCGTACATAAAATACTATTTTTTGACTACTTCTGGCTCGAATCTTTAACTATTGGTAAGGATTACTGTATTTAAGGGGTATTAAAAGTAGACCTTACATCTGGCGCCCAACGTGGGGCACGTTGAATACGTGTGAATAGTTAGTACTTCGGTGAAAAGAGTGGTGTAGAGGGTGTCTATAATTAGTGAGCGGTGTAGTTGAATTGGCCTAGCCAATTCATTCCTTTGACGGCAATTTGGACTTGCGTTCTCGTTCTCTTGCAAGGATGGTTGATCCGGCTCAGCAGATAGCTGATGCGATCACGCGAGCTTTGGCTGGGGCGAGGCAAGGACCGACGGTCAGGGTGACGGCTGAGCTGCCATCTTATTCTGGGCAGCGCGACCCTTTGTCTCCGAATGATTTTCTTGAAGCGTTATCGAGATATCAAGACGTACTGGTTATACAGATAACGATATTCTTACTCGAGTACTTCCACTGGCGCTAACTGAACATGCCCGCAGGTGGTTTTCATTTGCGGAGCCGTTCAATAGTTTGGCTGAGTTCAAAACAGGGGCGTGCCAACATGAGCCAAAATTTTCCACTGGAGCGGGGGCAAAATGGCTGCCTAATGTTAAAGTCCCATAGAGTTGAAAATTTGAGCGGGGGCATTCGCCCCCGCTGCCCCCGTAGTTGGCACGCCCTTGGTTCAAAACGAAATTCCAAAAATTATTTTTGGCGACGGACTACGAAACTTGTCTTCATCGGGAACTTGAGCTGAGGACTCAAGGTACAGACGAGCCGTTAACCCAGTATATACACTGTATATCTGAGTATTACAGTCGTCTTGGAGGAGCGGTAACGGAGGCGCAAAAGATACAACGCGTAATCAGTCAATGCCATCCCGCCTATCGTTGCCACTTGCAAGGACAGGTGTTCGCTAGTATGGCGGCGTTGTCGGACAAGGGTAGAGAGTCTCTAGCCTTGTCTCTCCGTTGTAGTGAGAAGTGTCAGTGAAAATGGTGTTTCAAGAGAGCGGTTGTTGGAAGCAAAAGTAGCCAAGAAAAAAACGGGATTGGGCACAGCTCAAGATATTTTGTCGAGTTTAGTAACTCGAGGAGTAAGTGTAAATTGTCTAGCATTTCAGTCCTATGATTTTTCTAGCGCAATGTCAGGAGAATTCAATGGTGCTTAAGAAAACGTATCACATTTAGTTGGACACAAGGTACCTTACATTCCTTGTCAGGCACACAGAACTAACACCGCAGTAGAACATAGCCGCAAGGCAAGTCCAATAATAGCAGACATATTCAACATACTGGAAGAACTGTACGTTTTCTTCACATCAAGCACTAAGCGCTTCGAACCACTTAAAATCAAATTAGATGAAATTGAAAACTCTATAAAATTAAGAAATTTATCAAAAACTCGTTGGACTGCACGTGGCGAAAGCGTTGAAGCGGTTTCAACTTCATTTGAACCCATAAGTGACGTCCTAAAGGAAATTTCGACATCGAAGTTTCGATGCGAAAACAAAACCTAAAGCTTTGGGATTTTACAAGAGAATGATGAGCTTCGATTTCATTCTGTCATTAATGTTCATGAAAACAATCTTAAGAAAAATGAAGCTCTTAACTGAGGCCTTAGAATCCACCGATTTGAACATTGACGTTACTATACTTATTAAATGCAGTTTCAAATCTTTAGACGAAATATCAACAAACACCGAAAATCAAAATAATCTCATCGAAAGCGCAATCATTTTTGCTGGAAAATTAGACATAAAGCCGACAGTGATTTCATCAAGCACCATCGACGTCGAGTGGCTCCATTAAAGCTCGACCACAACAGGTCCAATGCTTCGACCTTAACCTTACACCAATTTTTTCGAAAAGAATTTAAAATGGTCCTCGACAATCTAACGTCGTTTTTAAGCTCTATTGTAAGTGTGTTGAAAGTCCCTTCTTTCGTGTCTTTGAGATACGAATTTCAAGGAAAGCACTGACAATCGAAAATTTGTCTGCCGTTTTAAGTATGTTCCCAGCCGGGCCACCTCTGGATGGTGAACATCACAAACCCGACGAATTTGCGCTTCAAACTGAAATGGAAGTTTTATTTGAGAACTGCGGCGATGCTAAATCTATGAAGGAAATTTTTCAAAAAGCTATAGATCTGAAGAATATTCTCAAATTAGCCTTTACTCTGGTTCGACTTGTAGTAACTGCGGGTTACTCTGTTGCTACTAACGAAAGGAAGGTAAGCAAGCTGACGTTTGTTAAAAATTGTCTGAGAACAACCATGGCCGATGAACGTTTGGATGATCTAATGCTTATGAGTAGCGAGAAGGATATTTTAGACAGCATAAGTTTTCCTGCAGTAATAGCGTCATGGGCAAAATTAAAAATAGACTTATTAAAATTAATAAAAATTGCAGTTAAAGGTACAGTGCCACCCAATTTTGGACCAAAAACATAGTTTCAAAATTTCCTAATTTTTACCTGTCGTAAGGTGGCGCCAAAGTACAAAAAGCGGACAAAACCTGAAACTTTTGGTCACGTGTAACAATTTTCGGGGAATTTTAAACTCTCCGACCCATATTTCAACCCTCCAGGTTGTCAACCCCCAATTTGAATTTACCCCTTTTTTGGCATAATGGGATGGGTCCTCCCTGAAAGAAGCGTGAAACTCCAATTTTCTTTTTATCAAAAAACATCTTACTATCCCACTGTGACCCTAAAGAACGAAACTAGCTAACTAGTTAAGATGACGCCAAATAAATGTCACATATGTGCATTAAATAAAGTTTTTGTTAAAAAAGACACTATAACCTGATTGCAGTTGAAAGTTGGAAAACTTTGGAGACCTAAATAAACGGAAAACCCAACTTCTTTTCATTTCAAGTACCCTCCCTCTTCTTTCTCTCGCTCTGGCGACTCGCGCGCACACATTCGTTTTACAGTGTTAGTGTGGGAATTAAAAATGGAAGGAATTTTAGAAATGCCGCTTGTTTTATCGGAAACACCGTGCAGCATATAACTAGTCTTTGGTGAAAACTAAGCTTTAGTCAAAACTGGGGCGACCGTCATTGGAATATTCTGCGAACATTGTGACTTATTAATTCTTATAGGCAGAAATTTTGAATGTGGAAAAACGTAGCAGAAAGATAAAGCTTAAAACTATATCGAAAAAACATATGTCCACTTTTCTTCGAAAACAAGACGAGGAAAGTGTGGAAGAAAGAACCCAAGTAAGTACTTTTTGAGAGCAAAGGATTTTGAACGCTTGGACAAAAAACATTAAAATTTTTTCTACTTTTAGAAAGAAAATCTCAGTCACGAAAAAGGGACAGGATCTAAAAATTTGAAGACCAATAAACAGGAAACGTCTAGGTCAATCAATGTGGGCAAAGAAAACGATAAGTCCTCGAATGAAGGACATGTTGCTGTTCCTGAAATTGACGAAGAAAGAACAGAGGTATATAAAGCAATTTGGCTAAAGTATTTTGGTTATCAGCTAAAACGATGTGATGCTTGCTCGAGTAACAGAAATTTATATTTAAAGGTTTTTTTGTCCGAGGATTCGTCTGAAAGCGACCTGTTCCAACCATCAACAGTAACAAAGAAAGTGATAAAAAGAAAACCTGTAAGGGACAAGCCAGTTTTAAAAAATCCAGCTTGCCCTACAAATTGTGTTGTTCCACATCAATTAATTCAAAAAGAACTTGGAAGAACTAAAGGTGAGTTCGGGAAGACACAAATTCCCATGGTCGACGTCCGTCATAGTCCCGTTACCATTGCATCTCGACATGTTATACCCGGGGGCGTGGCTAAAATGGGACCTTCCTGTGGAATGGAGATAAAGCTAGAAATAACCTAATTTGAAGCTCCCTTTTAAAATGAATATATGCCTTCCTGACCACGTTTAGTTTAAGGTTAAGTTAATTATTAAATAAAAAAATTAGGTTGGTGCTAAAAACGCCAGCCATGAAACGGAAAGGTTTGTTTTGGAAGTCACACCGAAATTCCCAGAAGCTTTGTCAATAATTTATGAAAAATGTGACAGTAGGTATTTTATTTTGTTTCTATAAATTAGTATTTTAATTATTATTCTATAGTTGAAGCAAATAAGGACAAAGAAACGCCATTTGTGTGGGACAGAATAAAAGATCAAGAGCCCAATCAACATTACCCCTCATCCCTCCCACCGAAAAGATGTATTTGCGGTAATTGTCGTGAGATGCCGCTTGCGGTGGAAAACGTGTGCTGCAGGCAGGAGATTTTTACTACTACTAGAGCAATGTTTGCTCTAGTTTGTTTATATCAACAATTTTGACTATAAGCATGAGGTTCAGAAATGAAGCTGCAATTCGGAGAGGGTTAGTTGCATCAAACAATAACTTCAGGTAATCTCATTTAAGCATCGTTTATTACACTCCATAAATTGCTTTTAACTAGTATAATTTAATAGGCACCATGCGTATAAGAATTACACCCTCATGGATTATGGAAGGTTGGGGGCTGGCAATCGAATCATAATACCTTCTTGTTGCGTTTTGCACATCAGGCAAGCTTTTCAATCACCTGATGGGGTGTACAAGGGATTTATAAGAGGAAGAATAATTGAGGGATATTGAGGTTTATTTTCAATACTAAAAGACTGAACATTTTAAGATTTCTTTAAAATCTTGATGTTTTTCCAAAAGTTCTTCGTTAGACGGCTTTTCTATCATGCTTATGCTTTGGAATAAATGCCTTGGATCTGTTTCATCAAAATCTCTCGTGTGCGTAATTTTTCCCTGATGAATAAAAATCGTTTCATGTTTAAATTTTTCAAGAAATTAATTAACATCTAAGCACAGTACTTGGAATAGTAATTTTTCTTCAAATATCATCTCCAATAAACAGTTCATATTGTAACGGGGAGCCCGTTACAAGAGTTCACCACTAGGGGGAGCGACATAACAGATACCAGAGTTCCCCGCTAGACGGCCCAGGAAGATAAAACGTTAGAGCTGTCGTCTGCTTAAGAGCCGGATTGGACGATCCCCGAGGCCAGAGGGGATAAATTCAAACGGCAGCCCGGAAATCAGGGCAGTTGAAGGGTTACCGGCATCAAGATCAGTTAATACTTTTGTTATATTAAATTAACTTTATTTGCTTGTTTATATGTTATTTATCGGATTGTAATAGATATATGTTAATTTTACTAACGGATTGTAAATATAATTTAACCCGGATGGATGTGATAATAAATATAATTAATTAACTGAAACTGCGTAGTCGTGTGCTTTCGGCTTAACAGTAGAACGCGCGATTACAAATGGTGCCCCGAGTGAGGAAATAACTTTTTGAATTTCGCGCCTTTATTTCCCGGATTTTGTGTTTGATGCGGACTTGCGTTTCATACGGACGTCTTTTCACCGAGTGAACTTATTGGTATATTACTGGATTTGTGGGCTAATGTGCATCTTAGTGTGTTCCTTCTGCACAACGTGGGATTGGAACACCCTACAGTGAGTCCCTGATCCGGCCTGGGGGGATCTTTGGGGGTGTTCCGCAGACATCGGGAACACGCTACCAGCACGGCCAACTAGGACTCTACGAACGATAAGTCAAATTTTACGTATTTCGTTACTCGGTTTTTGAATACTCCGTATGTTTGCCCCGGTAAACGTGAGCCAAGGCTTCCCCAGTGCTCTCTCTCGTGGGACCGCGTGATAGGGCGGGGCTTAAATTTCTCCTTGTGACGGAATCGGCTTTATCTGTCGGAAGCCATTCCACATTGACCGCCGAATTGTATCGTATCATAAGATTTTTTTTGCGCCCAACTGCGAAGACCAGTTTATCGCTATTATTTTCCTGAACTGCCTTATTAACGGCTCAACTATTTTCCGGTAAGGTTATGAATTCATTTCTTACTTAAGTTATCGGAGTTCTGAGAGAACCCTAAAACTAAATTATTATCTTAAGCCTCGGTCGATATTACAGGCTGAGTCATTGTGCATAGGTATAGCCTACCCTCAGGGGCTGTCAACCTGGGCCTTGGTCTTATTGTCCGTCAAATATTATTAATTTAATAGCTCTTTATCTAATTAAATTCGAAATGGGGATCTATGATATGTTAGATCTTATACCTTATATAATTCCTCTAACAGTTGCAATAACGCTAGGGTATGTGGGAATTTTGATATGCCGTGCCTCCAGAAATCGGTACTACTGTGGGATATAATAGACATACCCCGTTGCATGGGTTTAATGTTCCTCCCCCACGTCCGGGTAATAACCCCCAACTGCCAACTGGACCTGTTAAACATCTCGGGCCTCCTATATCTTTGACACTAAACCCAAAACCTGGTAATGAGTTACCATCTTCTCCCGGCAATGCTGAATTAATGGCCCGGTTCTTAAAGGATTGTCAAGATGGTAATTCCAAACGTAAGGGTTCTCAAGGTTCCAGACCCTCCCATAAGGCCAATTCCAGTAAATCATCTGGATCAGGTAGTTTCTTACGGCCTTCGGATTTAGACGCCGTGGATATACAACGACGTAAAGATTGGCAAGCTTGGGCTAGGGTTGAAGCCGAGAGAATTAGGGCTAACGTAGATCAAGGGAAGGGTGATCCAATTCGGGACCCACCAAGGGGTGTTACCCCTTTGTCGCCTCTAAGGGTACCCCCTCAGCCAAATATCCCAGGATTGAGAACCTCATTCCCCATATTTCAGAGACAGGCTTTAGCCTCTGCGCCCCCTCAGGTTTCTTTCAATCAGCCAGAAATTATTAACCGGCCCACCTCCTCAATACCAAGGAATCCGGGTGCCTTACCTAATAGGCAACACAGTCGTAATCCTTCGGGGGAATCCCCTCGCAGATTAGCATCTGGTAATAGTTCGGGTAGGGGTCCTGTTCTTTTACCTCAGCATGTTCCGGTGGTTAATCCACAACGAACGCCACCTCGGGTAACTCACAGAGTAATGGGTACCAATACCTCTCCCCAAGTTTTAGTTCAACTACCAAGAGCCAATCATTTTCAAACACCGCCTCGTGTGACGCATCGGGCTATGGGAACTAATACCTCTCCCCATGCCCCCCCGGCTCAGAATATTTCTGTAGGCAATTCTCCCCAAGTATCATGTTTTGTAATGCGTAGAGTTATCGGAACCAATACTTCACCGGCTCAGCATGTTCCGGTGGTCAATCAGCCTCAACCACCACCCCGGGTAATTCATAGGGTTATGGGTACCAATACCTCACCTCCGGCTGCCCTAGCTCAACATGGTCCGGTGGTCAATCAGTCACAAACACCACCTCGGGTCATTCATAGAGTTATAGGTACAAATACCTCACCTCCTGCTGCTCCAGCTCAGCCTGGTTCGGTGGCCAATCAACCACAAACACCACCCCGAGGATTTCAGAAAGGAATGGGAACATCTATCTCCCCACCGTTGAACCTAAATAATCCGGTACGGGTCAACCCCGTTAATAGCCCAAGAAGAGGTCATTCCTCACTTGCTCAGTATGGTCCGGTGGCTCCCCATCCACAAACACCACCCCGTGTAACGCATAGCGTACCTGGTACTAGTATGTCCCCGCCAGGGAACCCCACCAACCCGGTGCAGATAGTAGCCACCTCCGCTAGCGGCACACGTTGTAACCCCGCACTGGGACCATCTATACTGTTGCCCAGCTTTTCGGGACGAGAAGATCCTAAGTCATATTTACGTCAAATGGAAATGTTCATTCGGTATCATGGATTTGGGGTTCAGGACCTAGAATTATTGATACCCCTATCGTTAAAAGGAGATGCCCTCAGCTCTTAGCCGCTATGCTAATCGTCCCGGGGATTGGGGGTATTTTCTTCAACAATTCAAGCAGGAATATTTGTCCTCCCGAAGGGACAGAGAAATTAGGGTCGCCCTTTATAGTATAAGACAGGCGGTTGGGGAAGATCTACAGTCATACCGTAGCCGAGTCGTACAGTTGAATGAAACTTTAGTTAACCCTATTGACGAACACGAGTTAGTTGAAATTTTAATCACTAATGTTTTACCGGACATTGCCTTGCTGTTACCGGAGGGTCTATGTCGTACCATGACTCAAGTACAGAGAGAGTTTAAGCGTATCCAGAGCAACTTCGATCGAAAGTATGCCGCAGGAGGATCAGGGGGTTATAATTCAAGTCCGGGCCCTAGGGTGCGATTTTCCGGTCCTCCGGGAACCGCGGCTTACTCTCCAGCCAGTAATAATGGTTCAATAGGCGGGCCTAATAGACCACCTCCATCCCAGGCATGCTATCGTTGTGGTCGTTTCGGCCATCTTCGTCGGGATTGTCAGAGACCCGCGGGAACACCACCTCGCCCAGTAAATTTACCAGCGCTTCCACCTGCTGCCCCACAAGGTCCGGCACCAGGTCAGGGAAACGCTTAGGACGCATCCGGAACGGGTCTCAGGATGTGCGCCGGAACCCACAAGACCCCATTCTCATTCAGTCAATCACCGGGGATAAAATTAACAACAGTCGACTTAAGGGTATAGCAATTCAGATTGCATGTCAACCATGTATTGCTTTTCTTGATAGTGGGGCAGACCACAGTATTATTTCCTGGGACTTTGTACATAAATTGGGAGTTCTTGCGTTAATGGTCCCTCAGTCAAAAAGGGTTAGGGGTGTACAAAGGGGTATAACTACGACTTCTGTCGGTTATATTGATTTAGAGATAGATTTGGGGAGGCAAATGGGAACCATACCGGTACGCTTTCACGTCCTAGAAGATATAGAATTCCCTATTATCCTGGGAATGGACTTATTGGACGAGCTGCGCGCTAGTATCGACCATGAACGTAACGAATTCCGGTATTGTGGATATACTCTTCCCCTTATTTATTTGAGAGATCATGCGCCCGGGTTCACCCAGAGCCAAGGACTCGACACTGGGACAGTTGACGTGGCCCAGCTAAATATGGGTACTTTGACAGAACAAGAAGTAGGGGACTTAACCAAAATATGTCAAGAATTCTCCTCTCTTTTCTCCGGTCGCTCGGGTCGAACTCATCTCTTACGACACCGTATCAAGTTAAAACCCGGGACTATCCCTATCCACCGACAACCGTATAACCATAGCCGAGCAGCTAATGAAGAGATAGATAATCAAGTCAGGGACTTGTTGCAACAGGGGTTAATCAGGCCTTCTGATAGTCCGTGGGCATCACCTACTATAGTAGTAAGCAAGAAAAACACTACCGAAAAGCGTATGTGTATAGACGTGACTCGGCTGAATAGCGTTACTGTAGATGATCCTTACCCGGTACCGCGCATTGAAGACATCATAGATTCTATGGGAAAGCCCAAATATATCACTAAACTTGATCTAAAATCCGGTTACTGGCAGGTAGAGATGCACCCGGATGATATCGAGAAAACGGCTTTCGTTACCAGGGAAGGGAAATTTGAATGGCTTGTGATGCCGTTCGGTTTAAAGAATGCCCCGTCAACGTTTTCCCGGTTAATGAAGAAGGTATTGAAATACGCGAGGCGCTTTGGGGTCGGTGTATACCTGGACGATATTGTCATCGCCAACGCTAGCTGGGAAGAGCACATGGAAGCTCTGCGGTACGTGTTTTCACAACTGAAACACGCCGGTTTAACGCTCAATTTGAGAAAATCGAGTTTCGGAGTTTCTAAAGTCGCAGTACTCGGCTACGTTGTAAGCGCGCAAGGTGTCGAAATTGACCCGGAGAAAGTAGAAGTCATTAGGAATTTTCCCAGACCACGAACAATGAAACAGGTTTCATCCTTTTTGGGAATGTGTGGTTTTCACTCCAGGTTTATCCCTCATTTCGCGGATCTTACGGCCCCTCTTAATCAATTAAAGCGTAAGCATCAGCGATGGCGGTGGGGTGACGAAGAGGAGAAATCTTATCAGGATTTAAAGCAGGCTATCGCGGATGCAGCTATGCTGCAGGCCCCAACCCCGGATGGGAAGTTTATCGTTACCACGGATGCAAGTGGCATCGGTATTGGGGGTATGTTAACCCAGATCCAAGGGGAAGTAGAAGTACCCCTTGCATATACCAGTCGCCTTTTAAGACCCCCAGAATTAAAATATAGTACCCCAGAACAGGAAGCCTTAGCGGTCGTAGAAGCCGTTCGTAAATTTCGCCATTATATAGAGGGCAGGGAATTTGCAGTCTTATCGGATCATAGGGCGTTATGCTGGTTATTACGGTTAAAGGATAAGAAAAGTCGGCTAATGCGGTGGGCCTTGGAACTACAGGAATTTATGCCGTTCGAAATCCTGCATAAATCCGGAAGGGAAAACGTGGTTGCCGATGCCTTATCTCGATGCCCGGTATCGGAGAGACCCACCTATTTTGGACACTGTCAGTCCAAAGGTTTTAGAAACGGACGACATAGATCAGTCGCCCGGTTCAGAGGGCCAGGACGTCCGGGTCAATATGGTATCGTGTAACCCGGTAGCGTTAGGTCTCCCGTTAGACGTAGCAACTAAGGCAGATATTAAGTTAGCACAGGCTAGAGATCCATACTGGCAGTCTATTAGACAGGATTTAGAAAAGGGAAAAGCGTCAAAATTGTATATCCTAAAAGATGATATGTTATACCGGATAGCCCAGGGTTTTCAGCCAGAAAAAATAGTTGTTCCCACCTCGATCGTGCCACGGATATGTCAAGCCTATCATGACCACCCACTATCAGGTCATAGAGGTCGCACAGCTACTTATAAACGGGTGCAAGCTAAATACTACCATCCTAAACTGTATTCCCTGGTTCAAGATTATGTCCGGGGATGCGAAACTTGTCAGAGATATAAGAGTAGAAATACTAAGAAACCAGGTTTAATGATTCCTTCGCATAAAATCCATCCCGGGGATTTGGTAGGGATTGATATTATGGGTCCCCTACCAGTAACGAAATCCCAGAATATGTTCCTAGTGGTAATGGTAGATTATTTTACCAAGTATGTAGAGCTATTCCCGGCACGAAGTGTTACCGCCCCTATACTGTGTAAGATCTTACTACAGTATGTTTCACGTCATGGTACGATGACAGCTTTACTATCAGACAATGGGCCTCAGTTTATATCTGTACTATGGAAGCGCTTGTGCCGAATGTTAAAAATTCAGTTAAAATTTACATCCCCATATCACCCACAGGCGAATATGACCGAGCGGGCAAACAGGGTTATAGGTGAAATAATGAGTATTTATACCGGGAATGTCCATACGAAGTGGGACGAAAGTTTGCCCCTTATTCAGTTGGCCATTAACAGTGCCATCCATACTTCTACTGGTTCATCCCCCTTTTATTTACGTTACCCTGGGATGAGCGTACATTTGCCGGTATCCCCGAGGACATAGAGGGAGAGATTAGGGGTTATGAGGATGGGCCACTCCGGGAATGGCAACTAGCCATTGATTTTGCCCAGGAAATGAATGAGCAGGCCAGTGCCAAACAAAAACGATTCTATGACCGGAACTATTCCGATGGGGAACTAGAAGTGGGGCAGTTAGTATGGAAGGTAGGACATAGCTTGTCGAACGCTGCAGCTAAGTTCTCGGCTAAGTTAGCTCCAGCTTGGGAGGGTCCCTACCGGGTAGTAGAGAAGATATCCCCAGTTTCCTAAGTTATCATGGATTTAGAGTCAGGGGCTTTAGCCGGTACCTGGCATATAAATCAGCTCAAACTTTTGCTGAATTCGGTGGTCTTGGAAACTCAAGAAGCCACGGAGCTTGAAATCCCGCCGGTAATACAGGAAATGGAGAACGTTGATGAGATGGTTATAACTCAGGACGAAAGGTCATTCATGGAGGTGGATTACCAGGACAATCAAGGGAACGTTTGGGATGCGGTTCCCATTAGAGTATATGACTTCCGGCCTCGTCAAAATCAGGCAGAAGGGGCCGTTGAAAGGCCATCGACCCCAAGAGATGTAGAACCAGATGTACCCTATCTGAATCATAGCGTTCCAGTAGAAAATGACTCGGTTCCCACCCCGATTCCTCGGCGGGAATATAACTTACGACGCCGGGTTCGAGATGAGGTACAGGAAAAGCAAGGGGTAGACCTAGCGGTGGCAGGTCCTTCCGGTGAGGGAAGGCGGGAACGTGGTATTCAGAGGGACCCGGTGTTGGAGATAGATCAGGAGGATGAGGACGACGTATTGATGGCTCCCTTTCGATATGGCTGGAGAAGGGAAATAGTGTTGAGAAAGGATACCGGAGGGCGAATTGGGGATGTGTATTATTATACCCCGGAACCAGTTAAGGAAAAGTTGAGATCATACAAACAGATTTCAGCTTTTCTCGGAACACATCGCGACCAAGCCCGGCGGTTGGGAATGCAGAATTTTAGTATGAAGCCCCAACCGTTTGCGTATCCCCCGTTTGAGATTGTTCGCCATGCCTTATGGTGAAGCACGTCCAGTCGGACTAAGAAGGGATGTCCATTTGCATGAACCTGTCGATTAAACCGTGATGAGACCAACTGTCTACAGTCCACCTTTTTACCTTTCAGACTATGGCTAGTTCGTTCCCAAAAATCTATTGGGGTCAACTTTTTGGTGACAGGGAGGCGGCGTCAAGCGACGACGAGGACGTCCCAAGCCACACGACAACTCAACCGTTGCTAGCAGAAAGTATCGAGGCGACTATACAACCAGAGGTAGTTGAAATAACCGAAGAACTTGAGAACGTAGACGTTCCCCAAGCATCAGCTACGATGTCAACATTGGAAGTTGAGATCACGGAGGAGGTGGCAGGCGATCAGGCGTTAGGTATCGGATCAACCGACAATCCGGGTTCGGCGGCCTCCCTTACCCCGATAGTGGAGGAGCAGGCCTTAGCCCTCCCTACTATAGATGATCATTCAATGAACGAAGGAGATGAAGAGGGGCTACCTATACGCTACGTGGATATCTTTTGCTCTCTTCCATGCTACGCATCCCGGACTGGAACAGATTTAAAACATTTTTCCCGGCACGTCCGCACCCTCCCGGAACGTTTCCCGGAAAATTTTAAAGGATGTATCTCTCATTTTGGCGCCATTCCGGATGAACTCGATATCGAGTTCATTCAATCCGTATTAGCCAACCCCGGGGTTCTCGGTGCAGTGGGCATCCCGCCCCTGTACGCTAAGGCGTACTTGCAGGATGAGCGCATTGAACGCGATTTAATTAAGGCCTTGGCCTTTTCTAAAGTCCGCGCGATTGGCGCGATAGGATTGGACGCATCCCGGGTCATTGACCTATGTCCCCCGGAACTTCAATGTCAGGCATTCCGGCGCCAGCTGCGTCTAGCGGCGATTTATGACTATCCCGTCCTAGTCCAATGCCGAGAAGGACGGCAGGAAAAGGACGTTTTTCGCACCTGCTACCGCCTGCTAGGCGAGGAGCTCCCTCCCGGACACGTTATAGTATTGTTGAACTTCTCCGGCGGCCGTGAAGTAGCAAACAAGTTCCTTGCCAGGTTCCCACGCTTATATCTGGCGCTATCCCCGGCCATGGATCCTCAGTTCATGACGAGATTCCTGCAGGGTATCCCGGTTGAACGCCTGTTGGCGCAGTCAGGGGCGCCGATGTTTTCCCTGAGTCGAGCTTCCCCAGCTGTACCATCCCCGGGACTGGCTCTGACCGTAATTAACAGGATTGCGCAGGCCAAGGCGTTACCGGTTGCGGAAGTGGCCGCACTCTTGTGGGCCACCTCTCACAAGTTATTCCGTTATTCAGACTAAGTGTTGTTTTCCCGGATTCTCCGATTTGTTTTCTTTTCATATTTTGTAACATTCCTTTTTTTTTTATTGTCTGAGTGGAACCCAGTGTCGTTCCCTCTTTACGTTTAAATAGTTAGTTTTTCCGTAAAACGTGGTTTCTGCCACCATTATTATTATTACTTAAGACCAACAAAAAAAAAAAATAAATAACACATTAACACATACAGTATTCTTTGTCTGTTTTGATTATTCGATTATTCATATGCCATACTGGCTATTTTGGTTTCCCTCCCCAAAGTGGGCATGTCCCTTTCCCCCGTCGGGACTCAATAAATATTTGTTTTTTCCGTAACTCCTTATCTGTGGTCTACCTGTGTATTTGAATTCAGTTCCCTGGCTTTGGGTGGGGCTTCCCTTCCCAATAATTCTTTTGCAGACACTCCCAGCGGCGTTTCACTGCTGATTCCCTTTCACCCGGGGCCTCTGCTTGTTCCTTGCAGAGGGGGAGGATGTAACGGGGAGCCCGTTACAAGAGTTCACCACTAGGGGGAGCGACATAACAGATACCAGAGTTCCCCGCTAGACGGCCCAGGAAGATAAAACGTTAGAGCTGTCGTCTGCTTAAGAGCCGGATTGGACGATCCCCGAGGCCAGAGGGGATAAATTCAAACGGCAGCCCGGGAATCAGGGCAGTTGAAGGGTTACCGGCATCAAGATCAGTTAATACTTTTGTTATATTAAATTAACTTTATTTGCTTGTTTATATGTTATTTATCGGATTGTAATAGATATATGTTAATTTTACTAACGGATTGTAAATATAATTTAACCCGGATTGATGTGATAATAAATATAATTAATTAACTGAAACTGCGTAGTCGTGTGCTTTCGGCTTAACAGTAGAACGCGCGATTACAATATATGCATATTATTTTTCTTCATAAACTTTATCCATTTTTCGGTTTTGTTTTGTTTTAACCTATAAGAAGTTGGCAAGTTTTCATTTTGAGTTGGCAAAGACTAGACCTCTCCCCTTCCAACCATAAGCCCTTCGCTACGCCCCTGCAAAGAGTTGCGCTTCTCTTTCCATTTTCTCTATTTCTATTTTAACGACCTCATCGTCCTTTGCAGAAACGGGTGCTAAAAAATCCTCGTCAATATAAAGCCCGTGGGCGGAAGTGGCTCAACTGCAAGCGACATACGACATTCACCGTTGCATTATTTTTATGTGAACCACAACACATTTGTAGGTATCCCCCTGTCTCTTATGAATAGCTATAGCTTCAGCCACTTCTAGTGGAAATAGGTTTCTGCAAACTGTTTTCTCGAGAAGGGTCCAACTAGGTTTGACCATAAAAGTGGCACTCTTTGCTCTAATATCTTTTCACATTCTTTCGTGGTCAAAAGAAATCCAGACTCTGAAAGGAACATGAGCCCCTTCGGGATGCACTCGGTAGACAATTTGACGGATTCCTCCAGTCTGCAGCACCATTGTTCGTGGCACATAGGTGCACTGCGCCAAGAGTAGGATCACCTTTTACATTCACCTGCTGTAAAATATCTCTGTAATATGGGCCCCCCTCTCTCTCTTGGTGAAGCATTTCTACATAGCTTTATTCTCTCTGCGCGATAACCGCCAAAGCGTACCCAAAGCTAAGGGCCTCCCTTATATTTCTTCACGTTCACTTTCTCAAGAAAAAGACTGCTTTTCTAATCGCAGATATTTCCAGTCAAGAAAAAGACTGGTTTTCCAATCCCAGATATTTCCAGTCAAGAAAAAGACTGATTTTCTAATCCCAGATATTTCCAGTCAAGAAAAGAAACTGGTTTTCCAATCCCAGATATTTCCAGTCAAGGAAAAAAACTGGTTTTCCAATCCCAGATATTTCCAGTCAAGGAAAAAAACTGGTTTTCCAATCCCAGATATTTCCAGTCAAGGAAAAGACTGATTTTCTAATCCCGGATATTTCCAGTCGAGAAAAAGACTGATTTGCTAATCGCAGATATTTCCAGTCAAGAAAAAGACTGGTTTTCCAATCGCAGTTATTTCCAGTCAGGAAAAAGTCTGGTTTTCCAATCGCAGTTATTTCCAGTCAAGAAAAAGACTGGTTTTCCAATCCCAGATATTTCCAGTCAAGAAAAAGACTGGTTTTCCAATCCCAGATATTTCCAGTCAAGGTAAAAAACGGTTTACCAATCTCAGATGTTTCCAGTCAAGAAAAAAAACTGGTTTTTCAATCCCAGATATTTCCAGTCAAGGAAAAAAACTGGTTTTCCAATCCCAGATATTTCCCAGTTCCCACAAAACAATAACAGGTTTCATATCCAAGATATTGCCCAGTCCCAAAAAAAAACCCAGGTTTCAAATCCTAAATATTTCGAATAATAAGTCGAAAAAAAGGTTTCGACTCCCAAATATTTGGCAGTCCCAAAAATAACAGGTTTTCAATTCCTACATATTTTTAAAGTGTATAAATGGGTTTCAAATCCGAGATACTTAAAAATCTCAAACAAACATTACTGGGCTTGGCCGCTTGGTTCCTCTTCCAAAAATTACCTTCTAGGTTTCTTTATTGCCATATAAGAAAGATACCTCGCTTGTTTGTAATGGCAGTTGGAATGTTTATACATAATTTGGAAATAGAGTGAAGACTACCACCATCGTATTATTTCGACCAACTAAACTTCCACATTTTTACTAAGAAAGCTGTATTTACGTTCCGGAAGCGCATTAAGGCTTCTCAGAGAAGTCCGCACTTCTCCCGGAACTTCATACCTTAAATTTTATTTAATTTGAATAACTAGATTTGAATTATAACCTTCCCTAACTTCTACTTTTCACTAGTGAACAAAGAACTTGGTTCTCTAGCTTCAGCCTCTCAGCGGCATCATGCGACCAGCCAACGCCTTGATGCACTCTTGGAACTTGTAGACAATATACTTGTAGATTGCTTTAGTAACGGTTCCCGAAGCAGTGGTTAAACAAAAGGGATAAGACATGAAAAAGTAGTTAGTACATTGCACCTTCAGAGAATAAGGCACCACTAAAATAGCCCTCCTCTTTGATACAGTGGCTCACACTTTGGCAAAGTATGTTCCAGGTTTACAGGGTTTACAGGGTTTACAGGTTTATTGATGCCGTGTATATATATATACATATTTACACCCTTTTGAAACAGGGCGGCTCCCGAAAGAGCACAGCTTGCGTCGTGATGCGCGTGATCGAGTGGGCTATGCTCATACATTTAGGCAAAGGCCTTAACCAGTAGTTCAGAATCAGGAACTATGAGATCTTAAATTCTGAACTCCGAACTGGTGTCATATCCATATCTGGCTGGGATAAGACGCTAAAAATCCCTGCTCAGACCTTGATTAGGTATTAAATAGCCATTTCTTCTTGCAATTATTAATTTGCTTTCAATTATCCTAAGAATTTACTTCATTATAAATATTTCAACTTTTCTCGTCTCGAGTTTTCGTAAAGCATTTCAAAATGGTAATGCAAGGATTGACACTTCAGAGCTTGAGGAAGCATAAAGCCGTAAGAATAAACAATATCCTTTTTTCAACCAAGGCTTATGAAAGGAAATAGTCTAATAATTTCTCTATTGGTGATTTGGTTAATCCTGATGATCAAATTCACCTCTAGCACTACCATTTCATACTTGTGGGAAATAAACTGTTTAATTTCCTTAGTGGCTGCTCCCATCCGTTAATTTTCCCACAACTGAGCAATATTGTTTTCACCTTTTTATGGGGGGGTCGTTTAACAGCCTGCTTAAAGATAACATATCTTCTCTTAATTAGTATACCCCCATGGGATTTTATGGTTTTATGATGAAACTTTTAGCCATAAAATATATCAAACTACCTCGTTGGATTTGTAGCTGACAATTGATTGTCAAATATTAATACCATGTTAATACAACATCATATTAATTGCTGACTATATATTGGCTGTCTATTTTGACCCAGTTTGCGTGCCTTACTACCAGCCTCCAATGAAAGAATATCTATTTTGGCCTAGAATAAGGGGCCAAAAAGCTAGAAACTATTTTGAACCCTAGCGTACATAGTCTTAAATAATCTTGGTTTGATTTTCATCAACATTCTGTGCTGGTTTTCAGGCCTACTATGTAAACCTAAACTCTTGCAGCTATTAGGTGGTCTTAAACTTGGGGAAGAACCTGGAAATGTCAGGGAAATTGGTTTACCAAAAGTATAATTAATATAATTTTTTACACTTTCAGTTAGTACCATTGCTAGTCATTGTTGGAGGCGGAGTTGCTTTCTCTACGGTGTACTTGGCTAGATTAGCCATCAAGTGCCCTGATGCTTCGTAAGTATTACTTGTTAAAGTGGGAATGAAATGGCCAGATAGACATTTTTAAATTGGTTTATGTTAATAAAAGGACCTTTAGATCATTAAGAAAACTTAACAATAAACTATCCAAGCAAGTGTTACAATTTTAAAGGGCAAGACTCATTTAGAACATGAGAATCATTTTAAACAAGTCTATTCTTAGTATTTATAAATACCATAATAATTTTGTCCCCTCAAAACAAAATCTTTAAAATTTGGCGCTACCTGAAGTTAATGTTAGTAACTTATTTCCCTGTCACCTAGAAGGTGAAATAACGCTTCGATTTAAGCCTAATCTTATACCCAACGGTATTGCTAAGCCTATTTCGATACTTTAAATTGAAGTTCCTGGAGTATAATTATGTTTTTTTAATGGTTTTTAATCACTTTTTATCTTCATTTCTTAACCTAATTCGATTTAAAAAAATGGTTATCGAGTCATTTCAGAATATTTATTCTTGATCTTAGTACTAGTTGATGTTATTTTTGGTGCCATAAAATAAAACAATTTTTAAGTTAATCTTTCTTCACTAGATGGAGCAGAGGTTCAAACCCTGAACCGTGGCAAGCTTATGAAAAGAAACAGTACAAAGTAAAGAGCTTAGTAAAGGAAAGTTTGATTGTGGAGTAGCATACTTTTAAAAAGCTACAGACGGCCCCAACTATGCTACTCCAAAATCAAACTTCTCTCTAAGAGTCGCTTGAATTAAATGTTAAGATAAAATTCATGATTTCAATCAATTCTTTAGTTTTTCTCGCCAAATCTGGACTACTCTAAGCTGGAATCTGAAAGACCAAAATTTTAAGGAAAACATAATAGCAATATAATACAGCTCAAAAGCATTCCTGGAAACATGGGACCACTTTTAAATGTAAAACTTTGTAAACAGAAATGTATTTTTTCAAAATTTATTCAATTAAAATAATAAGAATATAGCTATTTTTTCCTTGTATACATAGAAGTTTAATAAAAATTTACCATCTTTGAATCCTAAATCTGCATTTTCAAAGACCCATTGGTCCTATGAAATTTGATAATTTTTGCTAAATATAATTTCGTTGCTTAGTAGCAAAGTAGGGAAAAGTTAGTAGCAAAGAATTAGGGAAAAGTTAGTAGCAAAGAATTAGGGAAAAGTTAGTAGCAAAGAATTAGGGAAAAGTTAGTAGCAAAGAATTAGGGAAAAGTTAGCAAAGAATTAGGGAAAAGTTAGCAAAGAATTAGGGAAAAGTTAGCAAAGAATTAGCGAAAGTTAGCAAAGAATTAGCGAAAGTTAGCGAAAAGTTAGTAGCAAAATATTAAGGAAAGATTACTAGCAAGATTTTTCGATAATATTGGGCCGTTGATGGCGCCACATAACATGTTTTAAGTGCTTTCTATAAATATCACTTAACATGTTGAGCAAAACAATGGACTTCATAATATCACCTATTGTTATAATGCAATAAATAAACTGATCAATTGCGTGTGGCAAAAGACAAATCTAGAGTCAGGAATTCAAACGAAACTGATTACGCCCAGAAATTTTAGGGTTTAACCTGGAACATTTGAAAATTGCTACAGAGGTAGTTTTTGACCTAAATTACTAATCTCCAAAAATCTTAGTTTTTAAGTCCAAATTTTGGGCTTAAATAGTGTGAATGATTTGGTAAACTATTTATCCCTTAATTTTGGGCTTAAACAGCCTATCACCTTATAAGTACTATTTCCGCCCAAGATTTGGACCTAAATAGCCGAAGTCTGTTTAAGTAAAAGTTTTGGGCGTAATTAGTACACTCGAGTTATTGAATTAGCGTTGGCACGAAATTTTCTATTTATAAGCAATGAAAACATTCATAAATATATTTATGAGGTGTAAAATTATGAACTGGTTGTCTTTAGAGTTACGCTAACACGTACAGTACATAGAAAAAACGTAATCACAAAACTTCTTGTTTCCTACGAAATTAGGTTAGCGTGCTAGTTACTTATTGAGCCCACAATCAACGTTTCGTAAAGTCAAACTAACTGACGTTGTTTTGGTCCAAATACTTTTAATTTTCAACATTTGGAATAGTTGGCGAGTATTTTAGGCTAGAGTTATTCTCGATCCTATAATTCCCACGAAATCCTTTAATCTGACACCAGAAATCAATCAAAATCTACATGAAATCCGAAACATCAACTAGACTTACCATAAAAATTGATATAATAACATGTACATTAATAAACGTCGCCAAATTGCTTCAATTATAATCGCGGAAAAAAATGAATAGGCCTACACAGCTTGAATTGGTACAGCCCGAAAATTGGTCAACAAGATTACTTTTTGTGAATTCTGGATGTACAAACCGTTATGTTTGGTTGGGGTCAAACAGAGCGCTACTAGGTATGCGTTCAGTGCATTAGGAATGGGCATCTATCCGTGAAATCTATCCGCCGAGTCGATCTACACTTACAGTCACGTGACATTGCCCAGATAATGCTATCTTTGCTACTTCAAAATATAGTTCATGAATTTTGACATTTATACATCCCTTTAATAACTCTACTGTAGAAAAGCCTACTTTAGCATTAATGGTATACGGACATACGAGTGTCATTTCTTCTAAGTTAACTTGATCATTAAAATTATTCTCTCAGTTAAGACAAGCTCACAGAAAAAAATTAAGTTTTAAAATTTAAAAATATTCCAATATCTATTTCCATCCGAATTTCAACGCAACGACGCAATTTTTGCGTAGTCTCATTTTGCTGACTTGTCGTAGAGCAGTATGCATGACCAGCATTGCTCCTGCGCAGCCCCATCCAGCAATTGCTAAGCCGTAAAATACAAATTTCAGATCGTCAAGTTTTATATAATTAAGAATGATTCCTTCGATTCCCGATTCTTTGTAATTTTTTGAAAACACCCTTGAATCATCGTCATTCCATTTTTGAATCAATCCAAAACACGTTAATAGATTCAACCTGAAAACAAAGCAGGAAACATTAAATAATGAACTTCAACACCTAAAAGCAGTGCGTGTCAATAGCAATGTACCATTTGTTGATCCGATCTGTGCACGGAAACGACTTATGAAAAGCGATCGAATTGTGATCAACGTACAAATTTTCACTAGCTAAATGAAACATGTTCAGCGGAGATTCCATGTTCAAGATGTACAGTTGCAACTCGGTTTTCGTTTCAATCAAAGCGTAATTTTCTTGTAAAACGCGATTGAAGCCTTCTGGGATCGTTTTTGGTAATTCGTAACCAGATTTCTTCGACGAGTTAGCAAATAACTTGAAGTACTCGATGTCAGAATTCTTTGAAAAATAAAGGGGTGGTTTTAACGGGGTGTACCTTGTATCAACAGTTCCATAGTAGCAACCGCTATTCTACTATTGAGGTTAACCTAACCTAACCTAACCCAACCTAACCCAACCCAACCTAACCTAACCTAAACTGACCAAATACTATTAGAGTTCAAATTACCAAACCTAACCATACCTGAACTAATACTATTGGGGTTCAAATAACCAAACCTAACACGGACGCGGGTGCTTGAATCTAGTCCGGCCGTCTACCGCCGCGAGCGTGTCACGTTTTGGAGGGAAAATTCAGAAACTGCTACCAGAGGGCCAACCGTTGGTGTGTTATCAAGAATATTCACTTTCGCCAAGTGAATAATTTGGTTAGCTCAGTACTTCTAGTCTCATCTTACTTCTGCTAATACTATAAGAGTTCGAACAACCCAACCTAACCTGAAATGATGAAATTGGTGTAAAAATAACCAAACCTAACCTGACTCTATACAATTGGTGTTGAAATAACAAAACTTGAACTACCTAATACCAGGAGTTCAAAGGGGGGTTATTATGAACTCCTGTTTATATCTATGCAAGCACTATTCTAAAAGTCATGACTGGCAGCATCAAGGCCCAGCCCAACCCTTCTGCTTTACCTTGAAGCTTAAACTAACAAAAACGCGCAGTTCATACCGCTATATCTAGGAAGCCCTGATTGAGCAGGGTCGTTATTCACTAAGATACTGAGAAAGATTATTAATAACGAATCCACGCTTTACTAAACTATTGAACCACTGTAAATTTTTGGAAAATTATATTTTGTCTATAGAGATGGTATGACCATAACTATAGAGAAATTAAAGCTTATCCTTTACCGTGATATCGTGTTGCAAAGAGCTTTCTGCTACAGCACTGACAACGTAATCTTGATATTGGATTAATTCCGCCATTTGTGCAAAGGTATCAATTGGTACAGCCGTGGCAATGAAGCTTGTCGCCGAAGTTAAGTGGCATTCGTACAATTTTTCCACAGTTCCAAAAAATAAAAATGTGATTGCAAAAAGCACCTTTGTCGTCGAATGAATTGGGTTTTCCAAACCTATTTGAATTGGCTATTATAATTTCTCTATATAAAACTTTGAATCTAGTTATTCTAATTTTCTCACCTTGTCGTAAAGTTAATTTTACTATATCCCATAAAGTATTTTTTTCATCCCAAGACCAAGTAACAAGTTTCAAGCTAACAATTATTGCGATCAACAAACACATTGTTAGTATCCAGGCCTTGAAAGAAAAAATGCATCGTATTTAGAGTGTTTCTAGAACACGTGGGGTTGAAACTCAAGAGGTTAGATCGAGGGGTTGAACGAGTTATAACGTCACCATAACTAAATCTAATCAAAATTCACTTTAGCGCAAGGATTTTTGTCACAATTTCTCTAACTTCTCTGCTACAAGGTTTTACTGCAAACCACTACGGAGTTGTGAGTGAAGGTTTCAATGAATGTCAAGTAGAACGTTATACTTGAATTTGCAATGGATGAGTTGCAAACGAGCTGTTGTTGACTCCTAGTGAAGTGGGCGCTTTGGTAACGAAAGTCACAGCATCCTGATAATACGGATATGAGAAATCGACGAATTTTGCTCGATCCACGGTTCGAGTAACCGTTGAGATACCAATATCCGCTTCCTACGCCATTATCGGGAGTTAATTCTTGCTAAATCATATTCATATTTAAGGTAACCATACCTTTCGAGCGACCATACCAACAAGTCCGGTGCAGTGATTAGTGTGTTCATTGCATACTCCCCACAGGCAATCTCTCGGAGTGACAATTTCATACCTAAATATTTTATAGAAGATAAACCATAATTAACACAATAACATTAAGTATACCACTTTCCCATTGCCGTAATTAATGCTAATTTCTTGAGAAAGCTTAATTTCAATGTTATAGAAAGTTGTGGGCAAGCTAATTTCTTGAGAAAGCTTTATTTCAATGTTATAGAAAGTTGTGGGCAAGCTAATTTCTTGAGAAAGCTTTATTTCAATGTTATAGAAAGTTGTGGGCACATGTAAAACTACACCCCTTCTTGGTGTTTAAACATAGTTGGCCGGCGCAAATAATATTTTTAATGTTTAAAAAAACTTTGTTAGCATGTTAAAGATAGCTATTTTAGCGTGAAAAGGGAATCGGGATATTCCGGGAAACCATCAAATTTCTTGGTTCATAACTATTAATTGACTTTGAGTTATTTTATTCGGAAACACACATTCATTAGCGAATATTTAACATTATGGAAAAGGGAAGGTTCATACTGATCGTTGTTACGTGATAAATGTTAAAACTCAAATAGATTTTCATTAAACATTCGAATGGATATCAATACAAAAACCGTAACACCATTAATTGCAGTAAGATATAAGTGTATTATTTTTAAGTTAATTACTTGAAATGTAATACTCCCGACAGAAAGTTCAAAATATTGACGTCCCTCCCAATATGGTCCGTTTTACCATCGTTTGTATGAAATCTAAATGCAATGTGCTTTGGAAATAGAAGTGTTTTAAATCATACTTTGTGGTTGAAACAATACGATTTAAAGTCCTTACGTTAACGGCAGCTACAGTGAGAGTCCTGTTTTCACACATTAATTCTCATTAAAGAAGCGTCCGAAATTCGCTTTTACTCAAGAAAGTCGTCAGTATTGTGATATAAAACAATGAGCGGCGACAATTGTTTACGCGGATTCTATAGTATTGCATGGCATTGATTTTGAATCAATAACTCATTTCTGCAAATGTACATTTCAACAAAAGGCTCGAGGGGTAAGATAGTCAAAGGGTGAATTTAAAGAAAATGTTCGACTAGAATTTCTTCTTGGAAATTAAAACCACGTAAAAGTTTTCTTAGATTAGCCTACATGTTAGGCGTCTCTTTGAAGATGACTGAAAAGGGGCTATAAAAAAACTACTGGATTAATCCGTAAGTTTGTACTAGTCATCCAATAGAATTTCCCAGAGAGCAAACTTAATAGAACTATCTCAGTTGTGACGTCAGTGCCCAGGTAAAACATCACGGGACTAGTTTTGGAAGTGGGGCGGCCATGTTTGGTACCGCTTTGGTTCCATGGGCAAATAGCATATGTGAAGTCCCACTAAGGCTTCTGTTATAGCTCTATTACTTGTCTTCTTTAATGTTGTAGATGGATAGATGTACCCACTTTGAAATATTCACTGTTTAATACGCTCTTAAAGGGGCTGGCCGGAGCTGTTGGGGTGAAGGGGGGGGGGTCAAACTGCTGGTTAGCATATTGGTTAGCCATTCCTTATGGCCAAAGAGCTGGGTGTTTTCCCCCCTGAACTAAGGGCGGACTTCACCCCAACAGCGCCGGTTAGCCCCTTTAACATTAAAATTAAAACATGGCGTCGAACTTTTCTGTAATATTTTGAATGTGCTTACATCATACGCGGTGATGAACCCCTTGAGCAAAAACAAAATATTGATTTTTTTGGTTTCGCTTAGACGATTTATTGACACTAATACCAGTTTTAAATATTTGCATTGTTTCTAGAATCCATCTTTCAAGTCAGGGTCGCCATTGACTTTACCTTTGAGTAAATATTCATTTTCGTAAGACTTTTAGCCTAGTAACAAAGGTTCTCGGTAGTCGCATGGATGAGTACACGATAAATACTGTCTTAAAAACATTGATAAATGGTGGAAGAAATTCGATAAATTCCCGAAAAATATTCGATAAATTCTCGAATAATATTCGTTAAAGACTCGAAAAATGTTACATACAGACTCGAAAAATATATAGATGACGAGACTTAGATTTTGCCATTTAATCATAGAGAATATAGTGGTATAGTTGAAGACATTTATGACATGACAGAGAAGAGATGGGGCACAACTTAACCAATTCTACGAAAGCTTATACAACTTGTTCTACTTGTCTAATAGCCGACGACAGTAATAAAGAATTTTCAAAATCTTTCCGCCGTTTTCCAGGATGGGGTCGCAAACGCAAAGATATAAAGACTCCCATCTCCAAGTGGAGAGGGACTGGAACCGAGTCCTTGCTTTTCGCGCCAATTACCCGAAGTGGCAGTTTCGTAATAAAACGAACCATTAGTAAATTTCTTTGAACCCCGCCTATCCTTGGTGGGGCCTCTGACATATTTCAAAGAGTTTTTATAAACCCGCATATGCCGTCTCCTTTTGAGACCCTTTAACTGACGCGACGTTATCATTGCCAATAGTTTCTAACTAGCAGAACCCACTAAACCATGGAGGCAATGAGTCCTCGTTTTTAGGATTATTTAAATGCTAAATATTATGTGATAAGAGATCATTTATTTTTTTAATATTATTCCTTTTATATTTTAGGAAGGTATAATGTTATGTTACCTGAAATTAACTTAAAGAAAAAGGCCTTACCTGATAACACAACAATAACCAATGCGCTTATGTTTATCACCTTAATATGCGCCAAGACCAGAAAACGTTTCGTAAAGGCCTCATGGCAAGACACAAAATAATTTTTAGGTTAATTAAGCATTTTAATTGGTCACTCTTCTTTTTTATACATCATATTAAATTTTAAAGGTTACAGATTTTCGAAATAAAGATGGCGTTACTGTTACTGATTATAATAATTTATATAATTTAACTTATTCAGGACTTTGTACAATCCTTTAGAACCACAGGTTAACGAATGGGTGTTCCCATTGAGAATGACGACATTATATCCAAATCCTGGTCGGTTTGATTGTTCCTCAATTCGTGTAAAGTTTGGTTAAACTGAGACCATTCATCAGCTCTGGGGCTCGCAAGTTGCTAAAATATCACAATATTATTTGGATTTATATCAAAATATAGAAAGTGCATCTTTTCGCGTTACGTGACGTTGCAGTCACAATTAAAGGGAGACAGAAATGGCCAGGCAACAATAATTTAAAGGAAAGCGCGGCTCCGTTGATGCCCCTTATAGATGGCTTTTCTGCTACACAGTGGCTTAGCTTACTAAAGGCCACTTAAGCCAAAGGCAGGAACCAATGGGAACTAGTGCATTAGGTCTGATTGGTTCCTGCCTTTGGCAAGGTAAAATTCGTGTCCAGAAGATTAGCCAGAATGCTAGGGGTGATAATGGAGCGCCGCTTTCCTTTAAATTTATAAAATAAGAAAATCACTAAAAAATGTCAATATCATATTAATTTTCGAAGCTCCAAAAATTGGAGTGCTAGGCGTAATGATTTTGGTGTTTTATTTAAAGGGAGGGTGAAAAGGAAATTCAAGTGTTTTATCGATTCTTCTACCTATCTGCATAGTGAAACATCCAGGAAATACCCCTTATCTGCATAGTGAAACATCCAGGAAATACCCCTGACTGCTTTTAAAATTTAAATAAGTTTAAGATATCATAGATAATTTGAAATTAGCTCCTCCGACCAATCGTGTAAAGCCCTGCCTTCTTGTTAACAAAATTCCCATGGCACACTCCACATCTAATGAAATTTAGAACGAAATTTCATAAAAATTGGGCGCGATGTGATAATACAGCTATCTCAGTTGTGACGTCAGTGCCTAGTTAAAACGCCACGGGCTTAGCTTTGACAGTGGGCGGCTATATTTGGTACCGCTTTGGTTCTATGTGCAAATAGTATGGGTCACGTCACACCAAAGCTTCTGAGATAGCTCCATTTTGCCACAGGAATTTTCTTAACATGAAATAGACTAGTCTTATAGTGAAACAGCAAAAGGCTGGACTTGAAGAAGGCATTTACATGGTGGAGAATTTATTAAGTGGAAAACTAGTAGGGGACTAAAGCTGATTGGGCAAACTGGGCTATGACTGGGTTTCTTCTATACTACTGTGTCACTAAAATTAGTAGAAGAATCGATAAAAAGTCTCTCGATTTTAATTTAAACTCTCCCTTTAATACGTGTCTGGCCATATAATTCCCCATTAAAGATGTAAACTTACCTCTCCAACATCGTAGACCCATATTTTTCCCATATCATCGCCTACGACGATTTGATGACCAGATGGTGTCCAAATAACCCTATTCAAAGCTGGATTACCATCAATAATAGTGCTGACAGTGGGAAGCTACAGTAATAAAGTTAAATGTTAATATATACGGGTGTGCAGTTTAAATTAAATTACTTAATTTAAACTCACTTCGGTATCACTATTTAAATTCCACAAATCAAGTCGACCCATTCCATCAACGCAAGCAAACAAAGCTGGATGAATAGGTGACCACTGAACATCATACACGTAATCTCCATTGTCTTCAAAAGAATATAATGGCTTGCTCTCCTGAAATGTTCACAATGTTTGTATAAATAGGTGTAACATATCTTATAAACTTATGGCCATAAGAATATAACACATGATCCTCTCACTAATAAAAGTATCATCGCATATCACATGCATTTTCAACTGATAAGGCATATTTACACAGAAAGCATCCAGAATGAACTAAAATTTTTGTGAACTAACCTTCATGCTCCACAGTTTGACAGTCCAATCAATGGAGGAGGTGAGAAACAGATGGGAGAAATCATGGGACCCTTGGCCACCAGGCGCGCAGTCTAAACCGGTAATAGGTCCCTGATGTCCTTCAAAAGCCTCCATAATCCCAGCTCTGGTTCCATGACGGCAAGCGTTATATATGAAGCCTTCTTCCGATCCAACAATGAAATTGTTGAAATCACCATAAGGGTAAGAGAGGGATGTAACGGCAACTGCCTTTGATTGCTTGTGCTGACTCAGCTCCATAGTGTCCTAAATCCAAAAAAAAAAATTGTTAAGACTATATTTTAGCACAGGGTTCATATAACTTTAGGAAAGCCGATTTCCCTGAGGTTTTTCAGGCTCTTTTCCTACATATTTCCCTGAGGTTTTTCAGGCTCTTTTCCTACATATTTCCCTGAGGTTTTTCAGGCTCTTTTCCTACATATTTCCCTGAGGTTTTTCAGGCTCTTTTCCTACATATTTCCCTGAGGTTTTTCAGGCTCTTTTCCTACATATTTCCCTGAGTTTTTCAGGTTCTTTTCCTACATATTTCTATGAGTTTTCCAGTTTTCTTCCCATATGAGGAGTTATAACAATGGGCTTGGTTTTTATATAGTTGAAGCAACGACTTACTCAAACCTCAGAAATTTTACTAAATATTATAAATTTCCCCAAGTTTTTTTGACAACTATTTATTTCCCTGAGCTTTCCAGGTTTTCCCTGTTTTCTAGGTTTGTATGAACCCTGTCAGCAGTACTGGGAAGATTTAACCCTCTAAGGAAAAGAGACGGCTAGTAAAACGTTTCAAAGGGTAGCCTGGACTGGAAAAGGTAATACATATGCGAGAATAATCAGATAGATGGCGCCATTTTGACACAGTCTGTGAACTGGCCATATGTCTAATCAGCGCCACTAGCGGATGGTCTGAAAACTACTCCCATAGAGTCTAGGTATATTTAAGCGGGTTTGCAGAATTTCCGTCAGATGGCGCGGCGTTCGAGTCACCTGGCTATGATTCTACAAACCCTCTTAAATATACCTAGTCTCTATGGGAGTAGTTCTCAGACCATCCGCTAGTGGCGCTGATTAGACATATGGCCAACTGCGCGACAAACATCCGTCTATAAATTACTCGCGATCACTAAACAATGTCATCTAGTGGCAACGGCGTCAGTTTGTCTTTGACAAATTGTGGTATCAATAAGAACATAGAAAATTTTGTGGTTAAAATAGCTTATGCATTAGTGAGCTATTTTAAAATGCCAGGCTTTGTTTGCAATGTTACTACAGCCATATTTTTATGTTTTAGCCTTGAAGTACAACAGAAGCATTTTTTATGTGACATTTTGAATTTACGCTTAGTAACCGTTAGATGGCTCTTTTCTTAGGGGAATTTTCGCGATGACGAAAGTAAATTCATACTGCGGAGTCTCGCATGACGTCACATCTTTCGCTAGTATTAGAGAAGGCAGTGGTACGAGGGACTAATTTTTTTATTTTGTAATAGGAAAAAAAATTGGTTATATAAATAAAATAAGACTAAAATCGGACTAAAATCTGTTATATAATGAATACTGTAAATATGGAACTTTTTAAATGCAGCGGACTTGTTAGAGTAGATTGAGAAGTTACATAGGTAAATATAAGATTTTATAGGGAATTCGATGAAATTATATATGTGTGAATATAGGATAGGTTTACAATATATAGGATTTCAGAGGAAATATAGGTCCCCTAGGCTCTCCTAATCACCCTTCCAAAACAATAATTCACGCACACGGAAATTTCGACACTGTTTGTTTATTGACATACCTGAGGTGAAGACAGCATATCAAGACTCCACGTGCAAAATTTCCCATCAGTAGAAATGCTTACTAAATTGTGAGCATTTTGAGTTCCAACAACTTTTACACAATAGATAGGATGCTAAAACAACATTTTAATCAAATAAACAATCAGTATTATATGAAAAATATTAGAGAAAACATTACAGTGTGGGCCGAAGCGGAGAGGGGACTTCTTTGAACTGGCGTTCTCTTATTACTTCGATTGTCCCAAAGTACAATTTGACCAGAATATGTTCCACCAATAATCAAATTGGGATGAAACTTCGCAAAGCAGCATGACATAACTGGAGACTGTTTGAGGTAAAATATTTCTCATCATAAATATATCTTCATGCAATTATAGGTAAAAAAATTAAAATTTCAGGCTAAGATTATTTATTTTTGAATTGAAAAAGCATGTGAAATAATGAATATTTCAAAATGTAACCATGTATCCTACATTAACGATATTACAGAAGATACAAGCAATTAAGACAGTGGACCCTAAGGTTACATAATGTCAGAATAATCAGTGTTGTTCCTCTGATTTTTGGGAGCGTACTTTCCTCAATAGTAAAACGTACTACCCCAATGGGAAGCTTTTTGAAAACATGCTTTTCCCCTCTGAGGGGTGTTAAAATTTCAGTCCCCCTCAACGAAAGGCTTTTGGCGCCATCTAGCGGCGTAATTTTCGTCCCATAGAAGCTAATGTTAAAAAATGAAATTTGAAAATGTACTTTCAAACATCAAATCTTACTTCTCGTACTGAAAACTTTAAAAAGTACAATTGTACAACTCAGAACAGCACTGTGTCAGATGGCCATAAAACCCCTATTGGACGACTAGTACCACCAGACGGATTCGTCAATTTCGTCTAATGGTTTACAGCCCTGAGTCATAATCTTTGCAAATTAAGAAGACTAACATGTAGGGTCCAGTAATGAACCGGCTTAATTGCTCATATCTTCTAATTTTAAGTATTCATTACTTTATACAATCTTTCGAATAATAGTTTGACACTTTCCTTTAACTTATATAAAAAATACTAACTTGACAGTGGAAAACATATTCCGGAGTTGTTTTCTTGAATTTCATGTTCCAAACCAAACAAACTCCGTCAGGATCATGAGGCGAGTCTTCATTGTTGTTGTAAGATGCAACAAGCAGCTCAGGGAACTAAATTTGAAATTCTCAGCATTAAATTACTATATAACCATCATTTAAAGGAAATGTAATGAGGCATCGGTAGGTGGGGAAAGATTATTCGATTTACGTCACAGGCACCACGTGACGACAAGATACAAAGACTCTTCATAGAGTGCAACTGGATAACTGGAATTAATCTCACGAGATTACAGCGCTAGATTTCAAACTAAAACGAACTAATGATCCAATTTTTCCTAGCCAACTTTTTTGGTGACTCAACCCATCCAGCGTCTATTCACACGATCCAACTACTTGATTCAACTCGAGTTGACCCATTAAGCTGAGTCAAAAAGTTGGATCGTCTGAAAGAGCCTTAAGTTTCTTTGAACCACGACTTTCCCAGTTCAGTCACGTGATTATGACGCATTTCAAATCATGTTTAGCCACTCGCCGGTGCCTAATTTACAGTTCCTTTAATTCCCTTTTATTTAACAAACCTGAGATGACCAATCAAAACTGGTTACAGTACGGTTTTTCGACCAGTGATCATCAAAGAAATAGCGGTTTAGTGAAACCTTGATGCCACTCTTGTCCTCACTAAAAATTAAGCAGTTAATTGCAAACTGATGAATTTGAACAACATATGTAGAAGATGGTGGAGAAGCCATTTAAATGTTATATGGAACTAAATCCTCAGATGTATAATACCTCTTGACGCTCAAAATTACTATGACCAATCAATTCCTAAGCCATAGTTGCCAGAAGTAAGTAATTAACATAACCGATCTCATTAAATCTAGAATTTGCCAGTTCAAGGCACCATTCCGTTAAATATTTGTCTAGAAGCCGACGCACAGGGGAAGGGCCAGTACATTAGGAGAGCTGCCCCTAGCCCCAAGAGGCAACGCCAGATGGTGCTCGCGTTCGCTACACGTGGGAGGCTAGTTGACTCACATAGAGAGCTTTCAGATGGGATAGTAGTACGTCACACCCTCCCAAGTCTTACCGCAGCTGTTGTGGTAGCCATATTGGGTGGTCTCAGCTTCATTCCTGCTTTAAACTCACCAATATGGCAGCGTAAATTATGTCATGAGACTCAGCTCCTCCTCCAACTGAAAGCTCTCTATTGCCTCTTGCGGTGCATTTGGGAGCGAGGGAACTATTCTAATATGGCTGGCCCTCCCCTGTGCTGTTTACTTTTCCTATGACATAACGGGAATGGTCAATTTCTTTCACATTCCTTAACCATGTAAGTTTATTTATACATTACGCTTAATAAGTTTTAATGACTATTAATTAAATGATCATATCCTACGAGAAATCAATTGTTGACGATCATTTCAAAAACTAAAACTGGTAGGCCTACGACATCCACGGAATTCTTAGCTCTACCCCTATCTTGTTAATTTCTTGACTGACCTGTCTTGCTCCTCACCACCACCGGTGTAGTCAACACAAATGTCAATGTCTTCGTATAGGGCTCTCTCGATAACTCGTGAAGTTCTGTCGATGAATGTATGGAATTCTGAACTCATCATAACTTGCATTTTTTCTTCTTCGCTTAGTTCTTTTGCAACTATTTGGAGAAAATAACGAATCAAATATGTTTAATTAGTTTCCATGACAATTCACCCTCAGTTAAAAATTACACGACTTTTCCACGAGGGTTCATACAACTTTTGGAAAACAAATTTCCCTGAGATTTCCATGTTTTCCCCCATATACTTCCCTGAATTTTCCAGGTTTTTCCCGTATATGGCGTATCCTATGGAGCAAATGTTAACGAAGGAGGGGAGGGGGCAAATATGACTATTACATAATCAAAGGATATCCCTTATCTTTAATATAGCCAGAGTTATGAGCCTCCAAAGTATAGTGTAATGTAAATCCTATGGAGGGTATGTTTATGAACATTTTGCTTAATTACTCGGCCCCAGTTTGACCAAATTTCCCCGATTTCCCTGAGGTTTTTGCCAACTATTTCCCTGATTTTTCCAGGTTTTACAGGTTTGTATGAACCCTTAACCCTGACCAGATTTTTTTTGTAGGAAATTCAACCAGTGTTTAACAAGTACTTTACTAATTTTCAAAATCGGTAATATTCCCCGAAGTTTCAAGCCCAATTTTAAAACGCCTGACTTTCTTTGACATCCACACAAATTTTTACAAATCTAACATAATTTGACGTGACTTTCAAAAAGGTCCGACATTTCACACTCATTTTTATAATCCTTTACTTTTCCAGCAGGTTCTTAAAGATACTCTAGCAATTGACCCCGAAAAGGAAATTCGTCTATTACAACAGGGATAGATGTAATTTTAGAAGCAGGAATGGAGAACGGTTAGCATTTACTTCAGTCCGACTCATAGTATAGAGCCCCTCCCTCCAACACGTAACGAAAAGTTATTGGCTCACTCAAACTTCGTTTTGATGACGTTACTAGCGGGGACGGCGAAAAATACGTAATTCCTTTTTACCTCTGTCACCATGACCCCCCTCTTCTCTCATACCCCTCCGTCCCGTGGAAGGGGGTCCGGGACTTTGACGGGCACCCTGATTACTCTGTTCTCCATTCCTACTTCTAAAATTAAATCTATCCCTGATTACAATTAATTCGTCTAACACTTACTTTTCTCTTCTTTTTCCTGGGCAGCGACAGTCCCATTAGGAGCCATGATTTGCGCGGCAGCTGGAAGAACCATTTCCATGTTGGGCAATCCGGGCACCTTATTGGCGGCAGCGGCGTCCAACGATGGCAAAGAGGATCCCTCTCCATCTTCGTCCACTGGCACATCACCATAGGTCAGAACTAATTTACGTGTTGAGGTGAGCAGAGGTGCAAGGCAAGAGAAAAATAATAAACCAATAAAACAAGCGCCAACAAAATGGAAATGGATGGCATGTGATAAGAAAAATTATAAATAATTATAAATACCAGCAAAAGCATTAATTTGTACTGTGAATGTGTATGGTTTAAAAGCATTTGATAGATGAAAGCTTATCACACTCTTAATTAAAAGTTTGTTCATTTCAGCAGAATTTCTGACTGACTTATAATCAACGCCCACCCAAGCTTACACATTAAAGAAGGTTTTTCAAATCCGTCTCCATCTTCAAAAATGGCAGACAGAAATGCAAAAAAACTTTCTTGCGGAACAATGTCGATACATTTAAATAGATTTCTATTATTATTTCGTATCCTTGTTCGGTATATTCTCTAGACGATGTCTTTATGGTAAAGATTTGGGACTGAAAGTGAAATTTTCAGCGGTCCGAAGTTTTCGAACAGTTCATTTTTTACATAACAAATAAAAACATTTTTTTTTTAAGATACCAATTTGAAATCTGCGTATTAAGGAGCAGACATTAGCACTCTTCACAAACCACTCTGAAAATTTCCTAAACATTATCTCATGTTATTACAAAGGGATGAAGTGTTTCTGTCCTCGAGCAAAAAACCAGGAGCTTCCCATTCAATCCTCTTGTGATTATTACGATATATTGAATGATCCGAGTGGGTATTTAGGAACTACACAGTGTAGCGCCTCAAACATGCAGGCTTATCTTCAACACACCAATTCCTGTTACCAAACGTAGGATCCAATCAGAACTCGTTAACGTCGAGGGCGGAGCTAAAACTAGCCTTTGCTAAGCTTAGCGAGACAGTCAACTATACCCCTGGATTATGGGAGCATCTAGTGGCATTTGTTTAAACCAAACCACAGCCGAGACTCGCTTTAATGGGGCATTCTGGAGGGATCGTGATTATACCCTCCCGATCGCGTTGATGGACGATAAAGCCTTTGCATCGGTGCTGTCGAAAAGGGCTTATTGGTCAGCGTTTGGATCAATATATCCAAGTCTCACCAAAACCGTTAGTGTTTGATATTCAAGTTTTGCTCCCTGACTTTCACTCGGAAGTGTATAGCAACAGAAATAACTAAGCAAGAAGCTTCACATATTCTACTAGGGTTAAAGCAAACTACGGCTCCAATTTGCCACCCCCCCCCCCCAAAAAAATGCCGGCCAATTATACCAAGCCAAAGGCAAGGAACCAATCAGAATTCGTTCGTTCACGAGTAAAGAGCTAGCCTTTTCTAAGCTTAATGGCCAATCAACCCCACCTATCCACTCTGGGAGCAACTAGTGGTATTTCTTTGAACTAAACTAAAGCTGAGACTTGCGTTAAGCAATGCAATGGTAATCCAGAAATACTTTGAAAAATTCACTGGGAAAATATGAGTACAACAAAGCAATTTTTTTACACCTCTTCAAAAATAATTTAACAATATTGGAAATTTACAGCGCTCCGATTAGGTTAAATCAATAAGTTTAACGTATCCAAACCCCTTTCAAAAATGGATACTCAACATGGACCAACTGCGTACGAGTGAAATGCAACAGGAATAAGGGGTGAAAATTCAAAGATTTATGCACATAAAACACCACAACATTAACTAAAGGCGAGGACTAAATTAAAACTGAAATTAAACGCGTCAGACTTAATTTTTTAAAGGGACTGTAAACAAGGTATCAGCGGGTGGGTAAAACTAACTTGAAATCCGTCACAGGCACCACGTGACTCCAAGATACATTCTAAATGGAGTGGGACTGGACACTTAGTTTTTCACAAGATTTCAGCATTAATACCTCGAAGAGGCAGTTTATGAAATAAAACGAACGACGCTTATTTGAACCACGCCTTTCCTCAGTCACGTGTCTATGACGTATTTTAAATTATTTCTACCCACCGCCGATGCGTTGTTTACAGATCCATTAACGGGACACCTAACAGCATTACACCCACGTGAATGTGACGGTACGCATATGGTTTGACGAGTGAATAGATAATAAAGTAATCGACATATTTTGAACCACGTGATTCGTCACCAGTGTCCTGCAGCTAGTATAATATCGGTTGCGAACCTGGTACAAGCCATTGTCTTGCTTTTCTCAATTGTTCACGTGGGTGTGACATTAGGAACCAAGGCTTTTTATAGTAATTCGTTAGGTCACTGCAGACTATTAGAGTAAGAACAGAATAGTTTCAAGATACCACATGAACGTATTGCGCCCTGACAGAAAATTGTTCTAGCGACATCGCGCTGTTAAAAGGTCAAACATTTACCCTTGACACAACATTTAAAATTAATTTAGCTGTAAATTTTCAGAATAGAAAAAAATTACAGACTAGTGCAATTTACCGGGCACTTCCTTAAATTAAAGATAAAAGTTGATATTTGTACTCATCACTCCCAAAATAGCCAGAAACAACAGACAAACTTTGTAAAAACATTTTAGAAAAATCGAATTTGTTGTCCCAATGTGAAACAGCACAAAGAATTACCCCAACCTAAACTTCACGTGCCTTAATCATTCTTTACATCGAAATGAAGACTGCTTAATTCAAAAAGTTTTGATATTTTTTACTAACCAATAACCTTTCGCCGACAAACAAATTTCATTGTTTCTGATCATTTTGAGGGTGCCGAACACAATTATAAGTGCTCGGTTAGCTACACTTTGATAAAGTACTTGGAAACGACAGCATGATCAATTGTTTCGACGTTTTTGCGGTATCTTGAACATGTTGTGTTACATTAAACGAACAAACGACAATCAAGCAGTAAAATTCCGAGAGATACGCAATATATTGACCACAATTTGATTTACTTCTATAGAAAATTTGAATCGAAATAGAATAGAATAACGAAAAGAATTTTAGACGATGCTGTGCTCGAGAAAGAAAGAAAGAGTTGTACATTCAAGTCAAACGATTAACTACTACGACAAACTTCGTTTCTGATGAATTACTTAGGTTCAAAATCACATACGAATCAAAAATACATAGCTATACATCTGTAACTACTGGACAAGGTAAATGTAAATAAGAGTACTTAAGGTACTTTTGTGTAGAACCAAATCTTTGGTTCAAACACGTGGAAATTGTACATTCACAAACTAACCAGGATCAACACCAAGGATAAAAGCTAGGCTCTGGATTGGTAACTTAAGCGAATCTAATTTATTGAGCTACAAAAAATGCAATTTTCTTTCTCCTGATTGCGAATGACGTATGCCTGAATATATGACGTAAAATGGAAGTATAGATGTCATTTTCCCCATGACATCTTTGCGCGTTAAGCCTTGGAGACTGTACGGGATTAGATAATGCGCTGCACCACACTTGATGCATTAACGTCACCCGAACAGAACAATTGACCCATTTAGGTCCAACGACGATATAAACTCATCGAATCTTTAGATACCCTTCAAACGCCACTTAACAAATACAAACCTAAACGAAAATATCTTTCATGGTGTCTTAAGCTATTGAATAAACCGAGTGTTAACGTTTCTTCTACGGTTTGACTTATGTACCGTGGAAAATAGATATAGTAATAGCGGTTAGGGCTAAACAAAAGATTTGAGAAGCGAAAAAGATTGTGGATAGCTGACTACCTACCTTGAAATTCATCATCCCATTCTATAGTGTTAGGAAAAACAAAGTGACCATCGTCTTTTCAGTCCAAGAGAAAACATGAGAAATGCAAGTTCAAAAGCAAAGGCAAAATATGGGTATTTTATGGTTTTTATAACCTATAATAGCACACGTAGGTACAGCAAACTAAATTTATACGTCGTAAAACCAAAGTGGTTAATTGCCAGGACAAGGGATCGCATTGGCATAAATTACTGGTCAAAATGGTCACGTCCTCCAAATATTTCAAATAATCGTTGTCGATCACTTAAGAAAGACAATCCTTTAATTCGATATAGACTTATAAAAGAACATCAAAATCATTAAGAAAACATAATTTAACACTAAGTTTGGTGAAAAAATCACGATAAGCATGAATCTATACAAGTTATATCAGAAGTAAGATATGGGACCAGAAGTATCGAGGTAACCAAATTCTTCACTTGGCGAAAGTGAATATTCTTGATGAGACACCAACGGTTGGCCCTCTGGTAGCGGTTTCTGAATTTTCCCTCCAAAACGTGAGACGCTCGCGGCGGTAGACGGCTGAACTAGATTCAAGCACCCGCGTCCGTGTTCCGCGGCTTTAGGTTGAGGGGAGGGGGGTAGGAAATGTTTTTGGAACACGACCAATTTTTCTCTCTCTAGAGTAGGCGCGATTGAAGCGGCATAAAATCCTCTAATTTCTTCACTAGTGCCAGGATCTACTACCAATGCTAGAGCTCTTCACTTCTAGCCCCTTATTTTACTTCTGGTTATATCGATTCATGCGATAAGTAATTTTTAAAAAACCATTGCTACTTTTACGATGCCTTCAAGCTCAAAAATTTCAATACCTGGGACTTCATTCATTCCATTTTCTTCCCTTATCATTTAGTTTTTACTATCTTTGAATGACAGGTTTTTCTTAATAAAATTAAAGGCTCAAGTGTGTCAACTTTTTAAACCTTCAAAATTACACAAAATTAACGTATGTTTGATGTTCTTTTTTTTTTAGGCTAAATCTATTAAAATCATGGTTGTCTGGAGATTTCATTCTCCTTTTAAAACACCTTTTAACTTTTTTTAACTTCCTGTAATTTTAACTAATTTAATTCAAATATCATCTATATTTAGAGAACTTCATCGTTGTGACTGAAAAATGTACTAACAAAAAATAGTACTGAACTTTGATATTCTTGGTAAAACTAGAAATAACCAAAGGGTCTCTGAAGTGCCACCTACACGAAGTTTTTGTCGCTGGACCTCAGACCAGCAATGTTTAACCATTATAAAATTGAGCATCGTAGGCCAATGGTAGATTATCGATACAATACCATTTTTATAGCTTACTTCAGTCAAGTGTTATTTTCGTGGGGGATTTCTACCATCACTTGTTTATAATTTGTAAAATGCCCCTCACTAGCCAACACGCGGCATCTAGAGTTCTCGTTCTCAAGGAATGGTTTTTTTAGTTAGGAAGGTAAGCTAACCACAACTATACGTTGGTAAAAAAGTAACAATAAGCATAACACTCTATCAGAAGTTTATAAGAAATAATCCATAAGTATGACATAAGTTCATAAGATATCTTCCATCAGCTTGTCACTGGTTACTGAGAGCTGTCATGAACAGGCTAGGAAATAAGACAGGTTTACAGGTCAAAAACCAGTTTATTAATAGCTTGGACCACTTTTTTATTCAAAACGTGAGGGTCACTGGTCCCAATGACTAGTTTATTAATTCCTACTTTTATTAAAAATTGATATGGGGACCTCTTTAATTATTTTCATTTTAACATAAATTTCGACTCCGGAGGACTAGTTCAGAAATAAACCTTATTTCCAAGCCTGGTCATGAAGTGATTGAAGTAGATGAAACGTCATAGATTCTCGTAAAGCGACGCCTAGTGAGGCGCTGTCAAAGGCTTAGTACAGACTAAATAGGAACTTGGACTGCAAAACTACGTTAAGTCAATTCTCGCTTGTCGTTCTCGAACTATAGTCTGTCAAACGAAAGAAGAGCCCTGAGAAATTTGTCCAAATTGGTGTCGCCACCATCGACCCCATAGTACTTTATCAACTTGTTTTGTTTTGTCAATAGTCGTCTGTAATATAGTCTGCTATAAGCAGATAGGCTTAATCGCGATAGAACCAATACATTTTGCAATATATATATTTAATATAATATATATATATATATTAATATACATTTTGCAATATATATATTTAGTATAATATATATATTAATATATATATTGTAAAATGTATTGGTTCTATTGCGATTAAGCCTATCTGCTTATAACAGACTATATTACAGACGACTATTGACAAAACAAAACAAGTTGATAAAGTACTATGGGGTCGATGGTGGCGACACCAATTTGGACAAATTTCTCAGGGCTCTTCTTTCGTTTGACAGACCATAGCTCGAGCTGTAAGTCTCTAGCATTACGAAGTATAGGAAGTGTCATACTTATGGAACATATCTTATAAACTTATGGTATGACAATACCTATACTTCGTAATGCTAGAGACTTACTGAAAGCTTGTTCGAAAACGACGCGAGAATTGACTATACTCGGTGTTGCAGTCCATAGTCCTAAGCCTTTGACCGCGCCTCACCAGGCGTCGCTTTACGAGAATCTATGACCTACGTCACTTAATGACAAGCTCTCAGTAACTTATCAAACGTATCTTACGAACTTATGCTATATGTTAACAGGGCCGTTGCCGAATCAGAGCAAGGCCAACAAAGGTTAATATGGTATATAGCTTCCAGGAACTATATACTATATACTATATACTTTTCAGAGGAACAAAGAAATATATCAATAATAAGTATTAAATCTCAATATTCTGTCCAAGAACATCAACGAATCGGACCATTTTGACCATTGTAGGTAAATATGCCTTCAACTGTACACAAGTAAGAATATTAGGTGTGCATGATTAGGGTACCAAAAATATAGTTTGCTGTACTACTTAAAAAGGTATGAAATCATTTAGATACAAACAAAACAGTAGTTAAAGGGCACCAATTATAATAATTGGCAGACAAATTAACACTTATAAGATTATTTAAGAGGTAGGTAGTTTCGACGACTAGTAAAATAGCTGACATTCGGATTGAGAACCTAAGTTATTCGATCATTATGAGAGATAACACCATAATATAAATTTTATAATTTACTATAATAAATACAAACGCACTAAGAGCTAGTACAATTTCTAATTATTCTTTCTAACGTACAGGATTGCTATTAGTTATTATAGCTAATTGTAACTAACTCATTAATAATTTACTAAAAGCGAAAGCAAGGGTGAAATGAGAGCCATATGAATTTTGAAACTTCTACCTACCTTCATCCCAGTGAATCACTTAAGAAAGCAGCATTAACAAGAAATATACTGTTACCAATCAATTCTTAATTAACACACCCTAAATATAAACTAAACACCATAAACCACATCGCTACTAATAAAAATTCGCAAGCACAAAATGCGCTTCAACATTCATAAAACTATATTTAATCTTATACGTAACTATAATATATAAGAAGTTAAGAACATCGAAACGTCACATTGGCTTCTGATGTCATGAACTAAACCGCCTTAGTTATCCGATTCTAGCGCCATCTTGAGGTTAAAAGGTCATCTTGGAATATTAATGGGCAATCCCTTAAATAGGCTCCTCCCACATGTTAACGCCTCTGTTATAGGTAACGCCTTAAAATACGTTTCTAGCGCCATCTCTCAGCTACAAAGTCAAAGCTTCACCTTAATTTAAAAATGGAGGTAGCCAGTAGAAGGCGCCAGTTACGTTTCCCAAAAATAGGCACGTGCTCCCTAATATTACGGAAAGTATAACTTCATGGCGCCAGAATTACTTTTGTTCAATGTTCTTATAGTATCCTCAATACGTTCTTGGTTTTCTTAGCCGATTTTAATGCTATTTCATGAATAAGTCACTAAGGAACATTTTTTAAAAGCTAATATTCATTGTAAAACAACGAAAAATATTCAGCATGAACTATAATCATTTTCCTCGCAAATATAAAACTTAAAATCACAGTAAACTAAAGTTGAAAATTTAAGGTTGTTCAAAAGTGCTTAATATAATCGATTCACATATTTTAGGCTATTAAGCTAAGAGCAATGTTTATGATATACAGTTTTGCGCGTCTAATCAAATCTAAATTGAGAAATGCAAATGCAAGGAACCATGTGTTTGATAGAACATTATGCAGGGATTACATTAATGCAATGGTGTCTGATTTTTTCCAACTACCATGTGAAATTCTTTTTTCGTCAAAATCAGCTTACCAAATTACATTTACACGGTTTGCACTTTGAACTATTCGGTCACCAAGAACGAAAAATATTACAGTGCCAATAAAAATATTTTCTTCGGTGACAGTAATACGATAATACTCGAGGGGTCGGTCATTCATGAAATCCCGTACGCTACCCGCGAAATCCAATTTAAGAAATCCGAAATCAATGCTGATTTCGAAATCAAATAAAAAATCCGAAATCAGCAACGAAATCACAAAATCAGTAAAGAAATCATAAAATCAGTAAAAAAAAATCACAAAATCAACAAAGAAATCACGAAATCAACATAGAAATCACGAAATCAGAAGCAAAATCAGCAAAGAAATCGTGAAATCCATTACAAAATTCACGAAATCCAAAATCAAAAGAAATCTCAAAATCCGTCGAAATCACGGTAAAAATAGCAAAATCCGACGGAATCACGGGAAAAATCTCAAAATTCGATGAAATCCATTGGATTTTATCAAACGAAATCCGAAGAAATCAAATTGCATTTCGAAATCCCGTACACTTTTTCCTAAACGTCCGACCCCTCGATAATACTAAAGTAGAGCGCTGATTGGGCGACCAAAGAATCAAGAGGGATTTGTCTTAAACATCATACAGGGCACAGTGACTCAATTTGTCAATGTTAGTGCTAAGTAGAATCGAAAAATTTCACCGAATAAGTTTCTTAACGCTCTGATACGAGCCCGTACTATTTCAGTTAACATTTGAAATGAATAGTAAGTTAAAACTTAATAAATTGTCTCATAGATGGCGTTAGATATCAGACACCATTACTTATTATTGTACAACGTCTTCTATTTATTAACTTACCATAATAATCCAGAGGGTGAGCTTTTATTTACAGAAGGCGAGCGGAGCACAAAAGAAATAATGACAATGAGATCAAAGTTATTTCAAAAACGAAAATTCAAGTCTATACGTGTTAAAGTGTCTTCCGAGCATTTATAAAGAAAAATAGATTCAAATTCCATGTTTCAAAATACTTTATCTTCACGTACGTGGAAAGTTTTAATTACTTTAATTCATTATACCGACTTATCTTTCGGCAAATTAGTTTTTATCTGTTTAGATACGAGCATTACAGCTGAGCTAGCATGCAGTCAACGCGATTATCCTGGGGGAACAAATTTTCCAGCACCATCTACCTTCGTACAATAAAGTAAAAAACCTTTGAAGTCTAAACAACTTGCTACTTTAATAAGATATATTTCAGGGTTCATACAACTTTTGGAAAACAAATTTCCCTGAGATTTCTATGTTTTCCCTACAGACTTCCATGAATTTTCCAGGCATTTCCCGTATATGGAGTATCCTATGGAGGAAATATTAACGAAGGAGGGAGGGGGCAAATAGGACTATAACATACTCAAAGGACATCCCCGTATCTCTAATATAACCAGAGTTATAAGCCTCCAAAGTATAGTGTAATGTTAATCCTATGGAGGGGATGTTTATGAACATTTTGCTTAATTACTCGGCCCCTGTTTGACGCAAATTTCCCTGAATTTTACTAAAAATTCGATAATTTCCCTTAGGTTTTTGTCAACTGATTATTTCCCTGATTTTTCCAGGTTTTCCCGGTTTTCCAGGTTTGTATGAACCCCGATTTGAAAAATTAAACTTATTTGAATACGATATAGCTCTTTATCTTCTCATGTCTCATTATGTTTTATATTTGTCAACGGCCGTTATATTTCAATATATGAACGATAGATGGCACTTAAAATTTTTTTTCCCTTAAAAATACGGTTGCCTACTAACGAATATATCAGCGTTTTGCCGATAAATCTAACGTAGACCCATATACCTACGACCTTTACGCTTAAAAAACAGTAAACATGGGAGAAATGTTTAGGCTGCCATCTAGGGAAACAAACACCAATTCTGGCATAAAAAATAAAACTGTTCTAGACTAAACTAGTGCATTTATAAAACTTTGGTTTCCTGGCGTATCATGATAACAAATGTACTGAGTTTCGATAACTGTGTGCCTCCATGTATAAAACAGTCAATAATAGGGGTCACAACAAGTGTTACGCGTTGTATCAGGGTTCATACAACTTTTAGAAAACAAATTTCCCTGAGATTTCCATGAGGTTTTTCCCCATATACTTCCCTGAGTTTTCCCGTATATGGAGTATTCCATGGAGCAAATGTTAACGAAGGAGGGGGGAGGGGCAATTAGGACTATTACATAATCAAAGGACATCCCCGTATCTCTAATATAACCAGAGTTACGAGCCTCCAAAGTATAGTGTAATGTTAATCCTTTGGAGGGAATGTTCATGAACATTTTCCTCAATTACTCGGCCCCTGTTTGACGCAAAATTCCCTGATTTCCCCTGAGGTTTTTGTCTACTATTTATTTCCCTGATTTTTCCAGGTTTGTATGAACCCTGTGTAATGACCTCGAGAAAGCCGTCCTTTAAAGACAGCAGAAATAAATTAAAATTTGAGGTAAAAACCGCGCGTATGTGCCCGCTTCAAGGAGAAACAGATGAAGCAGAAATCTATCTATAACATTGCCTATGTATCTCCTTCAACAGCAATGAGTTTCGGTTGGGTCGTACGATTTAGCCGCCCTCTGTATATTCAAAATATAAGCTAATTCTCACACAAAAAACATGCCACGCCCCTACCGAATCGCGAAGAATTCTGGGAGGCGTTCACATCCGCATACGTAACTAGTGCCATCTGCTAAACAAGCTCAGGGAACAAAACTCCCATTACATATATAAGAGGATTGCTTTAAAATAATTATTAACATTGAAAAGTAAATTGAAACATGATAATTTTTCTATGGGAACATCATGCACGTTATGGCTTAGTTCAAGAAACTAATTTGAAGATTGGAAGCTATAGCTTGAGCCGAAAAATCTAAATCATCTAAACAGAGCAGTTATAAATGAAATGTGATGTTTTAATTGAGCCCCTTAAATCTTTGGCATGATTTTATCAATATGACGTCGTTAAAAATCTCAGTTTCAACATATTGGTCATTGACCTTTGAACTGTAATGTACTTTGCGCGTTTCTGGTACTATTTACAGATGCTTCGACTACAGATAAATAGTATGTAAATGCATGCGCGCGGTTACAATCAAAGTAGTTGAAGATACATCTCAAGAAGTGATATCGTTCTACACCAAAATATGACTTAGGAGTTAATTAACTTAAAAACACGACTAACAACTAGTTTATCACGTAACCAGTCCATATAAACGTTTTAAACTAGTTTGAAAATATTCCTTACTTGAATATATATGTTTAATCATATTTTTTGAATAATTTCACTAACATAATCACTATAATTAATACAAAATCAAATCTGAACCATTATCACATTCACGACGTGGGTTCTAACGTCCCAAAGGTATAAGCGGACATGTAAATGAAAAATATCCAAGCTTAATCTGAAGCGTCACACCTAGACCTAGTTAGCCTCCATTATTCTCCGAAGAAACATACCTCCATTATTCAAAGCCTGCGTACGTCGGAATGTAATGGAAATTAAAGCAAAGCAGGGTTGCCACAGATTTTTCATTTCAAAATTCCCCGACTTTTCCAGGCTTTCCCTGACTATCTAAAGCCAATTTCCCTGACCAATTTTCAAACTTACACTAACAGAAAAGTAAGAATGCAGCAATTAAAAATCCCATATTTATCATCAGCTTTGTACTTAAAATTATGCTAATTTTATCTCTGTTTTTAATTGAAACTACTATTTGGTAGTTAATAAAACTTTACTAGGAACTATCAGAAACAGTTAACGTAGTCCCGTATTTGAGTTGGTGCGCCTAGGCTGTGACTACACAAGTCTATATGCAATGCAAATTCCCTGACTTATTACACCCTTTTTTCAAATTCCCTGACTTCTCCTTCCAAATTTTCCAGGGACTGTGGCAACAATGCAAAAGTCGGCTCCTGTGGCGCCCCTAACATGCTGGTTAATCTTCAACACACAAATTTCCCCTTGCCAAAGGCAAGAACCAATCGGAACGTGTCCATGAGGGCGGAGCTAAAACTAGCCATTGCCAAGCTTAGCGGGCCAGATAACTCCACCCCCGACTATGGGAGCATCTAGAGGCATTTTCTTTTAAAAACAAAACCACAGTCGAGACGTTGATTAAAGCCCAAGCACGTAAAGTGAACGCGTAAATGAGGCACTAGTTAAGCAAGGGCTTTACATTAGCTTGAATAAAAGCATTAAAAAAAATTGGGTAAGCGAGAAAAAATTTTCGTTGATAGCTAAAGGCTCTTTCAGACGATCCAACTTTTTGACTCAGCTTGATGGGTCAACCCGAGTTGAATCAACTAGTTGGATCGTGTGAATAGACGCTGGATGAGTTGAGTAACCAAAAAAGTTGGCTAGGAAAAATTGGACCAGTGATCCAAATCCAATTTTTGCTGACTCAACTTTTTAATTTCATTTCTTCAGCCAATCAAAATGAATTACAAAAAAAGCCTTTTTTATTTCGTAAGTGCCAAGGTAGGTGGCGCTTAAAAAGTACCATTAGGCGGTAAAAGTTTAGTCGTGTGAATAGGAACGATTTATTTCACTTTTCCCTTCAAAAGTTGGGCAAGTTGATACAACTTTTTGACCCATCGAGCTGAGTCAAAAAGTTGGATCGTCTGAAAGAGCCTTTAGACACATAAGTTTTCAATTTATTTTGTATTCCCTTATAAATTATTGTTCTTAATGTCTTAAACTGAAAACGAGAGGGATGGGAAACAGTTTACAATTTTTAGTCCATAATGAAATGGTCAGATAACCATTTTCTAATCGATTTAAGGTCTTTTGAGACGATACAAATTTTAGACTCATTTAGATGAGTCAACTTGAGTTGAGTAAACTAGTTGGGTCGTGTGAACAGAAGTTGGACAAGTTGAATCAGCAAATTAAAAAAATGATCAAAAAATGTATCGTCTAAAAAGGCCTTTAGATTGATCAAACAAGGTATCGTAAAACATTAACAAAATCTAAGTAACTTTCCATTAATTACACATAAATTTTCAAAGTTGGCGTACGTGTTAAATCTAATCTAACACAATGTTTTACATGTATATCTACGTATTGGGAACCTAGGCTACAACCAAATTAAAAAATAGAATGTTTCTTTGACCATTTCATTATCCGTTTAAACAAACAGCAGACGACACTGGCCAACAACAGTCGTCAAAAATAAAACCTTATTAGAAATTTTCTAGCCAGTAAATAACAACATGTTAGACATGATTAAAGTAATCGATAGAGCAATTAAGAGAGAGAGGCAATAGAAAAAGGGTGCTGTGACACAAACCTTTTCTGGTCCTCCAGACATGTCCATTGTCCTTCGGAGAGGAAGCCAAAGAACCTTTTAGAAGGGCAGGTTGGGGTTTATTATAAGCAATCATTTTAAATGTATATTAATCTAATTCAAAGCTAGAAAAGGAAATTATATTTGAATAATATATTTCCAATATACGATGACGCAAGCGGCTTTCATTAAAGAAAAAATTAAATGACTGTAAAACTATTTCTAATCGACTCTTGACTAAAATAATTAAGAAAACTAACCAAAAATCATCCTTTAATTTTATATAAATTATAACTGAAATTTCAAAAGTTGAAATTCTAAACCTAACAATAATTTTTTTAAATAAAACCACCTCTTCAACCAATTAGCGATCGCAACATGAAGTGCTATCTTTTTTCAGAAAAAAACAACTGCTGCAATTGGTTAAAGTTCCTAATATGAAAATTATTGTTGGCATGCCAACTTTTGAAATTTGGAAAATTTACATAAAATTCGAGGATAACATAGCGCGGCTCCAGTGGATCCCCCACTAGGTGACTTTCCTTCTGAACTCCGGATTTAGCAATAGCAAAGGCTTGTGGGCGGGATTTATACGTGCACGTATAAATCCCGCCCACAAATGCCTCTAGCTTTGCCAAGCCAAAACTGGAGTTCATAAGGAAAGTCAACTTGTAGGGGATCCACTGGAGCTTTAAGTTTCCACGTTTCTTTATTAGTCAAAATAAATCGATTAAAAATTGTCCGGCCATTTCATTCTCACTTTAACACCACCATAAGACACCAAAAAAATGAGCAAGGAACTGAAAAATTCCCAAAATATCCCAGCCATTATCAGAGGAAGCATTCCATGCGTAAATATAATTAAACAACATTGCAAGCGTGTACTTGAAAATGATACGAAAATCAATATGTTACCTTTTCAGTAATGGTAATAATTTGTCTATAATCACGTTCAAACACAATTATATTTGACATTTTAACGTAAAGATAGTTCTTCATTGAATTTGATGATAATTATAATTTAACCTATTTTTAATACGCGAAAATGTACAATAATGTTTAGCATTGTAGAGAAAAAATATGAATAAACTATGGAAACAAACGGATGACTCTTGTTGGGCGTAACCAATGAATATGGCTAAGGTATAGAGCTATCTCAGAAGCCTTAGTGTGACGTCACCCATGTTATTTGCCCATAAAACCAAAGCGGTACCAAACATGGCCGCCCACTGCCAAGGGTAAGCCCATGACGTTTTACCTAGGCACTGACGTCACAACTGAGATAGCTCTATTGGACAGTCCTGAATGGTTTAAAGCAAAACGCGGATCACGTGGTTCGCCTACAAGTTGACTTTCCTTACGAAATCCACTTTTGGCGTGGCGAAGGCAGGAGGCACTTGTGGGCGGGATTTATAAATGCAAATGCCTCCTTCCTGCCTTCGCCAAGCTAAAACTGGAGTTGGTAAGGAAAGTCAACTTGTAGGGGAACAAAGTGACCCGCGCTTTGCTTTAAAACATTTTTTTAGAACTATTTTCAATCACCACAAATAATCTAAAACAGTCCAGAACCGTTTATAGCGAATACGAATAACTAACTAAAGATCCACGCTAGGTGTTCGACTGCACATGTCAGCTGGGGGAGGGACCTAGGCTTACATATTTTTTAAACAGAGCCTGAATTTTACTGGCTAGAAAAACAAATGTAATTTAAAGCAAAGCGCGGGTCCAGTGGATCCCCTATAAGTTGACTTTGGCGAAGGCTAGTGGGCGTGATTTATAAGTGTACTTATAAATCCCGCCCACTAATGTCTCCTGCCTTCGCCAAGCCAAAACTGGAGTTCAGGAGAAAAGTCAACTTAATATAGGGGATCCATTGGACCCGCGCTTTGCTTTAAATATCTACTACTGCACGTGGCATTTGATGAGTGGGGAATACCGCCTTATAGCCTTGAGCTGACGACACTAAAGACTTCATACTCAGTTCTGGCTTTGCGCAAACTGCTTTTTGTTCCCGCACACCACGTGCACTTAATGTGTTTTACGTCAACAACTGCCCAAATCCCAGTTCCTTAAACCCACTTTCAAAAAGACTTTAGAAATAACAAAATGTAAGGAAGAAAGTTGCTACGTGTGATATACGTCGACTCTAATTAACCCACCGAAATAAATAATTACTGCAACTATAGATTAAAAACAAGCGCAAGTACTCAGACTAATTATAATATATCTACCGTCAAGCTTTGCACTACGAAAATTATGAAAACAAGAACCAAAAGTAATGCCTAATGCCTGAAAAGTCAAATTCATTACTTTCGTCGGAGAGGAACAAAAAAATGTGGTATTAAACTAAGAGATAAAGACTTGACGTCGTTATAATATAAAACGTAGACCATTCCTGTAATGCCATAGGTAAAGTAAAAAGCAGAGGGGTCGGGCCGCCATATTAGGATAGTACCCTGGCTCCAAGAAGCACCACAAGCTGCAGTGTGAGTCGACTAGCCGCCCACGTGTAGCGAACGAGAGCTCCATCTGGCGTCGCCTCTTGGCGCTAAGGAACTCTCCTAATATGGCGGCCTTTCCCCTGTGCGATGGTTTCTCGGTAAATATTTAATGGAATGGTCTATTCATTATTGCCTCAATTAGCCTTATTCCTGATTAGCGCCACCTACCCACAGTGGCGACTTTGAGAACTACTGTAATCGGCAAGCCAACCAGATGTCGCCAAAAATTTGGTGACGTCACTGACGGGCACTCTCGGGGTCTGACCAAAAATTAGCAGTCTTTAAAGGTCGTTGAAGTTAATTTCAGCGTCATAGGACTAAATCGGGCTCTAAACTTCTTTGTCGACGATATCCAGCACTTACAAAGGCAAAAACTTAAGCTAAGCCTTGGCGTGCTACTTAAAATAAAGCGGGCTAATTTTTGGTCAGACTCTGAGAGTACCCGTCAGTGACATCACCAGATTTTTAGCGACACCTGGTTGGCTTGTCGATTACAGTAGTTCTCAAAGTCGCCGCTATGGATAGGTGGCGCTGATCAGGAATAAGGCAAATTTAAGTTACTTAAAATTTTTCTTTCATTTAGGCAAAGGAAACCGATATAAAAGTAACCAAATCTCGATGTTCATTCATTCTCCCGATGAAGTCAAAGGAGTGTTTATATAAAAATCGTGCATTTGCGCAAAAACGCTTGCAATTTCACTCAAAAATTTAGAATGAAATAAACGACTATAAAATATACTATCAAATTTAATAAAATAATGCCAAAAACAGGGAATTGTGCCTTATATAATAATCAAAACATGATCATGCTAACCGTGGATGGGACTGTGTCGTGTTCACAGAGAACATCCTTCCGAATCATAATACATTACTATCAAGTGCGAGAAAATTGTCCCCCTCAAGTTTTTCACGTTTAGTAAATAAATTTCCTTAATTAAACAGTGCATTTTTCAGCTCAAGCTCAATTACGTTAAATATTTAAACTAAGCCAGTTTTAAATGCGAAAATAATCGATCAAACAAATTAAAAATAAATAAATGATTAAATAAATAAATAAATAAATGAATAAATAAATAAAGAATAAAAAGAAATTGTAGCTCTTGTACATTGTCAATTAAATAAGCCAACCCTTTTAAGGAATACAAAAACTAAGCTAAAAAATGGTCCATACACAACAATGAATTTTATTGGTTCAAACACTTATTAGTAACACCTAACACTTGTTCTGTTTTGAACTTAATTTTTAAATATGAACTTTTTAAAAATGTTAAAAACATTAAAAAAATTGTTACCATTCTCACATTGCTACATATTTATACTTTTGATCTTTCTAAAGATTAATCCATTTCAAAAACTTAATGCTCACCGCGCCATCTATGGGAGGACCGGACTACTACTTAAAATTTTTCCGAATTTGGAACTCGAAAAACAAGTAGTCGGCCAGCAAAGAAGCAAGTCAAAACCGTTATATTCAAATAAAATAAATTGCTCACCGCGCCATCTATGCATGGTTCCGAATACTACTTATTCTGAACTAATTTACAATCTTAACTCTTAAAGGAAAAGTTCAGGTAACATAACATTATACCTTAAATGAACGGCCTTTTTCTAAATATAAATGGAAAAATATTAAAAAATAAATTATCTCTTTTTACAAAGTAATTAGCATTTAATTTGTCTTAAAACGAGGACTACTGCGCATGGCCGCCATTGGTTTAGTGGAGTCTGCTAAATAGAGCCTCTTACCTCTCTCAGCCTGGGAGAATTCAACCAATCCCGTAGGGGTAAGAGGTTCGATTTAGCAGACGCCACTAAACCGAACCGCTTACCTCTCTCAGCCTGTGATAATTAAACCAATCCCGTAGGGGTAAGAGGTTCGATTTAGCTGACGCCACTAAACCGAACCTCTTACCTCTCTCAGCCAGTGATAATTAAACCAATCCCGTAGGGGTAAGAGGTTCGATTTAGCAGACGCCACTAAACCGAACCTCTTACCTCTCTCAGCCTGTGATAATTAAACCAATCCCTTAGGGGTAAGAGGTTCGATTTAGCAGACTCCACTAAACCGAACCTCTTACCTCTCTCAGCCTGTGATAATTAAACCAATCCCATAGGGGTAAGAGGTTCGATTTAGCAGACGCCACTAAACCAAACCTCTTACCTCTCTCAGCCTGTGATAATTAAACCAATCCCTTAGGGGTAAGAGGTTCGATTTAGCAGACTCCACTAAACCGAACCTCTTACCTCTCTCAGCCTGTGATAATTAAACCAATCCCATAGGGGTAAGAGGTTCGATTTAGCAGACGCCACTAAACCAAACCTCTTACCTCTCTCAGCCTGTGATAATTAAACCAATCCCTTAGGGGTAAGAGGTTCGATTTAGCAGACTCCACTAAACCGAACCTCTTACCTCTCTCAGCCTGTGATAATTAACCAATCCCATAGGGGTAAGAGGTTCGATTTAGCAGACGCCACTAAACCAAACCTCTTACCTCTCTCAGCCTGTGATAATTAAACCAATCCCTTAGGGGTAAGAGGTTCGATTTAGCAGACTCCACTAAACCGAACCTCTTACCTCTCTCAGCCTGTGATAATTAAACCAATCCCGTAGGGGTAAGAGGTTCGATTTAGCTGACGCCACTAAACCGAACCTCTTACCTCTCTCAGCCTGTGATAATTAAACCAATCCCGTAGGGGTAAGAGGTTCGATTTAGCAGACGCCACTAAACCGAACCTCTTACCTCTCTCAGCCTGTGATAATTAAACCAATCCCGTAGGGGTGAGAGGTTCGATTTAGCAGACGCCACTAAACCGAACTTCTTACCTCTCTCAGCCTATGATAATTAAACCAATCCCGTAGAGGTAAGAGGTTCGGGCTAGCAGACGCCACTAAACCAATGCCGGCATGCGCAGAACTCCTCGATTTTAAGAGTAATTAGATGCTAATTATTTGGTACTAAGATAACATTTATTTTTTTAATATTTTTGCTTTTATATTTAGAAAAAGGCCGTTCTTTTAAGGTGTAATGTTATGTTACCAGAACTTTTAATTCAAGTCGCAAAACGCAGAAAAACAATTGAAAACACGGGTCATACTGTTGACATTTTCAACCAATAAAATTTAAAGTTGCGTATGGACTTAAGAAATTTCAACACTTGTTCTTACCTTCACTTAAAATTCTTTGCAAACTTATAAATAGCACAATAATTCAAGGAGCTACAGTGGTGCCAGACAAATATTATACTACTTCCTCAGAAGCCAGAAGCTAATAACCTTTCCATAGGATTTAGTATTTTATACTAATTATTACTGCTGTTAACAATGCATTTCGAAAATATAACTCAAAAAAATATTCAACGTTATGGGTTTTGATCGCATTGTTGACCAATGACTTTGGTTCAGTTTGCTTTACTAATAGGATATTTTCAAATGTATTATATTATTATTATTATAACAAAAGGCCTCAGTTTCCCATTGTTATACGTGGTTGCCAGCTTATTAACATAGCCGATGATCGATTCAAGTCGACCCTCGCCCAATCACAGGCAGTTTAAGCTACGTCGTTTTAAACAATGGATTTTTCGGCCTTACGCGGTGTATGCTTATTATACTGTTCTTGTTTGGTTACCTCATTGAAGCCATGGATGAAGGATGCGCGTGAGGAAATTTGTTTTCACGCTATAGGATAGGAAACTCCCTATCTCGAACAACAGCTTATTCTGTATATACTCTGTTACAACATTGGTTGTCAGCACGCGCAAACCCAAGTCTCTATGTAACGTAGGGTTGTGCGTGCTGACAAGAGACGAAAAACTTCAGGATCTTCAGGATTTAAAATATCCGGGAGGTTTTTTAGCTCGAGTGCACGGATCTCTAGGCTTTAGTTTCAAATAAGTGTAGTAGGCTGTAGGCAGTTTGAAACTAAGGCCTAGAGATCCGTGCACTCGAGCTAAAAAACCTCCCGGATATTTTAAATCCTGAAGATCTTGAAGTTTTTCGTCTCTTGACAGCACGCACAACCCTACGTTACATAGAGACTTAGCTTTGCGCGTGCTGACAACCAATGCTGTAACAGAGTATATACAGAATAAGCTGTCGTTCGAGATTGGGAGTTGCCTATCCTGTAGAGTGAAAACAAATTTCCTCACGCGCATTCTTTATCCATGGTACTATTTTCTATAAACCTTTGACCTCTTCTCTAAAAAACACTCAAATGTTAGAAAAATCTAGACCAATCACTGGCCAATTTTTAATATTATTAATTTGTCATTTTCCCGCATTTTAGGAAGCCTAACAGGAATTAAAAAATTTTAATAGAAATAATATCAAAATTAAAAGGTATTTTCTAGCGTATTCAGCATAGTTTGTCGCTCATTACAAAAGGCCTAAACAAATCAAAGGGAATGGTTATTAGCTTCTGATATTACGCTGTAGATGGCGCTACCTTAGAGCCATCTTGAATTATATTCTGGTAACAATGTAACACTTCAAACAACCCATTACAAATTCTTAAATCTACTTAACTAGGTTCATTAGTGTATATTCCATAATTACTTTCTTTCAACAGACCAAACTATAAACATTAAATCCGCCTAAATGGGTTTGAAATCAATGGAATGCTACTAGGAACCTACTTTTACAGTGTAGCCCTTGATATTTCATCTCAAAAGTCCTACACTGTCTAAGAGGGTCTGGACGAAATTTTTATACTGAAAATCCCCAATTTTTCCAGTTTATCCTTGGCCAAATTGTGCCAGTATATCCCTGGGACCATTTTCAGGTGTTTACCAGAGTCCACTTTATAATTACACCTGGCCCATATTTAGCATTGCCCGAAGCATGCTTTTATATCGGAAACGATATCCCTGACTTTTAAGACAAAACTTTTAAATCCCCGACTTATCCCATTTTCCAAATCCCTGACTTATTACCCCATTTTCCAAATCCCTGACTTATTACCCCATTTTCCAAATCCCTGACTTATTACCCCATTTTCCAAATCCCTGACTTATTACCCCATTTTCCAAATCCCTGACTTATTACCCCATTTTCCAAATCCCTGACTTATTACCCCATTTTCCAAATCCCTGACTTATTACCCCATTTTCCAAATCCCTGACTTATTACCCCATTTTCCAAATCCCTGACTTATTCACCCATTTTCCAAATCCCTAGCTGACTTATCCCATTTTCCAAATCCCTAGCTGACTTATCCCATTTTCCAAATCCCTAGCTGACTTATCCCATTTTCCAAATCCCTAGCTGACTTATCCCATTTTCCAAATCCCTAGCTGACTTATCCCATTTTCCAAATCCCTAGCTGACTTATCCCATTTTCCAAATCCCTAGCTGACTTATCCCATTTTCCAAATCCCTAGCTGACTTATCCCATTTTCCAAATCCCTAGCTGACTTATCCCATTTTCCAAATCCCTAGCTGACTTATCCCATTTTCCAAATCCCTAGCTGACTTATCCCATTTTCCAAATCCCTAGCTGACTTATCCCATTTTCCAAATCCCTAGCTGACTTATTCCATTTTCCAAATCCCTAGCTGACTTATCCCATTTTCCAAATCCCTGACTTACCCAGTTTCCATACGAACCCTGTCTAAAGTCATTTTCACTGACCAATTAATCCCTGATTTGTTCCTGTTACGCTCTGTGTTCAAAGCACTTAAAGAATTGCTCAAATTTATGGTTTGGTCTATTTGACAAGTAATATGGAAATACAACCAAAACTGACTGTTATCTTTGAAACAGTTGACGTAAATGTACAATGGTGGCTCTCTAATGTTTGCCTGTCAAAGGGAATGAACACATTTACCTTCTCTGTCGGCATTAGCTCCCGTTGTTTGAGTTTGTTTATTGTAAGTCACATTTTCCTTTGGTGGAATATTGGTTTGGTGAACATTCACAACACTCAACTTCACTTTCCTAAAAAAAAACAAACGAATAAATTAAATTAATTATAATTAAAGGGGAAAGCCATTTCTAGTACTTACTTTAAAGCTTTAGACAAGGCTGCTGCATTGGCAATTAAACTGGTATCAGGCGATAAACTTGTATCGGGTGGAGGAGTGCTATTCGACTGATTTAAACTAGGAGGACCTTAAAACGTGAATAGAATTGCAAACACGTTAATTTTCTTTTGTTTTCAAGCATAAGTGGAAGATTGTGTGATGTATTATTGTATTGTAAAGTCTCTCTACCTTGTATCACCCTTTTTTTGCTATAAAGACAGTCACAACATACCTGATAATGTGTGAATGCCAACTGACATAAGTAGGTCATCTGGATCAATTTTTTCAGTTTTAATTTTGAAACTACTTCCACCAGAAGCATCTTCAACTAACTAAAGAAGAATTTAACATCCCGCTTTATTTCTATAAATGTTCGTAGGAATTGAGATTACAATGTACGCACTTTTTTGGCTTCTAGTTCTCGTTTCTTCCGTTCTTTTTCTTCTCTTATCTGGGCAAGTTTCGCCTTTTTCCTCTCCAACTCCGCGCGCCGATCGGCCATTTTCAAGCTGCTGAAATTCAGAGCCAAGGTGAAGGGTTAACAGCGGTAATATTTCAGGCCAAGTTGCTATGTGGCCAGTGATTCTGGTTTCTGGTTGACTTCACTCTGTCAGAAATTCAGAGACCCAGGGTGGCTAAGGCTTAGTACTTCATTGCGTATACATTGAAATATCTCTTATATTAACGCGATGATGAATAGACTTTTGTATTTATAGTTACAAGTTAATTTAGTAGCTTCCTCGGGAATTCGTACTTCAAAAGTTCACTTCTATTCATGGAGTTAAATAATATATACGCAACTTCAAAATTAAAAGTATTCTATTCGCTGTCAAAAAACTCTAGTGAGTTTGTGACAACAGGATTCTTAGACAGTGCATAGCCCACTCGATCACGCGATCGGCGTCGCGAGCTGCTCCCCCGACCGGACAGCTTGCTCCCGTCCAAGCAAGACGACTGGCCCCAATATGGATAATGCCAAACATCTATATTTTTTAGAAAGTTGGGTGACTCTAATTAAATATGCCTCAGTTTCAAATCCTTGGGTTGTTTCTCGAGTACGATCTAAAAGTAACTAACGTCATGTCGCCAAAACATCGGCATGCGAAAACGACGCGGGTACAAAAGAACCTCGGGATCAGGGCTCTACATAAGGATATTTTTTAGTAGTCAGCCTGACTAGTGAGCCCCCTATCCCAATTTTTTTTAGTAGTCACTAACTAGTGGGGGAAAAATTGGGGGTATAAAAACAAGATGGTAAGGTATCGTAGAGTCGTGGGATTCTCTTAATCTCTTCCCCCTTTCTTAAATTCCGTTCCTTTGCCGTTATATGAAAACGCGTATAGACTTGTCAAATCACTACCTCCTATTCTTATATAGGAGGTAGTGGTCAAATGTTTAGCTATATTAAAAATTATTTTGAGACGCATGGTTTACGAATATTTGGGACATTTTTTTACTAGGCAAGTTGACTGGTGAACCCCCAGATTTCGATTTATTTTAGTAGTCAAGGCATTTTTTTAGTAGTCAAATGCCTTGGCGGTCTATATCCCACTCTAGCCTTGACTATATTCTTATGTTCTGTAGAGCCCTGCTCGGGATTTTGCTATCGACGTCAATTTGCCAGAATGACGCCCGTGGTTGCAAGGATGCGAAATCTGAGAGAAATAGGTGCGCTAACTGTGGAACAGTTCAGGTCCGATGGGACACTAGAAATGGGGGAGGAATACTCGGGAAAATGGCGAGCATTCTACTTCAGACTAAGACCGCCCGCCATTTTTCTGAGTATTCCTCCCCCATTTTTAGCGTCCCACCGGACCTGTTAGCGCGTCTATTTCTCACAAATTTCGCATAGTTCCCCCCCCCCCCATCATCCTTGGTGGTTCTGGCAGAATCAAGTCGGGAAAATATCGGAAATTCAGCCAAACCAAAAGACCAAAATAATTTTCAGACCAATCTAAACTGAAATTAAAAACTGTTTTGGGGGGGGGACCTTGTATCTTCCCCCACGAACGGTTAATTTTCTTGAAATTAAGCATACACATTCTAATTGAACTTCAATATCGAATGAAACTAAAACTTCCTGATTTACAGATTTTTGGGCGCTTTCCCATTGGTGAAATTACTTACAAGATCGCGGCCAAAATAAAAATTTTTAATAACTTTTGTTCTACTTACCTAATTCACACGTCATTACGCTTAAAATGTAGCTTAAGTTCACCCTCATCATTCATCTTTTCTGGTAATTTGTCCTACAACCAACCAAAGTTCAAAATCCAAATATCAAAAGATATTTAATTTTTAATGAAAATATTCTTTCTTCAAAAATTTACTTCTGTTCAAATTTGAGTAAATAGCCCCTCGATGTGCTACGCTTATTTCATCTTACTTACAATTGTAATAAAGCGACACAAACAAAAATTAATTGAGAGAGTAGACCCTCGAAGCTCTGCGTTTAACAGTGCTAAAATGATTGCCCGTAATCCCTACTACAATAATAATTGCAATAGTATGACACAAGCAGAATACTTGAGTGAGAAGCCATTAATAGAAGTACAGAAAACAAGAGTGAATAGCCCTCCATGCGCTACACGTAATCCTTACTACAATAATAGTAATAATTGTAATATATGACACGAGCAGTAAACTAGGGTGAGTAGCCCCACGATGAGCAGCCTTTAACAGTGCTAAAACGATTACCCGTAACGCATAAGTAATCCTAAATAGAAGTACAGATAATCTGAGTGATTAGCCCCTCGATGCGGTGTCACAGTGCTAAAATTATTACCGTACAGAAAATCTGAGTGATTAACCCCTCGATTTCCTACCCTAATGGGTGATTAGCTCCTCCATGATTACCCGTACAGAAAATCTGAGTGATTAACCCCTCGATTTCCTACCCTAATGGGTGATTAGCTCCTCCATGATTACCCGTACAGAAAATTGGAGTGAATAATCCCTCCCCTAAAAAGTGGTAAAATGATTACCCGTAATCATTCTTTCAATAAATTTACTTACGGTTTAACGGTCCTTTACAACAAAATTAAAATTAAACGAATTAAAAATTATTTCACGTAAAATATTGCAAATAAAATGCGTACTCAAAGTTGAACAAAAATATTAAATCCAATTAAGAAGCATAATTAAAATATGACAGGGTTCAAATTAACTTTTACAACTTCGTATAGAAAAGGCGGTTCTTTCAGCCTGATGTAATAGCACTCGTGATAATTCCCCAAATCTTCAAGTTTCTTCAAAATTATCGAACACTTTTTAATATCATCGAATTTAATGCCAACTTTTGTGTCTTCATTCTCTTCATTCTTGAAATTATAAGAAGAATATAGCAGAATTTCCCGCATCGATGCGTTGGATTCTGGTTCGTTCTCAATCGGTGAAGTCTCAGCTGTTTCTTTTTCCACTTTAATATCAATACTATCCAAATTCTGGTTGTAGTTTTGCGGACACGTGAATTGGTGTTTCATCAAATCTTCAGCGATGTTGCATTGATATCCGCAATATTTGCAAGACCGTGTATTTGATGAAGTTACTTGACTAGATGTTAAACCATTGTTTCTTTCCCCAGTTTCATCATATTTCATTTGTGTTAATACTAATGGGTTATTCCGTGGTTCATCTGGATCTGATTCTAAATTTTTTTCTGTGGTTTTGTCAATTTTATTCGGAGGATCGTTGACATTTGATGATTCGCTTCGTTCATTTCCGAATTCAGATACGCAATTCTCAACAGGATGATGTTTTGCGATGTGATATTTTAAACCCTGCTTAAATTTGGACGTATATTTGCAAGAATGACATTTAAAAGGTTCGTCGTCAGAGTGAACTACGGCGTGTACTTTTAAATTGCCGCGAAATCGGGTACGGTATTCGCAAAGATCGCATTTGAAAGGGTGCTCATCACGGTGAATAGCAATGTGTTTCTTTAAATCGAAGCGTCTTCGGCTATGGAATTCGCAAATATCGCATTTGAATGGACGCACGTCACTGTGGGTAGCGACATGTTTCTTTAAATCCCCCCGTGTTCGGGAACGATGTTCGCAAACTTCGCACTTGAATGGACGCTCGTCACTATGAGTTGCAACGTGATTCTTTAAATGCCTTCGTGTTTTTGTATGGTATTCGCAAATATGGCATTTGAACGGACGTTCATTATTGTGAGTCGCAAAGTGTTGCTTTAAACTCCACCTGGTTCGGGAACGGTATTCGCAAATATCACACTTGAAAGGAGGCTCGTCACTGTGAGTTGCGACGTGTTGCGTGAAGTTTTTCCTTATTTGGGTTCGGTATTCGCAAATATGGCTTTTGAACTGACGTTCTTCACTATGAATAGCAACGTGCCTTTTATAATTCCATCGCTTTTGGGTATGGAAACCGCAAATATCGCATTTGAATGAACGCTCGTTACTGAGTAGCGACATGAACGTTAAAATCCCCCCTATTCGGATATGGAATTAAAAAATGTTGCATTTGAAAAACACGTTGTGGTGTGAAGTAACTTAGGATACTGCGCTCTACGTAAAACGCACTGCACTTAAAACTTCCTATCTCTATGTATTATGAAGTGACCGATAACTGAATTTTCCATTCTGTGAAAATCTATATCGGCAGATGCCACATTTGTGACATAAGAACGTTTTATCGATGTAAAACTCATCTGGAATTTCTCACAATTTTTCTCGCGAGTAATTTTTACTGAAATGTATAATTATCGAAACCTTGCATTAGTTTGACTAAAGTGTTATGAATCGTATTATGTTGTTTTAATAAGGTTGTTGTTGTGGTGAGGTATTTAAATTCGTGGATTTATATCCTATTTTCTAGTGACTCCTCAATGCGCTTGAATAGAAGCGTTTGTCCGTGAATTTGCAATATTTAACCGGTTTTCGAACGAATTATGTTCCTACGTTTTTACTGACTAAAGTTCAATGGAAGCGAAGGCACATCGTATTTTGCAATGTAATTGGTTCGAATGACGTTTAAAATTCTACTCCAGAGTTTGCAAAAAAAAAGATCTCACTATCCTCTTGGCGCATTTGATAGTCCCACCATCTGCAAAAAAAATTCCTATTTCAGATTTGAACAGAACTTGATGGGGATGTAAATGAAATTTATTCAGTTAGGATCACAGCTGGGCTGCAAGTGCAAAACAGGACCTGTAACGCTGGGCCAAATCGCTGTTTATACCTCGTATTTAACTTAAAAGTGATCCGAAAAACATTAATATATCCATTGGCAACAGAATTTTTAGCAGAATAATTTTTTTACAAAATGTGGCTACTTCTGATTCTGAAATTATAATAATGTTTATTGACGGGTAAAAAGAAAGCCAGAGGCTTATTGTGGCCCGACTCAGTTACAAACAAATTGAAAAAAAAAGTAATAAAAATAATAAATACATAAGAACGGAACAATGAGGTGAACAAAAGAAATAATAATAATAATAAAAAAAAAACAAATAAATTAAAAAACAAAACAAGTGTCAAACAACAGAACAGAGTGAAAAATAAATAAAAAAACCAAAACACAAAAAAATACAATGATGCGACTCAGTGGACGAATTTGTCCAACCGGGCCTTGAACGCATGTACGGACGAGTTCCGCTTCACCTCACTAGGGAGACCATTCCATGAGTTAATTACCCGTTGCGTGAAAAAGACACGCCGAGGTAGGGACGTACAGCGGAACTTGGAAAGAGTGGGCGCTCTCCTCCCAGTCCAGCGAACGGTAAAGAACGCGGTGGCATCCACGTCGTAGTGGCCATGGACCAATTTGAAGGTTTCCACCAAATCCTGACGCAGCCGCCTTTCAGCTAGGGACATAAGGCCCAGCCGTCTGAGGCGCTCCGGATAGGGCAAAGTTCGTAGGCCAGAAACAAGTTTTGTGGCCCTGCGCTGGACCCGTTCAACATTTTCAATGTCCCTGACGAGGTGGGGAGACCATATACTTGAACAGTAGTCAAGATGAGGGCGGATGTAAGTTTTATAGAGGACGCCGAATGACCTGACGCTAAAATGCGAAAAGGAGCGTTTTAAAATGTAAAGAGCACGGGAGCCACGGGCCGCCGCTACCCTACTATGGGTATCCCCCAGCATACCACCAGCCAACATAACCCCGAGGTCCCGCACAACAGACTGAGCCGCAATTGGCCTACCCGCCAAACGGTACTGAAAGCGAGGGTTATTTTTTCCGCAATGCAGGACCACGGATTTGGTTCAGTTATCTGCAACTAGAATATTTAATTCCGTTTCATAGGATTAAATATTAAGTTATAGACAATAATATGGGGCTAAAATGTCTCCTATATAGGGTACTTAAGACAAATGTTGGCTCCTGTGGCTACCCAAACATGCTGGCTTATCTTCAACACAACAATTTTCCTGAACTCGTCCATGGGGGCGGAGCTAAAACTAGCCTTTGCTAAGTTTAGTGGGCCAATCAACTCCACCTCTCAGCTTTGGGAGCATCTAGTGGCATTTCTTCGAACTGAAGTTGAAACTTGCTATAAGCACTGATTGTATTGTAAAAAATCCAGTGAATTTTCGTGGGGAAAGAAATTTGGGAATTAGGAATTTAATTTAAATCTGGGAGTAGAGAGCAAATGCGCAATTATTACTAAGTTGCCTTTTTAGTTTTTACCGAGGAAAGTCGTACCATATGTGGGTAGAACCATTATTTTGCAACAAAATAACAAAATATTTAGCATAATTTATTCAAAAATTCTTTGTTTTACCGAAGGGCATGAACTTCCGATGGCAACACAACAAAATTACCAGCAAAATTTTTTCAAAAATAAAATTTTATTTCGAAATAGTACAACATGATTTACAACTGCATAAAAGTGTAAAAGGGCTTCATTTCTTCTAAAAGATATAAACATTAGGTGCGTCAATAGCAGAGTGGAAAAATTATTTTATTGAAAATGAAATCAGTAGTTAAAAATCTAGTATTTCTTTTCATCACTCTCGTGCAAAGGGTTAAAAATCTAAAATAAGAATTAATAAACCATCAGATACAAATAGATAAAGGCAAATAAATTCGGTACAATGCTTTTTATTTAAAATATGAAATTAAAATGTTATATATAGAATACCGAGATAAAATTCACGATATGAAAATAACTTGTTATTTAACCATCGAAGGAAAGAAATTGTTCATAAACTTCGATGTGATCAGCAATAAAAACGCAGATGTTTTCGAAAAATTGTTTTAGTTGACGACCTGGGCTATGTTTAAAACTCAATATGTACAGACTTTAGCGAATTTAATTCATAAATTGAATGTGAAGAGATGGATTAGTTAAAAAATTGACTTGCATCGACCTTTCTGCATCTGGCGGACTCTTTGTGATCTAAAAAGCTTGGGTGCACAATAAACCTTTGGTCGTAATGTGTGGTGAATAACGCACCACCTCTCCCAACAAATACAATTTCTCTACGAAAATTATGCATAAAAATATACCCAAACGATATTAAAAATCAAAACAGAAGCGAATTTCGTCGATAAATTAAACGTTTTTTAGAATACGTCGAGCGCCATGAAGCATGAGATATGATAAATGTTGCGAGCGATAGGACAAAAGTGGCGTGTGAATTAGGGTAGCATACCATGAACACTTCATAAGCTTGAAGAAAGGCTGTATATAATTGTTTCGATGTGAAACTTGAACTTTTCAAGTTTCTTTTTATGGTACTCGATATAGTTTCCGAAATTTTTCACTATGCATTTACTTCCTGGCAAATTGTATGTTTATTTTAATTTTCTTTTTAATATGAGGTAGTTTTATGTTTTGATTCCCGTATTAACAAACCATAAAGTATTAAATGACAGGATTCAAATTAACTTTAAAAACTTCGTATAGGTAAGGTGGTTCTTTCAATCTGATATAATGGCACCCATGGTAGTTTCCCAATTCTTCAAGTCTCTTTATAATAATCGAACACTTTCTAGCACATACAAAATTACGGTTGTGGTCAACCGCGTCAGACAATTCTGAACCATTATTGCTGAAGTCATCAATTGAGTTATTCAAATTAATACTGCTAATTTCGTTTTCTACTTTAACTCTGCTCCTTTCCATACTGGAGTCATCTTTACATGAATTTTGGCTGCAATTTTGAGGACATTTGTTTTCGTGTTCCTTCAATTCATCAGATTTTCTGGTAAGATAGCCGCAATTAAACTTGCACTTGAAACTCCACATGCTGGATAAAGTCATTTGGACCGATTTTGACACGTTTCTTTTGGTTGAGATGGTCGACTTCGCTATTTGTTCTTTTGATTTCGTAACAAAACCATCAACTTTTGAGGAACCATATGGCGTGTTTTCTAAAGTATTATTAGGTTCGTCTGGATCTGATTCAGAATGTCCTGGTTTGTCGTCATATTTGGGGTTACCTCGCGTAACTCTTCCATCGGTTAAATTTGCACTTGCAGGTTCGTCAGGATCGGACTCCGAATTTCGCTGACTTGGTGTATTTCTAATGGATAAAATCAAAGAACTATTCTTTGAAGTACGTTTATCGCTCTTTTCGTCTGTTCTCGCAATTTTTCGAATTGATTTCAACTCGTCAATATTAGAAACGACCCGTTTTCTTTTCGCTCTAGATCGATCCACTATCTTTCGTTCAGTTTTGCTATTGGTTTTATTAGATTCGTCAGGATGCCGTTTAGAAAGGTGAGATTTTAAAGACTCCTTCCATTTCGACGCAAACTCGCAAAAATCGCACTTAAAAGGTTTCTCGTCACTATGAGTCACGACGTGTTTCTTCAAATTACCCTTGCCTCGGCAAGCAAATTCGCAATGCTCGCATTTGTACGGAAGTTTGCCAGAGTGAACTAACATATGATATTTAATAGAGGCATTACAATTTGTATGGAAATCGCATTGTTCGCACTTGAGCCTCCTCTTCCCATCGTGAGTCAATAAGTGGTACTTTAACTTGTTACTCTGTAAGAATCCCTTTTGGCAGACGTCACACTTAAATGGTTTATCCGCAAGATGAGTTCTTTTGTGGTGGTACAGTGTACTTCGTGTGGCAAATGTCATATGGCAATTTTCACACTCGTAGTCAAGTTTGCCTTTGTGAGTTTGTAAGTGCACGTTTAGATGTCCTTTTTGTCGGAAACTCGCATTGCAAGTTTTACAAATATGTGGCTTCTCACCTGTATGAATTGAACTGTGATGTTTTAATAAGAATGACGTCGCGGCGACGTATTCACATTTGTTGCATTTGAATCTCTTTTTCTTGTGACGCACTATAATGTGGCTCTCCAACGCGCCATCGGTGAAGAATCTGTTCCCGCACTTGGCGCATTCGTACGGCCTTTCGCCCAAATGTTTTAGTTTGTGCGTTTTAAACGACTGTGGAAAAATGCAAGCATAATCGCACTCGTCACATTTGAATTTCAGTGTTTTCGAATGTTGGTAAGAGTGAGTTTTAAAAGTTTGTTTCCATTTTGTTGAAAAACTGCAGTGTTTGCATTTAAAGACTTTATCCAGAATGATTTTCTTCAAAGTTTTCTTAGTGGACGTCATTTTGCGACACGACTAATCTGAAATAGGCGATTTTAGTGGAAATTAACGTAAAAATAAATTAAAATAAGGTAATTAATGATAATATTAATTAAGAGTCTTAGAATATCTTAAAATACCTTAAAATAATTCTTTAATAACAGAGTGATATAGTTCTAAAACGTGACAGTAAGCTGAATTGGAATAATCAAAGTGGGCATAAAGGAAAGGAATAGGAGCCAACAGTAGTATTGTCTATTTGTAAAATTTTCCTTCTATAATGTACAGATCACCATATTTCTAAGGCAAAATGATGCCCAGCTTTATACTACTATATTCATAAGTTTATAAGATAAGTTCCATAAAGATGGCACTTTCTATACTTCGAAATGCTGGAGACTTACAGCTGAGCTAGTTCGAGAACGACAAGCCAGAATTAACTACACTCGGTTAATTTTGCAGTCGATCTTCCTATTTAGCCTGTACTAAGAATTTGACAGCGCCTCACCAGGCGTCGCTTTACGAGAATATACGGTGTTTAACCGAAGTCACTTCATGACAAGCTCTCAGAAACCAGTGACAAACTTATGGAACATATCAAAAACGGATTTATGCAAGAAGAACGTTGAACGTAGCAAATTCACTACCCATCCTCGCATACTTTATTGAGAAACTTCGTCTGCTTATATTTTGACTCCACCCACAAATTCTGTATATAGAAATTTCGAAAAAAAAATTTAACCACGAAAATAGAGATAAGCATGACATTTTCGATCTCTAGAAGTCGCTATATACAGAATTTGTGGGTGGAGTCAAATTATAAGCAGACGAAGTTTCTCAATAAAGTATGCGAGGATGGTACTAGAGGCTAAAGCTACGATCCGACGTTCTTAGTACATAAATCCGTTTTGAACATATCTTATGGACTCATGCTATCCTCTATACCGTCTTTGGGATACATAGTTTCCACTAAGAGGGATTTTTACAGCTCCCCCAGTGTTGATGAGTCAAGAGATTGCAGAGAGAAAGACTAGCAGTACAGTTTAAATCAGCACTTGACTCACAGAGGGCCTAACAACACTGCACTGAAGTTTAAGCTAAGAGAGGAGGAAGACATATCTGCTACACTCTGTTGCTTCGGGTCTTAGAGTCAGCAAGTGACAATAGCTTTTCCATGTAATTTTCGAGTGTTTTGTTATGGTTTTGGTAAGTGCACATAAATTGAAAAATTAAGTGTTTACCAACTTAATAAACACGTGGCAAAAGTGAAATTCCAGTTTTAAACTAAAGTGGTGCGTGAAGTGGCTGTCACAAGTCCATTAAAAAGGGACTAAAAGAAGGTGATGGCGAGAGGTTAAAATTATTTGAAATATGTCACATAAAACATGTGACTCAAGACTGGTCACCTAGTTCTTGTTTTTCGCGAGATTGAGTGCTAATTCCCGAAAAAGGTAGGTTTGAAAATAAAACGAACTAAGTTTCTTTGAACCACACCATTCTAAAAAAATTTCAATTTTTAGAGTGGATAAATTATTAAATAGATTACCCGCTCTGAAACCTTTTCAGTATAATAGCACAGATTGAAACACGCCTTTCATGTCCGCGCATAAGTTTATTACATGTGTAAGTCCATAGTATAAATAAGCCTCGCTCTATCCAATCGCTGGTGCCTTCTTTGGAGTCCCTTTAAAGTAATTCCACCAGTTTTTTACCTCTCTGTATTATAATAGACGTATCTGTCTGTCTGTGTGTGTGTTCTTGTGTCTGTCACCGCGTTCGCAGTTGCCAAATCAGAGCAAACGTGTTCCCAATTACAGGATGACGTTCGCAGTTCACAGAAATTATGTTAATAGGGTTCGTACGATATTTTTACATTCAAAATCCCTGACTTTTCCAGGTTATCCCTGACCATTTTAAGGTTATTTACCAGAGCCCACTTTTCACACCTGGCTCATATTTAGCATTGCTCGAAGCATGGTTTGATATACCAAACGAAATCCCTGACATTTCCTTGACTTTTTTTAAATCCCTGACTTATTCCCCTATTTTCCATATCCCTGACTTATCCAGGTTCCGCATGAACCCTGGTTATCTATCTCACTTCAGCATCAATCATCACCAACCCTTTCACCTTCATCCCCCAAATTCATCATCAATACATTAGTTATTGACTATCCCACTTAGACACCAATCTGTACTGATTGTCTTCTAAAAACACCACAATGCACAAGTCTTCCGTCTATACCACATATACACCAATCTGCAACATTGGCATCTATTCCATTATCATCGTTAGGGTTAAAGATGATTAAAATTGCGGGTACGATTTTACTTTACCTAGCTAACCCAACCATCACTTTATTCTGAAACTTTGAAATTTTCAATGTTGTAGACCATTTGGCGGTGGGTTTGAAATTATTTCACTATTTTTTTAAGCTCCCCCTTGTCTAATTAGTCAGAAACCAGTGTTGGTTGGGTTAGGTAGATAAAGTAAAATCCTACCAATAGGGACTTGGCAATTCGGGCTTAACTCCGCCCCCAGCGCCATTATGGTATGTTTTTTTAACAGAATGAAAGCTATATAAGCCCCTCCTCCTGGTATGTTTTTTAGCACTAATGGAAGGTAGCCTGACGTTGCATGACGTAGTACTGCCAGGTCCCTATTTGGGGTTGTTTCGTGTCCTCTTATGGAGAATTATTAATGGTTCAGAATGAGCCGAAAATTAAATACACATTAAATGAATAACATTAGGTTCTCTATTGAACCAATAGTCATGACCACTTAGTCTGATCCACTGGTGCGTAGCTGCCTCGACCTGCTAGCGCGACTGGCATCCTGCAACAGGGTTCTGCTGTACTGGGTGCCAGGGCATAGCGGATATTATGGCAATGAGCAAGCCGATAGATTTGCGAAAAGGGGTGCGGAGGCCAAGCTCTTGGGGCCGGAGCCGGCCGTCCCCATCCCCTACAGGCACGTCAAACGGTGTCTGCATGACAGGTTGACTGTCATACAAAATCAGCTCTGGCACAGCATGGAGGGCCAGAGACAGACAAAGTTGTTTGTCGATGGTCCCTGCAGGTCTCGTGCTAGGGACCTAATTTCGCTCGGCAGATGGGATATTAGGCTGGCCACCGGTCTTTTGACCGGGCATTGCCGGCTTAATAGGCACCTCCATCTGATGGGTTTTGCCGACGACCCTCTCTGTAGGTCGTGTCAGGAGATGGAAGAAACATCCGCCCACGTACTTTGCGAGTGCGACTACTTCGCCTCGCTTAGATTAGAACATTTTGATTCACACACCCTGGAACCCTCGAGGGTCTCCTCTCTCACGGTGGAGCGAATTCTTCGCTACGCTGCAGCTACAGGCCTATTCAAGGCCTGATTACGAGGATGCACAATATGCCTTTGGCATCGGTGCTAGGGCGCGTACCCTCCTCATCAACAATAATAATAATAGTCTGATCGAGCAATACCTTCAATTCTTTAGTTCATATTTTCTTACAGTGCAGCTAGGGATAATTTATCTTATTATATTTGCAATAACGTAAAACTCCTACAAACATTCTTACGTGAATTCAAACGCCAATGCTCCTGGTTACCAAATTTTAATTACGCCTAGGCTAGTCCTCACTCCTCACCATTATTTGAGGTATCCTAACATTGATAGGTTTAAAAGGCGTGTCTTACGGGTACTAGCAGACAAACCGACTACCCCTCCCCCCACCTTTTTTTTTTTTTGGTATAGTCGGCTCAAGGATGGCTGTGCATTATTATTGAGGTTTAGTGGTGCTCCAGGCTTGAAGGAGAGAGTAATATAAGAAAAATAACTAAAGTCATTATTTAGACTTTAATGCGAATAAAAGACACTACCATTTCTTTCATTGAATCATTTAGAAAAGCACATATATTTTTGAAAGGCACAAGAGTGGTGCTTAGTCTATTGAAGTCTAATGCACTTTCTAGGTTGAGTGTCTTATCCCTTTTATAAAGCCCCTGCATGTTGGAAACATCTCTCAGAGAAGAAAGGTTCCCTCTCAGCTCTCACGTTTTCTCAAGTCGCCGACGACGCCGACACGCCGCCATTACCGATAGATCTTTCCAAAGTGAGGACGCGTCCCTTTACAGTAGAAATTAGGGAAGACTTTACGTGATGTTCAGTTATTTAAATTGAATAAAATCTAGCGTATGAAGTTCCGAGAGAAGTGCGGACTTCTCTGAGAAGCCTTAATGCGCTCTCGGAACAATTTTAGTGACGGTACGGAATCCTGTTTAAGTTCAAATAGATTGTTAAAGGAAACCTTCGATCTTTCGAAATCAAGTAGAACCCGGCTATATAATTTTAAATATTTTTAAAATTTTTCTATGACGTCCCATGTTGGGGTGTGTCGCATATAAGCCATAACGCACTGTTGTATGCTAAATATAACTTGAAACCTTTCTCTTGTTTCGAAATGCATCTGGGAAATTGAAACCTTTGCTTGGTTTCGACAAGCATCTTTTGGGGATTTGAAATCTTTGCTTGGTTTCGACAAGCATCTTTTGGGGATTTGAAATCTTTGCTTGGTTTCGACAAGCATCTGGGGGATTTGAAACCTTAATTTGCTTGGTTTCGGCAAGCATCTGGGGGATTTGAAATCTTTGCTTGGTTTCGGCAATCATCTGGGGGATTTGAAATCTTTGCTTGGTTTCGGCAAGCATCTGGGGGATTTGAAATCTTTGCTTGGTTTCGGCAAGCATCTGTGGGATTTGAAACCTTTGCTTGGTTTCGGCCAGCATCTGGGGATTTGAAACCTTAATTTGCTTGGTTTCGACAAGCATCTGGGGGATTTGAAACCTTAATTTGCTTGGTTTCGACAAGCATCTGGGGGATTTGAAACCTTTGCTTGGTTTCGGCCAGCATCTGGGGGATTTGAAACCTTTGCTTGGTTTCGGCCAGCATCTGGGGGATTTGAAACCTTTGCTTGGTTTCGGTCAGCATCTGGGGGATTTGAAACCTTTGCTTGGTTTCGGTCAGCATCTGGGGGATTTGAAACCTTTGCTTGGTTTCGGCCAGCATCTGGGGGATTTGAAACCTTTGCTTGGTTTCGGTCAGCATCTGGGGGATTTGAAACCTTTGCTTGGTTTCGGCCAGCATCTGGGGGATTTGAAACCTTTGCTTGGTTTCGGCCAGCATCTGGGGGATTTGAAACCTTTGCTTGGTTTCGGCCAGCATCTGGGGGATTTGAAACCTTTGCTTGGTTTCGACAAGCATCTGGGGGATTTGAAACCTTAATTTGCTTGGTTACGACAAGCATCTGGGGGATTTGAAACCTTTGCTTGATTTCGGTCAGCATCTGTGGGATTTGAAACCTTTGCTTGGTTTCGGCCAGCATCTGGGGGATTTGAAACCTTTGCTTGGTTTCGGCCAGCATCTGGGGGATTTGAAACCTTTGCTTGGTTTCGGCCAGCATCTGGGGGATTTGAAACCTTTGCTAAGTTTCGGCCAGCATCTGGGGATTTGAAACCTTTGCTTGGTTTCGGCAAGCATCTGGGGGATTTGATACCTTAATTTGCTTGGTTTCGACAAGCATCCGGGGGATTTGAAACCTTTGCTTGGTTTCGGCCAGCATCTGGGGGATTTGAAACCTTTGCTTGGTTTCGGCCAGCATCTGGGGATTTGAAACCTTTGCTTGGTTTCGGCAAGCATCTGGGGGATTTGATACCTTTGCTTGGTTTCGGCAAGCATCTGGGGGATTTGATACCTTTGCTTGGTTTCGGCAAGCATCTGGGGGATTTGATACCTTTGCTTGGTTTCGGCAAGCATCTGGGGGATTTGATACCTTTGCTTGGTTTCGACAAGCATCTGGGGGATTTGAAACCTTTGCTCGGTTTCGACAAGCATCTGGGGGATTTGAAACCTTTGCTTTTTTCGGCCAGCATCTGGGGGATTTGAAACCTTTGCTTGGTTTCGGTCAGCATCTGGGGGATTTCAAACCTTTGCTTGGTTTCGGTCAGCATCTGGGGGATTTGAAACCTTTGCTTGGTTTCGGTCAGCATCTGGGGGATTTGAAACCTTTGCTTGGTTTCGGCCAGCATCTGGGGGATTTGAAACCTTTGCTTGGTTTCGGCCAGCATCTGGGGGATTTGAAACCTTTGCTTGGTTTTGGGCAGCATCTAGGGGAATTTGAAACCTTAATTTGCTTGGTTACGGCCAGCATCTGGGGGATTTGAAACCTTTGCTTGGTTTCGGCCAGTATCTGGGGATTTGAAACCTTTGCTTGGTTTCGGCCAGTATCTGGGGATTTGAAACCTTTGCTTGGTTTCGGCAAGCATCTGGGGGATTTGAAACCTTTGCTTGGTTTCGGCAAGCACCTGGGGGATTTGACACCTTTGCTTGGTTTCGGCGAGCATCTGGGGAATTCGAAATCTTAATTTGCTTTTAGCGTCTTGGGGATTTGAAACTTTTGCTTGGTTATCGAAACTGAAAATACCATGGCTGACGTGAAGCTGCCATTAAAATGAATTTCGAAGCTATTGTTGACAATGTGCCGTTACTAAACTCGGTCCAAAGGAGGGTTTATGATCACATGGATCACTTCTCCCAAGAGCTAGAAAAATTCGCAAACATATGCCCTTTTTTGTCGGTAACGGGTGGCGCTGGCAAATCTTTTCTTGTTGACATTCGCCAACACTGTAAGCCGACGTTTTCAAAATGGTGCTAGCGTCGCCATTTCCTCAACAACGGGTTTGGTGGTGTTAAATGTTTATGAATGAATGTTGTCGGTAGATCATGCTCGTATCGCCAAATGCCATTCCCTGAGTTCTCTGTTAATATGAGCATTATGAAAGAAAGTTTGGGAAATTTAAAGCTAATTGATGAAATTTCTTTGGTTTAATCAGTGCTACTAACTCAACGTTCACTAGAGGCTGAACGCATTTTGGGAAATGAACCAACCATTTGGTAGCGTTCTTTCTATCCTTTCTTTGGGACAATTTTTCCAATTGCATCGGAGGAAATGATAATTGGAAGTTTCTTAAATACAATTAACTTACACAAAAATTTATACAAGCCAACGATAAAAGTTATGTCGACATTCTAAGCAGAGTTAGAATTGAAAATATTTCCGACACTGATGTTGCAACCTTGGACAGTAGATTGGTTGCTTTAGGAAAATACACCGATGTGGCTATGGAGCTTTTCATTAAGCTGTGCAATAAAAGGTTTCACCTAATTTGTTTGATGCCTAAATTAGCCATGTGTGAAAAATTCAACTATGAAATGCATCGAGAAAGTTGAAGCACTCCTTGTCAGGATAAACTCGCTGACTATGACAAAAAAATTAATAAAGGCTCAATGAACCATCCAAAATGGGCGGTTTTGAAGAGCAGGTCAGTTCTTTCCGTTGGCTGGTGCACTATGGTCAGAAAAAATAACAGTTTTGAAAGGGGCGTTGTAAATGGTACGATGGGCTTCGAAACTGGATTCAAGAAGGACGAAATGCGAAACTACACTAGTATTTTTCTTGGAGTCGATCATGAACTGAGTAACAACGACGAGAAATTTAGCATAAAATATTTGCTCATGGAAAACATTTACGTTAAGCGCTCCCAGTTCCCCGTCACTCTGGCGTACGCTGTTAAGTTACACAAAAGCCAAGGCATGAGTTTAAAATGCGCCATTATGGATTTGAGTCCGAATTTATTTTTAACGGGCATGGCGTACCGCGTACGTTGCTTTATCGAGAGGGACGCCCTTAGCCGGACTACGATCCAACTTAAATTACGGCGGGTGGACGAGGCATTTGGAGTATAACAGGTTTTGCAAAAACTATAGGCCGTATCTGCCTCTTTTGGAAATAACAGTCGAAACAAAGGCGAGGATAAGAGATGTGATGTAATGGCGCAAGAAATACTGAAGAAAAAATGAAAAAGCCATCAGATTTTGTATATTGAAAGGTTTTGCCAACAATGATAAAGTAACATGCTTTTCTAATAGCCCAAGTTATGAGAATTGGTTAAATCTTTCAATTTATCGTCCATATGCAAACGGATTACTCTTATAAGTGCCCGAGTTAAGAGAATTTGTTAAGTCTTACAATTTATCCTCCGTATGCAAACGGATTACTCGAACACGCTAAAGACTTTTTGTCAAGGTCGCGAAACGTTACCAAATGCCCCAAATGTCTAGTTGAACAAAATTCGGAAAATATTGTTGAAAGCAACATTTTTCAATCTTCCACTAAAAAACCAAGATAAAGTTTCGAAGAAAAAATGTCACTTTGAAAACAAGATGCTTTTTAAAAGTAAAGGAGTAATTATTCACAAAGGCGAATCGTTGGCCGAGAGACATTATGTGAACTTTGTACAGGTGGACAACGGCTGGTACGAGGTCAGTTAGTTATGCAATGATTAGAAAAAGCGAGAGATTCGTCAGTAACTTGACTGACTTCAATTTCCTACTTTTGGAAAGAGTTCAGACATTTTAAAAGGAGTGTAACATGATGCCCGAGTCCATATTAGTAGTGAAAAAAAGGGGGGTCTGGGACACCGCGCCCCTTTGTTAAACTCCATAGGGTTCCACTTGTCTCCCCATGTTAAACCCCATAGGGTTCCACCCCGGAACCCTATGGGAACCCCATGTTACGGGGGAACCCTATGGGGAACCCCATGGGTACCAGAGCCCTACGGGAACCCCATGTTATGAGTGGAACCCTATGGGAACCCCACGGGGTACCGGAGCCCTATGGGAACCCCATGTTATGAGTGGAACCCTATGGCGAACCCCATGTTGTACCCGAGCCCTATAGGAAGGAACCCCATGTTATGAGTGAAACCCTATGAGGAACCCCATGGGGTACCAGCGCCCTACGGGAACCCCATGTTATGAGTAGAACCCTATGGAACCCACCCCCGCTGGAACTCCATTGGAACCCTATGGAAGCACCCCGTAGGGTACCCATTAACTGACACCCCTATGGGGGGGTTGTATGACGTAACGATCGGGGGACGCTCTTTTGTCGTAAAAAAGGATGAGCTAGGTATTTTATGTCGGGTCACGTTCGGTTTCTCAAAATAATTTAAGTATCGGAAAGAAAAATCGCACGTGAGAAAATTTTTATTTGCGCTACAAACGTCGACATGAACACTCTAGAAGTTGTTAAGCTTTCCCAAAACGCAATTATTCCAACTAGAGGGTCTGCTAATTCAGCCGGACTCGATTTGTATTCTCCTCGAAATTATGAAATTCCTCCTCAATCAACTATTTTGATAGAAACAGATCTTCAAATACGTGCTCCTATTAATTGCTACGCTCGTATTGGTATGTTGTCACGCTATCTTCCTAAAAAAGAGCATAATTTTTAAAGTTTTATACGATTTTTAAGCTGAACGCTCAGGCTTGGCGTTAAAAAAGCAAATTGCTGTCAGAGGCGGAGTTATAGATCGGGATTATACCGGTAATGTTGGGGTTATCTTGTTTAATCATCGTAAGAAGGGAGATCGTATTGCTCAACTAATTTGTGAAGTTATTGTGTCTCCCGTTTTGGTAGTACGTGAGGTAAAAGTGTTAAACTATGTATTTTCGAAAACGATTTAAAAATCAGAGCATAACCTAATTTTCTTCGTTCAAGTCTCTCGAAATGACTGATAGAGGTGTGAATGGTTTCGGCTCAACAGGAAAATGATATATATTACGCATTCAAATATTATCAGGACTATCATGTTGCGATTTCCTTTTCATAATTCATATTTATTTAAGTAAATTTAAATCTTAAATCATAAAGTGTCTCTACGAACCACTTAAAATTAAATACATTACATACATTATTTTAGAACCGAAAAAATGGGAAGTGTCCTGTGTATTAGGGTTGGTGTATTTTATATGATGTAAAAATAGGGGCACATGTTGTAAAGAAAGGTTTAACATGGAATTTAATAAAAAATTTATTTCGGAAACTACATTTTTCATAATTCAGTAAAAAGTTTTTTTATTCTCTTGGCTGACTTCCTTGACCTCGAAAAAGTCTCGAAACAGGAGGGCTCTAGCTCGCTCATGTAACAAGATGAATGTCTCGAGTTTCCTCACCTAATGAAGAAATAGAGGAAACATGAAATAGGTCTAACCATCTAATTAAATGACGGAGAGAGATAAAACATACATGGATGAAGCTTACCCCTCCTCCTATTTACTTCGCAATCGATCCATGTTCGGGTGGTAGGATAGGGAAACGTCGACGGAGGAAATTTCCGGTTTCAGATCGAATTTAACAACAAATCCGATATGAATGGACCGCACCAACAACTAAGACAAAAGAAACTTAGTCACGATTTTAAATTTATAATATAAATGAATGTTATTGATCAGTTCCTACCTCCAAATCTCGGATCGTGAAATTTCCTGGATCTGCTCTCCCCGATATTGGGCCTAGGGTGGCCGTGTATCTCACTATTGCCTTGGTTTCATTTTCAACTTGCAGACTGCCCGCCATTTTTTGCTTATTGGTCTTTTAAGTTTCGAATCTTATTAGAGAATGATGGTTCTTAAAGGAAGGACCGATGCTTTTTATACTTTATAGCAAGAATGGGGGAAATAGTTTAGTATATAATATACAAAATCTGAAATAATTCAAAACCCACCTACAACATGAGACGTTTACTTAATCCTTATCGAGGTATTTTAGTCACGGTGGAAAGCGGTAACTATCCATTATTAACTCACCCACAACTATTAATCCGACACATTTTGGTGTTTAATAAAGCGAGAAAACGTTTCGACAATAATATTGAACGTGAAAATAGAAATATTTCTAACACGATGTGTAAGAATTTAAGGAACTTATTTCCACTACAGATTCAAAGTTAAATCCGATTTTTTTATGAATTATTTGATTGCGCTTTAGAAAAGTTGCGGAAATAGCATAATTTAATTTGGAAAAAATCTAACTCGCTTAATACGCTTACTTAATCCTTACCGAGGTATTTTAGTCATGATGGGGAAAGATAACTATTTTACGACGTGAAATCACTAGTTAATAATCTCACTTTGAACTACTATCGTACGTGGTCAAATGAGATATTTTAATATAGTATATACACATAATCGGTGTTTTCCACGATAGATCACGTATGACCGATCGTAAAAATTCCGATATACATTGAAAACCCGAGGAAATAATATACATTATTAACTCACCCTCAACGATTAATCCCGAGACCCACCCCCTCATCATATTTCAACGTTTATTGATAATGAAAAAAGTTCGTTTCGACAATATACCCGTGATTTATAATATTGAGCGTGAGAATAGAATAAACTATTTCTTATACGATGTTGCGAGATTTAAACAGCTTATTTCTACTATGAATTCGAAGCTAGGTCCGAGTTTTAAAAATAATTTAAGAAAAAAGAAACTAGACATTAGGAAGTGAAATCGTGAAACTAGACATTAGGAAGTGAAATCGTATAGAACTAGTCCAGTATAACTCTGGAGGACATAAAAGTGAAGGCTGATATTAAAAGCTTTCAGTCTTCTACAATTATTCAACGCGTTAACATCACCCAAAAGGGCTCAAGAGCCTCTAATTTGGTAATTGGATGTTTTTTTCATTTTACCGAATAATCTGTTATATTTATATAGCTTTTTATAGTGTTAATGATTTGACGTCCAATTACAGCGCCGATTTTTACAACATAGACGTAGCCGATCGCGTGTTTCATGACAATAAAAGTGGCTTTGACATATTGTTTAAAGCACCATTAGGATCAACATATAGAAAGAAAGATGGAACTTTGGTCAAATACGCTACTATTTCCAGACAAAACAACAATGGAAATATGTTCTTAAACATACGCTCTTTCCGTTATTCGTCCGAAATCGGAAGATGGCTACCAACACATGATGGTGTAGTTTTGACCGACGCACACATCGCGAAATTTTATGAAGCGAAAGAAAATATCAGACTTTCTAAATCATTTAGAGGTCATAACAATTTACTTTTGACACCCGCTCAATTAATATACCCACTGTTGGACCATAATAACGATGGAGCGTGGTTAACTGTTTTAAACGTGGGTGTTGAACATAATGTTGCTATAACGCGTCAGAAAAAAAAATCGTGTAATATAACCGGGATAATGATGACCCCTGACGAATGGAATTATTTAAAATATTTAATTCCAACTATACATTCATATTTTTCCCACCTAAATTGACGGAGGACTTTGAAGCCCAACAAACGTTGGCGTATCTCCTCACAAGGGAAATAAATTAAATAGCGGAGACTTCGTGTGTTGGTTGTCAAAACTCGTTCGTTAAAATGCAATTTATCGATATAACAAAGTTAAAACGATCCTCGTAGGGTATTATATATATATTACGGTTAAAAGACAAAAATAAACTTTTTTTCACCATTGTAAGTCTTTTATGCAAAGCTTCGTCTCGAGTCGTTTTCTTGATAAGGAAGTTATAGTCCGAGTTTTCCGAAGTAACGTATACTGAAGATTCGTTAGGTACATTGAGCGTCTGTTGTCCGAGAATGAATGGGCAGTCTGTTTTTCGTTTACCAATTCCGAGGTTGTCCATACTTGAAGCGTACCGTGACAGAAAAAGCATCTAAGTGTCTCTTCGGCTCGTACTAAATAAAACCCGCCTTGTACTAGTTCGGTGACGTCCACGATTGGAAAGTTTTTAAACAGGCTTTTTCCGAATTCATGCTGTATTCAGCATATCACGGTTCTTGGGATCCTTGAATATTTCATTGATGAAGGTATCCAAAACCGCCTTTTGAATTACAGTCTTTGGAACACGAAACTCTATATAATCAGATCTGGCGTGGGGTGGAACGTCGTGACCTTTGTCTTCGATTGGCACGTTATTTGTTGGGAGTCAACAGATGAATTGACAACTAGGGAAATGACGCTTGTGTTCTTCGTGAACAGCATCCCGAGGTTTCCAATCTTTTAATATACCGTGACAAAAATAACACTCGACGGTATCGTTACCAAATGTATATAAATTAAAAAATCCGTCGCTAGCTAGACCTCTAGGGTTTGTATACGGCGCTTTCCAGTGATAGAAACTTACACGTCTTTTCGCTTCGACGTTCATACTGGGTTATGACGTCCAACGGTTTTCCAAACTGCTTATAGAACTCGAACAAAGCATATAACAATATAACAACCCCCCCTACCAAAGGTTTAAATTCTTCGCCAAGACCCGTTCGTCTATTGAACAATTGCCCCCTGAAAGAGGCCAGATGGCAACTCAAACTATAACCGACCCCCACCCCCTCCAGAAAACTAAACTCACACTAGAACTAGAACCGACCCCTCCCTAAAAAATAAACTCAAACTTGACCTAGTAACGCGATTGGTTGGATTAGTCGCGGCCCCTCAATTGCACCCCAAGACGAATCAAAAATAATACGTGTCTAGACTTATGTTCCCGTCTATTCAACAATTCCATGAATGAGGCCTGATGGTAACTCAAGCTAGAACTAAATTTCTTTAAGTGTGTCAAGGTTACATCATGTCGGTTTTATTAGAATGAAGCCCATTCGTCTAGGTTCCTTAACAACACCCCCGACTAAGCAAATGGGGTCCTTACAAAATAATACGTGTCCAGACACGTTCGCTCTCCGCGCTAGACAAAAAAACACTTGTTTAAAACTAATGTGTGTATATTGAAAAAATAAAATAATTTTTAGACAAATAGACATTTATTAATTTTTACATATAAAATTTGTTAAGTGTATCAAGATTACTTGAAATATTAATTTCGGTTTTATTAGAATGGGCACATCTGGCATAAATTAATGTCTTTTCAAAGGCGCAAGTCTTTCAGGGCCGGCGGATCGTGTTAATTCCGGGTAGGTACTTTGTGTACTACTGATTTCTGAAAATGTGTTATCTTACATAATATACAATATAAAAATAATAATAATAATTAGTAGTATGTGAAGTAATTGAGAAAAAGATCTTTTATAATTTTGTTAAAAATTTTAATTCTATTCGCGCAATGCAAAAACTGCAGTGCGGTTTTCATTTTTGGAAGTGAACCTATTTAACAATTTTTCCAAATCAAGTTCATCAGTAAGATTGTTATAAACGTGCAATATCGCGATGTTGTTCAGACGAACTTGACTCATTGTCGATCTTAGGTAAGTCTTTAGTCTGCGTGAGACTGAAAAACTTTGTTCATTCGAACAAGATGATCCAGGAATCCCAACAAAGCGTACAAACTCTGGTATTTTTGGTCTCCTCATTTTGCCTTTTGAAAAGTTGCAAAAACATGTCTCTATCACTGAGCAGTCTTTCTTCGTCAAATTCATCCTTATAAAAGTTTGTAATATTTTGAATATCTGTGAGTTGTCCCAAGGTGAATCGTTCCAACGATTTAAAGAAGTGAGCGGAATCGTTGTCGAATCGACTTTTTAATGACACGAGTACTTGGTCGTACACTTCAAAGTAAGATTTTCGGAAAAATCTTGAGGGTTTTTGAATATAAGATTTTCGCTCCTACATTGGTCGATGCGTTTAGGAATTTTTCGCTGACGTGGGAATTGTGGAGCTCGTTCATTTCAGCCAGTTGCTCTTCCGCCAAATTTCTTCGAATTTTGAATCTCGAGTACATTTCAAAACGTCGGCAACAGCTTCTATCTTCCCATAAGATTCAATAACACATAGATTAGATTTTTGTAGATCTGCTTTCAAAATTTCAACGCGATCAAAAATTTCTATCATCATTGCTAAATACAAAATACACTCAAACAATTCCATGTAAGTGTAAAATCCAGAAGAAGTCCTAGCGTGGTTCGTCAGAGTTGATTTTTTGCCGAAACATTTTTGGCATTCCTGGCACTGGTAGCGCTTCTCATCGACGTGCTGGTGGCGCCGGATATGAGCTCGCCATGTCGGCTTGCTCTTGAAATTGCGACCGCAAACTTTCGTCGGGCTCATTTGAATTCTAGCTTCCAAGACTCGTGGATTACAGGAGTGTGCCACGACTCCCAGCATTAATAGCGCTATCCACTTCTCTCTTCACAGAACGATCGTATAAAAATGCCATAAGCTTCTGAAAATTTGCTCTTACTGATTTAAGAGATTGTATTCTAGCTACCCATCTGTTAAAAAACATAAATTGGTGTTCACCGACAGGATAGGGATATAAACACCGCACGGGAAGAGAAGCAATGTCCGCGATGGTGGCTTTCGGGCACCATCAGATCGTGAACTATTAGGTTCAGACGGTCTGAAAGAAAGGCGACTTTGCAGTCGCCCTTGGAGAAGATAAAGTAGGCCCCTTGAAGAGCAGCGGCGAGGCATTCGTCGATTTTGCTGTATGACGTATAGCCCGCGTCCCAATCCAGTTGGTGTAGATTGCGCGTTACCCATTGGTTCTGGCGCTGTTTTGAAATGGCGACGTAAGATTTGTTGTAGGGTGGCGCAAATGTCCAGGAAACGGTGGCCGCTTTGATTCGATGGTGGTTACGGCTAGTTCTTTGACGATTAGATCCGTAGTACCGTCACTAAGAGTACGCCCGTTTAGATATTCTAGTTCGATAACGGCGGACTTCATAACTAAAGGAGGATGACTATTTTAAACCGAACAGGGGCTGGATATGAAGCCTCAAACCGCCGTTGGGCTTCTTTTTTTTGAATTGGTAAATAAACTTTTAAATTAATAAATTAATTTAGACGGAAGCCATAGGGGACTGTTTTGAAATTGTCTAGTATACGGATTTTATCGACCGTAGCTCTATGAACTTTGTGAGTGTCTACAGAGACAAGCATGTGATTTGGAAGTCGAGTAATGTGCCTCTGAATTGGAACGGTTATCGGTAAAATGGGCTTGTCTAAATCGACGCCTACTAATCCTTTTATAATTTCGTCATTGATTAGTTTCTCGTTAGAGACATTAAGGCGAAACCCTTTAACCTTGGTTGTATTAAACCTCTTGCCAGAGTCAGGATCTGTTACCCAGTAGCTGAAGTTTTCGCATCCGCCACTGAAAATGGAATCAATGTACGCGTTTTTACCGTAACCTTCCAATTCGTTGGTCATTTCTCCCAGAAATTTACCAGTTTCTTTTAGCGTTGTCCCCAGCGGGGAAATGTAGATCAGGAAATCTGTATCACAATAAAGACATTTATCCCCCCACCATTTCCAGATATTCTAGTAAACATAATCTAGCCATAGCCGTTGTATAGCAAGCTATGGAGACATAGGTATGCTTCAAAACGACGTCAGCCTAGGTCGTTCGAACCAATTTCTTGATTAATGGTCAAAACGCTTTTTACTTCAACGTCAGGGCTACTTAAGAGTTCGTAAAGTCTACGAGGTTCTTTGATAATTTCCGTTTCGGTTGGACTCTTTCCCCGAATTTACCCCAAAGACTATTCAAGGCGAGTTTTGCTACGCTACGCAACCCTTCGTTATTTTTAATCTTGGCTAGGTTTAATAGTACACCCTCCTTAATTCTAAAATTTTTAATATAATTTTCACGTTCTTCGAGGGTAACGCAATCGGAGGGGTAACCACTAGCCGTCTGTTTATGAAAAAGAAAGGAATTAACGTACTTTTGAATCAAGCCGCCTTCGCCAGTTTCTGGGTTATATTGTCTCACCTTGTATTTCCATGCCTCTATCTTTTTTAAGTTAACATAAACCAGATTTACGGCAGCCCGAAGTTCATCAATCACCCAAGTGCCGACTTGTTTTCTCTCTTCGTCAAAATGGTGGCAGTCTCCTTGGAAACGTTTCAAGGCGCACACCCGGCAAAGAGTGAAAACTAGTTTATTATTAACCTTGTGGTTAATACAGAACTGAATCGCGTTTTAGGCGGAAGGACTTTGAATTTGAGGAAACCGTCAAATGCGAAAACGTCAGGAATATTATCCAGCAAAATTTCAGGCTGTCCGACTGGCAGCTTCTTTCGCTTGTTGACGAAAGGATAGAGCCTCGTTACGTCAACGTAATGCATTTTTTCGCTGCCGGAAACTTTATGGTATAGTTTAAGTACTGACTTCCTACCACCAAAAAAAGGCTTCGCGAGGATTTAAGGGTTCTCGTACTTTTTCTTTAATATTTCCTGCTTCCAGAAAACACCAATAGCTGGATTATCGGTTTTATCTTTAGCCCAATCGCAGTACCACTTCGTTATTACTTTAAAGATTGGTTGCGGTTGACTTTGTAGCATTTGGGACAACCATGGAAATAACACCCGTTAAACTCTAGAATATCTTTTTCATACAGGCCGTCCACTATCATTTTCAAAAGCAGACTGTATGTTTACGCCGTTCTCATGAGCATGCCAGGATAAAAATTCTATAGCCACCAACGACTGATTATCAATCATCCTATAGAGATTATGCGAAATAATGCCTATAGAATCTTTATCCGTAAAGTGTCTCCTGTATACCCAGGTACACAAACCGGCTATAGTACTGTTGACCTGAAAAGGTTCTACCTGGACAATATCCAAGAAAATTTTTCGGATAGCTAAACAACCTAACTTTAATATCGCGACATCCTTGACGACATAAAACTTTAATTCCTCCACTCCAGAAAATTAAAGCCTTTTTTTCCTCAATTTGCTTATCGTACCACGCCTTAAACTCTTTTAGATTTTTGTTGGTTAAATTTTGCGATCCATAAGCTTCTGGCGGAGGCATTTGGTCTTGTTAGATAAAATTGAAAGAGTCAATGAAATTGAAAGAGTCAATGAAATTTAAATTAAAGACAGTTAAATTTATAATTTTAGTGCCGTTAATTATACAGTTAGGTTTAAATTCTTCGCCCAGAGCCATAATCTCACGTAATAGAAACTGATTATCATAGCCTGCAGCGTTGGTGCTAGTAAAATTACCTTTTTAATGGCAGCCAACGTTCTTAGAAAAGCTAGAAAATTCGAGACGGGCTTTGCGCCTTCAAAAACTCTCTGCCTTGGACCAAATGATCCCCATTTTCTGCAAACGTAAGCCGCCTCTTGCACATAAATACAATCTTCACAAACAATCTCTGATACGCAGCGAATAGGCTGATGAACCAAAGCCCCCTTTTTTCCTCTGATTCTAATATCTAAATAGCTTTGAAATCGTAGAATATATTCAACATTTCCGGGAAAACTTTCCGTTTCTTCGCTTTGTGAACTTTAGGAGGTTTTTCTTTAATTACCTCAACGTAACAATACTGTGGACTGGTAGTGTATTCACTCCACCCTGAGCAATAGGTTTCGCCGCAAGTGTGGGGTTGATTTTTACGTTTAAATAAATATATTTGCGTGAAACAGTGCTTGCAGTGAAATAGTTGCTCGCAAATACTTTTCCCGTCTACGCCATTTTGTTTATGGTAATTAAAGCATTCATCTCCTTTGAAAACCTTGAGACATTTATCACACGCCCGGTCGGGTCCCGTACAAGTTTGATCTCGTAAACAATTTGAACAATAAAGGTTACAACCATGATCTCGCTTGTTTCTAAATCCTACCAGAAAATTTTCGCAGAATGGTCCCTTCCAAATAAGGGTCTTAAGGATGTGACGACTTTGTAATGTCTGTTTTGGTTAATTAATACCAAACGAGGTCTATTGTCACCAATGTCGATCTCCCCCAAAATCAATTCGGGCGAATTATTTTTAAAAATATATATTAATATACTATATTGCGCTAATTCGGCCTTAAATGTTTTGCACATATTCTATTTTGTCGCAGTCTTTAGGATTCACTTTAGCTTTACGGCAAAGCTCTAAAGCGGCATCTCGTTGAGAAGCCGTATCACCTCGATCCGCTCGCGTGTAAGAAATCGACTTTAACTTGTTTTTAAACGCGATATTAGTCGGATTTTTCTTATGTTGTTCGTGAGCTATAGCTAAGACTAGAACGCGAGCAAGACATAAATTGTCATTGTTCACGATCCTGATAATTCCTCGGGAGTCGCGAGAAAAGATATCAAAGGACCGCACCCCTTTGGGAGCAGCTCAACAGGAATCCTTACCACATGAAATTTTAAGATAATAGGTCCGTCAAAATTCGTTAGAATTCATCGTCGTAAGGAAGGAACGATAACCATCTACCGGGTATCGTCCAATCTTCTTTTCGACAGTAAGTGAGAACCTTCCAACGAGAGAACCGATTAATTTTTTATTCCGCGTTCATTTTCTTCCCACGCCAACCATTTTAAAGCAGATTTGCTTTGATTGTAGTTATTCCTGTACCTGTTACACGGTACTACTCCGAGCGTAAATTCTTCCAAGTATTTATGAAGGAAAATATTCGTGCCTGCCCCCGCTATGGTTAAAGCGTTCATATTTAAAACATCGAAACCAGTTTCCTTCTCGAACAATTGTCTAAATTTATCCATACCCTGTTGTAAAACCTTAACATCCATGATAGTATAATATTCCAGTTTTTCGCGTAAATTATAGACCGATTGTCTCGATTTCGTCGTGTACCATTCGAGAAAATCTTTATAATCTTTTTCTTTCATATGTTCAGGTTGAAAATACTCTTTCGGCGGTAGTGGACCGACATAATCCAAAGTATTTCCGGTGTGGAATCCGAGCCTATGTAAGGGAAAAATTCTTTTCTATTTTCACCCAAAGGAAACGTCGCGGGGAACGATCTTAATGGTTGCGAGACGAAATTGAAGGAGTCAATAATTTTCATTTTTTGATTTTTCCAAAAAATTGTCAACATTTTGCTTCCGTCAAACACAATATCCGGTACGATGTTCAATTTTAATAACCCACGAAGAATAAAGAACGAATCGAAACCTTTACTGTTATGGGCTAGCAACGTAATATTTTCAAAAACCGGTTTAATTGCTTTAAACCGTTTTGTCGCGTGTTGGAAAACCATTTCTTTCGTCCCGAATAAATAATTTAGAAATTTATCGACGCAGTCGAACCCCCGAAATATCTCGTACTCGTAATTGTTCCCTTCATTTTCTTGCATAGCACTAACAAGTAAGACAGGAACGTGTTCTTTATTTTTGACGATTGATTCGGTATCAAAATAACAATATCTGGTATTTTCTTATGTTTTCGAAAGAGGCATAACGTAACAACGGTTACGCGTAAACAGTTTTTACAAGGTTTCGAGCAAGAGTGTTTTTCTTTCAGTTCTAGTTCGCATTTTAAACACCTTTTAAAGTTATCGCACGTTCCGTTAGATATATGAAAATTCAAACATTCTTCTCCTTTAAAATAACTATGGCATTTTCGACATTTAACAGGTTTAATTAGTTTATCTTCGTGGAATACATTTAAAGTTCTACATCTACTACATTTAACTCGAGGTTCGCAAAAGTGATTATTCTTTTGATTATATCCGTGAAATACTTATAAACATTTAGAACAATACGATTTACCGCCAAACACTGTATGCAATTCCTTAACTACATGCACGTGATCATTAACTAACAATAAAAAAAATTGTTTTTCCTTGAAAGGTCTGACAAAATATTTTTCTGAATTATCAGCTCTGAATATAATAATTTGATATTCGTTTAAGTAAGTTTGAAAATTTTGAATATCTAATAAATTAACGGTATCCGGAGAAATATTAGCGTTTTTATATAATTGCTCCGCTTTTTCTTTTTGGAGCGGGTGATTACATTTTTTTATCTTTCTAAAATAATTAAGTGACTCGTTCGTTCGTATTCTTTTCGAATCTCTTATCAGCCAAATAAATTCCTAACACCAAAGCTCTTCCAAAACATAAGTTATCGGTATTGTCAATGTAAATATAATTTGGGCTCGTTTTTATAAACGTATCTAAAATTACTATATTTCTATTTTTTAATGATATTGATCGACGTCGCAATGTAAAAAAATAACGTCAAAAACTAAAGAGCTTTGTAAATGGAAATTTCGATTTGATTGAGCAACTTGACTTATAGCTCCTATTACTCTTTCAGCCGTTAATTCATTAATATTCATAAACCTTAAATTTATCGGACTATCTAACTCATCCGAACGAATACAAAATCTAACTCTATTATATCCTTGATGATTGCGTAATAATTCAAAGAGTATGGAATTAATTATACTAACAAACGTTTCGTTTACTTCGGTTAATTTAATACGTTCTAAATTTTTAAATTTAATTTTACATTCTACTTGATTACATTTGTATTTTCGAGATTTTTTATCTAATATTTTTTTGCAAGTATAAAATTGTTTAGGATTAGCTTTAACACTTAAATTTAGCGGTTCTTCATTTTCGGAATCGCTCGAACTACTCATCTTAAAATGAGTAAGTTTATAAAATTGTTTAGAGTTTTATATATTTTTTTTCGTATTTCTTCTTTTTCTTTTAAATCGATTTCGACTCTGTGTTGTAACATGGCCACGTAAGGTGATAGTCGTGGTCCGGTGCGATGATTTTCCGGTCCCGAGAATTTCCTTTCAATTTCCTCGAAAAAATTACGTCCAATGATAGGGACGTTTCCACACCTCTTTCCGTCCCCAAGAATAAATCTGCATAACGGTTGTTCGAGGCCATGAACAGCCAATGGATGATTGTCGGCTCTCCATCCAGTCAAGGCGGTAAGGCATGAAAAACAACGAACGGTTTTAGGGCTAATGCAATAAAAACCGCTGGCTGCCATGTCATCCACGCTAATACCTTCGACAGACCATATCTTGAACGTAGATAATCTGTTAACTTCGAGTCTCATATCCATCCCATCAACCAGGTAAATATTGTCTTCTTTTTTTATATCAAATAGTAGTGGTAATTGATATATTGGGTATATAGTATATATAGATACGTTAATAGATATACGAGTAATAGATATTGGGATTCCATATTGTTGATTATTCGTTTTTGTTAAAAAACTAATAGTTTTTCGTGATCTTGTCGGGATTATCGATCATATGCTTGGCGATCTTGTTCACGATAGATCGAATTTGTTTACATTCGACGCTATCTTTAGACGCGAGAAATCTTAATCTTCTTCCATCGCATTGCCAAATATCTTTATTATCTCTATCTTTTATATCCTCGTACTTGTATATTTGAATATCGAAAAAAAAATCGTCACGCGACGCTGGTAATGAAGTAACGTAACTAGCTAAACCTCGTTTAATATCGTATCGAGGGACAATGCCGGTTTTTTCGATAGTAGTTTCCTCTTTAACGTTTTTAATTTGCTCTAAAATATCTATTTCCTCCTCATCATCAGATATATTAAGTTTTCGCTTACCGAGTGAAGATGAAGATGCCATAACGAACGTCGAGTGAAGAACGAATGAAATATCCGAAAATCCCGAGACCTTATATACACCGTCCCCGCCGCCCCGGGGGAGGGGGGTGACACAAAAAAAAAAAAAAACTCTCTCGTAGTTAATTATACTTTCAAAAATCACGCGTGAATTCTCCCAAGGTTTTTATTTTCTCGTAATTATCAGGTATAAGAATTTCTATCGCTTAAGGGTTATATTATGGAATTTTTAAGTGGAGATATTTTAGTATAAAAGACCCCGAGTTTTTCTTAGGAAAATCAATCGAAAGTAAATGTTTGAAACTGCACTGCTCGTTCCTGAATAAAATACCCCGTGATGTGCTGTGAGTAATACTTTTTTATAAAAATATGGCTATGTTACGCGATTTAAACTTACACCTAACAAAAAGCGGTGTAACGGTAACTGTTTGTCCGCGGGGAAGAGACGTAGAACCAACAGTTATAGTTGAAAGTGAAAACATTATTTTAATACCGTATAAAATATGGCAACTCTTGAACAAACATAAATCTGAATTCGCGGCCTGTATGTTGAAATCATCAATTAAATTTTATTGTTGCAAGAACATCTATATTTCTATTACGAGTTATGGTCTTGCCTTTACGTATGACGAAAGCGTTCCAGTGACAATTACACCCGAAGTATTTGCGCTTATTATGCAAGACCCCGTAAACGGGTTTATTACTACCCATATTAACTTTATTATTAATCAAAGAATTTTCTTAAAAAATATGTTACTCACCTTTCGAATTCTTTTGGGTGATTTTGAAAAAAAACTATTGGATGTTAATCGCGAGAGTAAAACTACCTTACACGCATTTTGTAGCACGTTAAATTTAACCGATCTGTTAAAATCATTCGAAAATAATTTACGAAATCCTCAAAATATTCAATGTGTTTTAAGCATTCAACAAATGATTTCGTACTGTTTAATTGAATTTTAAAAAATCTTTTAATAACATGTAAAATTAAAATACAACAATAATAATAAATGGTATATATTTAGGAAAAGTTAATATTTTTTAGAAAAAGAGTTAAACATTTAAAGGATAATCAAACATTTCCATAAATCCTGTATTAAAATCATCGGGATGGCCGCGACAGGGGTAATGAATATTAAACATAAAAGCGGTGATGCAAATACCCACTATCTTATTATATCGGGGACAGGATAGAGTTCTACAATAGAAAGCCTTTGAAATATTACGCTATCGATTTCAGAAACCTCTCTTCGTTTACAAACGCAACACGGTACGAATGCGTATGAATAAGTTTCGAAGATTCTAAAATACATAGCTACTTTTACTTAACTATACTTTTTAATGGTAAAAATATCACTTACCCTGCAGATGCCCTTTCTCTCGGTAAAGCTGCGGTAATTTCTAACGGTACTTGGGTTCTATAAAAAAAAACACTCTTAAGAAACTAGAAGCTTAAAAACAACTAGTAAACTTTTAGCTTACGCAAAGTCCATCTCCTGTAACTGCGGCTGAGAAATATCTTCGAGACCCATGTTTTTTAAAAGACTTTCTCGGATGAAGCGTTAAAAGAAAATGATAAAGTTTTCTCCGAGATATCTACTATTTTAAAGAATTATTATTGGGCGTTGTCAAGGTTAACTACTTTTTTAAGAAATGTTTGGCACTACGGTTGTTTAAAGAGGGGATTCTTATAGAGTGTTTAAGCTTAATATAAAAAGATAAGAGACAAGTTTCGTTATATATATATATATATATATTTTTATTGAGAATTAATTTGAGATAATAATTTAGGTAAGCGTCTACGATCAATAAGAAAACAGAAATGAGAATAATTTAAAATATGAACAGGATAATATTTTTGATGATAGGAGAAGCAGATGAGATGTTGGTATAAAGGACAGTCTCGAATAGGACAGAAGTAGAGCTTGTAGACAGTTGTACGTCATTCCGGAACGCAGACAGTTTCCCTGATAGTGTAGTGGTTTGGAGTACGGCAATAACAATTAGGGCAGCGAGTAGGAATATCGTAGGTAGAACTATAAAATAAGGTTAAAATTAGTTTTTTATATAAAATAAGACTCATTTCCAACTTACTTTAAGTCAATTTGTAGATCTTTTTCGTATAGGGGAAGTCGGTATGATTTATATTTAGAAAGGAAATAGGTGTCTAGGAAAATGATAATGGGATAGAAATTAGACTGATCCCAGGTAAGGCAGATGATAGTTCGGAAAAGAGGGCAATTAGGAGTAGCGCAAAAGTATAATATATAGCGGGATTCAATAGTACGAAAAATGACATGAGAATTAAATTCGGCGGAAAAACAACAAGAACACAATGTAGGATAGGGATATTTAAGACTGTATAAAACATGTATTAGTTTATTAATTTTTAGATAATAATTTATTTTGCTTTACTTTAAATCAATTTGCATGGATGGGTATTCTTGAATCATTGCGTTGTAAAGTTCTTCGCTTTCGCTGTTTTAAAAATTTTTTGTTAGGTATCTTACAATTCCTCAAACTTATTTAAAACCTTACGTTTCATCATCCGAGGATGATTCGGTAGAGACCACATCGGGGTCGTCCGCTTCGGCGAACATATCAATACTCGCGATTAATTCGTTTATTTCCTCCTCCATCCCATCTGTGATATCATGCTCCTCGTGGATGATGATTGGTTCTACTTCCAATTCATCATCGAGATCCCAGAGTTGGGGTAGAGCGCTATATATAAAATAGATCCGGTATTAAAAAATAATTTTAACTTGCTAGCTAAAATAACTTACAATTCCTCAACCGGTTGAACAGCGTTTGAGTCAAAAGATTTTGCTGGACACATTTTTCTAGTAGTAATCTAGACTTTATCTATGAAGATATTTTCAAACTTAGAGTTTTTTGCGTTATGATGTGAAACTTTGAAATCCGTTCAGTTTATATAAGAAATTTTCAAGGTTGTTAGTTTAAGAAGTCTAGTTAGGAATTTGTAATGAGCGTCGAGATCATCCCTGGTTTTCTTTGAAAAAATATTTAACTGTTGGTTTTTTATGTATTAACGATTTTAAAGAAGGGTCCATATTAATGAGCGTCCCTATCGAAAAATATTTATCAGTCGTTTTTAAGAAGGGTGTATATTATAAAATGTATAATTTTAAAAGAGGCCCTCACAACGTGCGTGTTTTCTTATAAGATATTATTACTTTTCACAGACTTGAATGGAAAACAATTTTCGGAATTAAATACCACAGGCCAAACTGAGTTACAGAGTGATCAGGATCTAAACTGTCTTTTTTGTGAAAAAGACGATATTGCTGCTTTTTCATCTATTGGTGGTGAAATTCATTACTGCGTGAATACCGAGTGTGAAAAATTTAAACGGGCCATTTATAAACAATACGGTAAAGTTTTAATCACCAATATTGAAAACGCTTACGCGATTCTGGACAATAGTTTTTTTTTGTATCAATTGTAACCAGTTTTGTTACAAAGCTCAACGTCAAGAAAAAGAGTGTTCATACTGGGACAGTGAAGAGGAACCAAACTATTATTTGTGTAGCTTCCCAAAAAAATGAGAGATATTTATTCGTACAATTTTAATGAAAAAAATATTATTGAACATGATTGTAAAAATAACGTGCCTCGGTTAGGGACGTTATGTCTAATCGAAATTGAAGACAATCGTCAGAAATTTGCGCGAAAGTATAAAATAACTCACACAGTGATTAGAAAACTCGTTTGCGAAGAAATTTTGAAAAACAAGCGGGAGAGTTATGTTGTAGAACAATCTTGGGTCACTTTCTGTACAGTTGACTCATTATGTCAAATCGATACAGTTGATTGTGGTATTTACATCCCTACAACGGAGTGTAAACTAGGTCGGATTCATAAGTACTATAACAAACAAAACTGGCGTTGTCAACATCGAAAAGAGGCGGCCTACGTTCTGGGATACGTTTGTCACGACAGTGAGGCTGTTCAAGCAGTAATTAACACGGCGATTGTTAAAATCATTTACGAATGCAACTCTACGCTGACGTATAAAAACCCATTTCGCAAGAATTACGCAACATCTAACAGCTTCAGCTCAAATTTCTTGAAGCTGTTATATATTAGTGTTGTAATCGATTCTTTACGGTTCGGCAATTACTCTAAATCATCCTTATCAAATACACTGTCTAGATTTAGGGATACATTTTTTAAGGTTCGATACTCTTTTTGTAAAACCGGTCACTTTCGTGACAATGTATCCATTGATAACGTGTATGAAGTGATTTTTTCAAAGAATGCCAATCCATCTTTCCTAGAACTTGAAGGTGAAGATTGGGATTGGTAAGGATTTGCAAGATAGTGAACCATCATTTACCTTTTAGTGAAATAAAAATTCAAAAAATGGATTCCGGGTTTGGAGAATGCATGCATCACATGGTTTTTGGTTCAAGTAACAATATAAATTATCGATTTTCGAGTTTCGCGTGTGGCGAAGCTTTTTGTATTAATTCACAAGCTGCGAACGCGATACCTCGGTTAGGTACGTTATGCCTGATCGAAATTGAGGATAATCGTAAAAAGTTTGAAGGAAACAATCGAATATCGAAGTATGCTATTGCTCAACTTGTACACAGTGAAATGTTAAAAAACTTGTGCATCAACAATATTGTTAAAGTATCTCGTAACCGATATGATTATTGGAAAGATGTAGTCTCGATCGATACCAGGGATTGCGGACGTTACATCTTGACTACGGAGTGTAAACTAGGACGTTTACATAAATACAACCCTCATGAACTTGACCAATGTCAACATTCGAGTCAAGCAGCGTACGTTTTAGGGTATGTGTGTCACGATCAAGCGAGTGTTGAATCGGTATTAAATACAGCAATTATAAAACTTTTGTATGAATTTAACACTCGTTTGATCATAAAGGACAAAAATGACAATGATGATTACTTCTATTATATTAATGGTGATCCCCGTATTAGTTATACTGTTAATGTGATAAAGTTATTATATATTAACGTAGTTATTGAAGAATTGCATAACTTTAATCATTCGTTAATGGATTTAACTTTCACTTTCGAAAAAATGAAAATAAAATTTAATCTCTTTACAAAATCTAAAAATATTCCAAGAATTTTGAGAGATAAAATCGGTTTAATATATGACCCCGCTTTTAAAGTATTTGCAAAAGACGCTATTGATTATGCACGCCTAGAGTTGCAAAAAATAGAACAAAAAATGTTATATTCATTTCCAAGTTTTTGGAATTATTTTCGCAGAATTTAACCCAGAAAGAAGTTATTTTTAAAGAACGCTGTCAATTATAATTCACGAGATAGTGAACCATCACCTTTTGGTGAAATAAAAATTCACAAAAATGAACTTAGAGAACGTTTTTGGTATTGAATCGCGTAAAAATATAAATCATCGGTTTTCGAGTTACGTGTGTTGCAAACCTTTTAGTATTAAATCAGAAGGTGCAAACGCGATACCTCATTAGGTACATTATGTTTGATCGAAATTGAGAACAATCGTAAAAAGTTTGAAGGAACAAATCTAATATCGAAGCGTGTCATTAATCAACTTGTACGTCGCGAAATGTTTAAAAACTTGTGCGCTAACAACATCGTTAAAATATCTTACTACCGACATGATGGATGGAAAGATTGGACCTCTATCGATACCAGAGATTGTGGACGCTACGTTTTTAGTACGGAATGTAAACTAGGAAGTTTACATAAATACAACCCTAATGAACTTGATCAATGTCACCAAGCAGCGTACATTTTAGGATACGTTTGTCATGATCAAGCGAGTGTTGAATCGGTATTAAATACTGCAATTATAAAACTTTTGTATGAATTCAACACTCGTTTGACTATAAAGAACAGACAATGCAATGTCAACCCCCATATTAAATATATTGTTACACCTGTTAGTTATACTGTTAATTTGTTTAAGTTATTATATATTAACGTAGTTATTGAAGAATTGCATAAATATAATCATTCTTTAATGGATTTAACTTTCACTTTCGAAAAATTTAAAGATAAATTTAGTCTCATTACAAGATCTCCATATCTTCCAAGTATTTTGGAAGATAGAAACTTGAGATTAGCGTATGACCCCACTTTAAAGTATTTTCAAAAGACGCTATTGATTATTATTATCATCAAGACTTGGAGGGGATGGAAAGACGCTTTTTAAATTTATTTCCAAATTTTTGGAATATTTATCGCAGAATTTAATCGTGATGTAATCAATACAAATAAACATTGTTTTTTAAAAAATTTATTTCATCCTTTGATTTGTTTTTTACACCATTGACACAATCCTGTTTTAAAAAAATTCTGATCTAAAATCGGTAAGAGTAGAGGATAGAAACCAAGAAGCGCTACTGCTGGGTTCATAGATAACATTCCACAAAAAATTCCTACAGGTACAGTTATGGGAAGGATAAGTAATAACCCACCTAAACAGACATTTTCTTTTACAACCTGTAAAGCACGCCGCGTACAACATCTATTATTACAATATTCTTCAGTCTTGGGTTTGCTTGTAGTTGAAACGTATTTCTCCGTTACTGGTACATCTCTCCCTGACTCGTCGTTAGAACAATGTATGGGTATGTTGCATGTCGAAAACCCTTTCACAATTGGGCATTCCGGGGAATATTTTCGATGCTCCTCATAGACTTTATCATTAGCTTTCCAACTATGTAATGTTATATCGCAATAAAAACATTTAACGGCGTCGCCCTTCTTTAAATAATAAAAACCATGTTTCGCAAACTCTGACGGATTTATATTACTAACGGGGTAATCTTTAAAAGTTTCGAGCCGTAATTTTTCCCAGTACATTATAGCTTTACGTTTTGTCCCGAACTAATATAATTTCAACCACTGTTGCGGATATATCTTAAAAATTGTACCTACGTCACACTACACGTGACTCGCATTTGATTGACAGGCGTGGGATTTTGGGCGCATATACAAATTTGGATCATTTTCGACTCCTTTGCATGCCTAATTTGATTTATGCAAATTTGGATCATTTTCGATTCATTTGCATGTCTAATTTGATTTATACAAATTTGGATCATTTTGCATGGTTAAAACTGGGATTTCTGAATTATGCAAATTTGGATCATTTTCGGCTAATTTGCATAGTCAAAAGTGGGATTTCTGAATTATGCATATTTTGATAATTTTTGGCAAATTTGCATAGTCAAAAGTGGGATTTCTGAATTATGCAAATTTTGATAATTTTTACCTCATTTGCATAGTCAAAAGTGGGGTAACATACTACTCGCGTAAATCTTCTTAATTGGCCAGGGCCGCAAAACAGCCAGCTCCTCTATCTTGACTAAAATAGATTCCTGATCCATCTATAAGCGTTTTTATTGTAAAAAAACTTACGTTAAATACTGCAGCCAAGAAATAGAAAAACTACGTTACTTTCAAATGGAAGAGACGCGTCCGGGCATGTTTCTAAATCTTAATTTGTCCTAAAAGCGAGACTAGTAACGTGATTAACTGCTATTCGTCTTGGCTTTATAGCTCTGAAGTAGAGAATGAGTTTTGCATACTTGACATATTGCTTTATACTGTCTACTGCCGTGAATGTTTCGCGATTTGGTAGCTTTCGTCGAGGGAACATCTCTTAGTACAAGCGCCTAGCTTCCCGCGAATTCCCATGAGCCCGTCCATACATCAGATGCATATCCGAGTACTCAGCATTTGTGTAATACACCATACTTAGATAACGTTATTCTAAAAGTGCGCTTAAAAAGCACAAGAAGTTTATTCGATTTTGGTACAGTGATTTTTCGCAACCTCATACCCGGTGATTTACGTGGGATGACACGCCTTGGACGCCAAGGATGATCATCATCAACATCGTCAGCTTTAGGGGTCGTCGACTATATCGTCGATGTTTGTTAGTTTTTGGAGTCGACGTTCCCTTAGGCGTGGCGAAAGAACCAATTGAGGTGCTTGCTGAAAGGTTCAGAGGTGTCCCCGAAGGGCTTATTGGTGTTGTTTGGTGCTGTACAGGTTTTGTTTGTGGTTGTATAGTGGGTGTTGGTGCGAAAGAAAACGATGATGTTTGAAATTGAGCTACTGTGGGTGGATTGGGTTGTTGAATCAGTTGATTATTTTAAACGTTAACGGTCGTAGGTGGCTCTATCAGACTCGTCATAGTCAAATATTTTTTTAAAGTTAATAAGTAATGTCGAAGTTTATCCCCCGAAGACGCGTTTTGTTTTAAAATTCTACTCATTTCACGATCCAACTCCGACGCTTCTTCTTCCGCTCCCGATAAAAGAGCAGTTTCGGGTAGTAATACCATTATTTTCTTCGCGTTAAAGAAGTGATTGTAGATATCAAGGTCGGTACCAAAGCAGCAATTTACCCGGGTAAAAAACCGCCTGCCTGTGTTATAAGAAGTTTTCGTTCATTTTTAGCAAGACCTCTTTTATTAGCAACTTTTCTTATATAAACTCTGTTTTTTAATGTAAATCGATCTTTTTCGGGAAGTGATATATATTTCCCCGTAATAAATTATAAAAACGTGTTATGTAAATATAATTTGGATTCGTTTTTATAAACGTATCCAAAATTACTTTATTTCTGTTTTTTAATGATTTTGATCGACGTCCAACGGGTACGTCGCATTGTAAAAATAACGTCAAATATTAAAGAGCTTTGTAAATGAAAATTTCGATTTGATTGGGCAACTTGACTTATAGCTCCTATTACTCTATCAGCCGTTACTTCATTAATATTCATAAACCTTAAATTTATCGGACTATCCAACTCATCCGAACGAATACAAAATCTAACTCTATTACATCCTTGATGGTCGCGTAATAATTCAAAGAGTATGGAATTAATTATACTAACAAACGTTTCGTTTACTTCGGTTAATTTAATACGCTCTAAATTTTTAAATTTAATTTTACATTCTACTTGATTACATTTGTGTTTTCAAGATTTTTTATCTAATATTTTTTCGCAATTATAAAGCTATTTAGAATTAGCTTTAAGACTTAAATCTTGCGGTTCGTTATTATCATCTTTGGAATCGCTCGAACTACTGTCTTAAATGAGTAAATTTGTCAAACTCTTTCGAGTTTTTTATTTTTCAAAAGCTTCGTGGGGGATTATCGTCATGGAGTCTGTGTTGTGATCTGTGCGCTTGAGCTGATAGTCGTCCTCTGGTGGGTTGATTTTGCGGTCCCGAGAAGTTCTTTTCCAATTCCTCGAAATAATTACGACCAACGTTAGGGACGTTTCCACACCTAGTTCCTGACGAAAGAACAAATGCGCATAACGGTTGTTCGTAGCAATGAACAGCCATTGGATGATTGTCGGCTCTCCATCCAGTCAACGCGGTAAGGCACGAAAAACAACGAACGCATTTAGGACTGATGCAATAAAAACCGCTGGCTGCCATGTCATCTACCCTAATACCTTCGACAGACCATATCTTGAACGTAGATAATCTGTTAACTTCGTGTCTCATATCCATCCCATCAACCAGGTAAATAGCCATATTGTCTTCCTTATATTAAATATTGATAGTAATAGATATATTGGGTGTATAGTATATATAAATACGTTAATAGATATTCGAGTAATTGGTATAGGGATTCCATATTGTTGATTAAGGGATGGTAATTATTCGTTTTTGTTAAAAAAACGAATAATTTTTGTGATCTTGTCGGGATTTCCGATCATATGCTTGGCGATATTGTTCACGATAGATCGAACTTGTTTACATTCGATGCTATCTTTAGACGCGAGAAATCTCAATCTTCTTCCATTGCATTGCCAAATATCTTTTATATCTTCGTACTTGAAAATTTGTATATCGAAATAAAAATCGTCACGCGTTGCCGGTAAAGAAGTAACGTAACAGGCTAAACGTCGCTTAATATCGTATCTAGGGTCAATTCCGGTTTTTTTCGATAGTAGTTTCCTCTTTAACGTTTTTAATTTGTTGTAAAATATCTATTTCTTCCTCATCATCAGAGATATTAAGTTTTCGCTTACCGAGTACCGAAGAAGATGCCATAACGATCGACGAGAGAAGAACGAATAAAATATCCGAAAATCCCGAGACTTATATACACCCCCACCGCCGCGCCCGCTTAATTATTGTTGTAAATTAGGTTAAATTACGTTGTAGGCAAATAGACCTAAAGCTTATCTTTTTATATCCATGATAATGTTATCAGTGACTCCTTTTTTTAACTCGAACCGATTTTATATATATCATTCACTCCACTGTATTTCTCACTCTTTAAGTTGACTCGAATAAACATTGTTTATTTTTAAACCGTCTTATTAGTTTTAACAATAGGTTATGGGCCCAGCACGCTTCCACTGCGCTTAGTAAAGTCGTAGTAACGTTGAATACTTGTAAGGGTGTAATTTTACGAAAAAGTGCGTCACATTTTAGAAGGTCTTTACGGAATTATAACAACTGAACCAAGAACAGTCATGTCACGTAAGGATCGAAACTCTAAATAAGGAAAATTACGATACCTGGAAACTACAAGTCGAAGCGTTATTAGTCAAGAATGATGTATGGAACGGAAGTATAACAAGACCGACATTAATAGAGGGATCGAATGGAAATGCACAAGCAGTTGCGAAATGGGATCAAGTCGACAGGAAAGCAAAATCTGATCTAATCCTAGCCATTAGTCCTTCAGAATTGAAACAAGTCAAAACTGTGCAACTTCTAGATCGGTGTGGCTGAAACTAGAATCAATATACCAATCGCGGGGTCCAGCACGTAAAGCGACGCTACTTAAAAGACTGACACTTAACAAAATGAAAGAAGGCGAAGATGTCAATGAACACGTCAAGCAGTTTTTCGATACGGTTGACAAGCTGGAAGAAATGGAATTAAGCATAAACAACGACCTTCTGGCCATTATGCTTCTATACAGCTTACCGGAGAGTTTCGGGAACTTCAGGTGCGCAATCGAGTCGCGCGACCATCTTCCAGACCCTTAAGCCTTGAAAATCAAAATCATCGAAGAAGCTGACGCAAGGAAGTCAAAAGAAAGCGACACAGTCCAAAATGCTCTGGTGGCGTTTAACCAGAATCCTCGTAGAAAGCCAACGAAGGCAAAGGTTGAACCCTGGAAAGCAAGCTGCAAGCAAGCAGACAGAGTCCCATTCAAATACAACTGCCATCGTTGTCGCAAACCAGGTCATAAAGCATCGGAATGCCCGAAAAATTTCAAATTCGTTCAAGAAAAAGCCGGAACAGCTGAAGAGAAGGCAAATGCAGTATCTGAATGCACGAAGGACTCCGAAGAATTCGCCTTATACACCGACAGAAATGAAGAAGACAACTGGTGTTTGGACAGTGGAGCTACTTCACACATGACATCAAAGGAAGAAATCTTTCAAAGTCTTCAAGAAGTCGACAAGGCGCTAAATTTAGCTAATAATGATTCCACAAAGATCAAAGGCGTCGGACCGGTAAAAATTCAAGCAACGAATGGGAAGACTCGAAGAACTTTGAGTTTGGAAGAGACACTTCTGGTACCGGATCTTAGAACAAACTTAATGTCCATATCGAAAATTACGGACAAAGGTTACGACGTACTCTTCAAGAAGTCGAACGCATTCATCCAGAAAAATGACGGAGAAACGATAGCCATTGCCGATCGCATAGGAGATTTATATTTCCTGAGAAAAAATTCAGAAGTAGCGAACGCTGCGCAAACCGAGATAGCCCCGAAATCGAACCTGGAGAACTAGCATTATCGACTAGGACACGTAAACAAGAAACATTTGAAAGACATGGCACGGAAGGACATGGTTCGCGGCCTAAAGCTGAAAAAGAACGAAAACCTGGAAACTTGCGACATTTGCATCATGGGACAGCAGTCTCGAAAACCATTTCCAAAATCTGTGGAAGTCCGAACAACTGAATTATTGGAGATCATACACACCGATGTGTGCGGACCCATGCGAGTTGCAACCATGGGTGGAGCGAAGTATTTCGTCGTCTTCACGGACGACCAATCACGCTGGAGCGAAGTAGCCTTCCTGAAACAGAAAAATGAAGTATTCGATTCTTTCAAGGAGTTCAAAAGCAAAGTAGAGTTACAAACCGGAAGAAAAATCAAAACTCTGCAGTCCGACAACGGAACCGAATATTGTAACAAGAATTTCGACGAGTTTTTGAGAGAAAACGGAATAACGAGAAGGCTAACTATACCCCAGACACCAGAACAAAATGGAATATCGGAAAGAAAAAATCGTTCACTAGTAGAGATGGCTAGATGTATGATGATCCAATCCAAGTTACCACCATCGTTTTGGGGCGAAGCGATCGCTACGGCTAACTATATCAGAAACAGATGTCCTTCTCGCAGCATAAATGGCGAAATACCGTACACAAGATGGACAGGAAGAAAACCAACCCTAACCCATTTGCGGACATTCGGCGTGAAGGCATTGATCTTGAACGAGAACATGACAAAAGGAAAATTCGATCCAAGAAGTAAAGAAGCCGTATTCATCGGATACTCCGAAGAATCGAAAGCTTATCGATTCTGGTTACCAGAAGAAAGAAAGATCATACGAAGCCGCAACGTCAAGTTTCTAAACGAATTCCACCTCAATAGCAACTATACCGATTTTATCAGTCCAGAGGTATCCACTAAATACGGAATGGACTTAGAATACTCGGCGAAGCAACCAGCAGAAAAAGCATGGCAATACCATTGATACCACCTACTGAAAATCTGAGAATAACCGACGAGCCAAATGTACAACAAGTGGCCATGAAAAGAGGACCTGGAAGACCAAAATTAATTCGCACTGGAGGTCCTGGAAGACCGAAGAAAACTTACCATATGGTACCGAGTAACGACGCCCCAAGTGAAGTTGAAAACGAAGACGTTCCAGACGAGTCAGCTAGCTTGATCAGCCTTCCAGACCCGTCAAATATGGAAGAAGCCCTGAAAAGTAAAGACGCTCACGAGTGGAAACAGGCAACTATGAACGAATATGTATCCCAAATAAAATGCAAGACATGGAAAATAGTCGAAAAGCCTAACCATCGCAAGACCATCGGAAACCGTCTCGTTTTCCGTACCAAGTATGACGCCAAAGGAGAAGTTGAGCGACGAAAAGTTCGGCTAGTGGCAAAAGGTTTCGCTCAGCAGCCCGGAGTGGATTTCCATGAAACCTTCGCCCCCGTCGTAAGATCTAGCTCAATTAGACTCCTAATGGCGTTGGCGGTGGAATTGGACTTGGTAGTACATCAAATGGACGTTGTAACGGCTTACTTAAAGGGTGAAGTAGAGGAAGAGATATACATGGAGGTCCCAGACGGCTTGGAAGGCGCTCTTCGGAACATAGTTCAAACAAATGAAGCCGACGAAGACATCATTAATACGTCTCGAAAATGGATGTCGGATTTGAAAGGAACGAATAAAGTCTGCCGCATCCAGAAGTCTCTGTACGGATTAAAGCAGTCTGGGAGACAGTGGTACAAGAAGCTCGATCAAGGACTGAGAGAACTTGGGATGCTACCTTTGAAAGCTGATCCTTGCATTTACGTACTAAAGAAAAATGACGGAGACATCTTACTTATTTCCATTTACGTCGACGACCTAATCATTGCATGTAACGACATTGAGTGGATGGAACAGATGAAGGCCGAACTTAAAAAGAAATTCGAGATGAAGGACTTGGGCCCGATTCACTTCTGTTTGGGCATCGAGTTCCATCAAAATGTAAAAAATGGAACATTAACTATGTCACAACCAAAGTACATAGAAGACGTACTACGACGTTTCGCTATGGAAGATTCTAAACCAATTTCTACGCCTTTGGATGCAAACAGTAAACTTAAGAAACCGGAAACCTCATCTCAACAAGATATGGAAAATATCCCGTACCAAAGTCTCATCGGCTCCTTGATGTATTTAGCTGTTTCTACACGCCCTGATATCTCGTACGCAGTCAGCTACCTAAGCCAGTTCAACACAAGTCACAATCAAGAACATTGGAAGGCAGGGAAACGAGTTCTACGTTACTTGAGGGGAACTACTTCTCACGGACTACTTTTTAAGAAAAGGGGTCAAGAAATACAAGGTTTTGAGGACGCGGACTGGGGAGGATGCATTAACGACCGACGGTCATACACTGGCTACGTTTTCAAACTGGCAGGAGGAGCCGTCACATGGGAGGCAAAGAAGCAAAAAACGGTCGCTCTTTCGAGCACAGAAGCCGAGTACATGGCTATGACGGAAGCCACAAAAGAAGCTATCTATCTGAGACAATTCTTGGAGGAAATCGGACTAACGGCGAATCCCGTGAACATCTACAATGACAACCGAGGGGCACAAAAACTCGTTCGAAATCATATTTTCCATTCACGAACGAAGCACATTGACATGCGTCACCATTTCATCCGGGAAGCACACGAAAATGGATTAATCACTTTGGAGTACATGCCAACAAATGATATGCCGGCCGACGTACTAACAAAGGGACTCTTTGCACCGAAACATCAGACTTGTATTCAAAACCTTGGAGTCCAGTTCATTGATAATAAGATATAGTTAGGCTAACCCCGTACTTTAAGGGGGAGTGTTGTAAATTAGGTTAAATTACGTTGTAGGCAAATAGACCTAAAGCTTATCTTTTTATATCCATGATAATGTTATCAGTGACTCCTTTTTTTAACTCGAACCGATTTTATATATATCATTCACTCCACTGTATTTCTCACTCTTTAAGTTGACTTGAATAAACATTGTTTATTTTTAAACCGTCTTATTAGTTTTAACAATAATTATGGAGTACCCGAACACTTAACAAAAAGTGGTGTAACGATAACTGTTTGTCCGCGAGGTAGAGATGTAGAACCAACAGTTATGGTAGAAAGTGAAAACTTTATTGTAATACCTAATAAAATATGGAAACTCTTGAACAATCCTAAATCTGAATTCGCTACCTGTATGCTGGAATCATCTATTAAATTTTATTGTTATAAGACCATCTATATTTCTATTGCGAGTTACGGTCTTGCGTATACCTATGACGAAAGCGTTCCAGTGACAATTACACCTGAAGTATTTACTCTTATTATGCAAGACCCCGTAAACCAGTTTATTATTACCCATATTAACTTTATTATTAATCAAAGAATTTTCTTGAAAAATATGTTACTCACCTTTCGAATTTTTTTGGGTGATTTTGAAAAAAAAAATATTGGATGTTAAAACACGCGATGTTCACCCGCAACGATTATTCCGATACCTATAATCCCTATTGATGTATTTTAGTTACGATGGAAAGCGGTAACTTTTTTATCACTTGTTAATCCCACCGCGAACTAGTTTCGTACGTGGTCAAATAGGATATTTAAAAATACCATATACTCATAATCGGTGTTTTCTACGATAGATCACGTAGGACTTATTTTCATAAAATATCTGATATACATTAAAGGAAAAGTTCAGGATACCTAACATTAGACCTTAAATTAACGGCCTCGTTTAGAAGATATCGAAATGATTGATAAAAAAATTATAATTTCCCTAATTACGATTAAAATCCAATTAATTGACCCAAAAGTTGAAGAGAGCAGCCGCGCCATTTTTTAAAGTCACGTGATAAACTCGCACACACGCCGTTATTGGCCAATAGGAAAGTTAGGTTTCTCTACTGCAGACGACGATATTTATTGATATATCATTGCCGCCTCTATTGTACAATAGAGGCGGCAATGGATATATTCAAGGTTGACTTTCAGCATAGCCCATTCGATCACGCGCATCACGACGTAAGCTGCTCGCGCTATAGAAGCCCGTTCAATCGGCCAAATAGTGCAACTTTTGGGTTCTTCGCGGGAAATTCGAAATCAGCGAAAATTATCATTAAGTTCTATGGGATGAGGTAGGTTTTTTGGCCAGATCCTCTGTCCTATTGATCGAAATGACCTGAAATTTTAATTGGACGTGTCTTTTGACGTGTTTTATTATTCTAAAAGGGATTCAAGCTTCTAGAGTGGAAAGGTTTTTTTAAAAAAATTATTTTCATAGCCAAAATGATGGGTTCAGTGCTAAGACTGAATATATCTTCAGATCTACTGGTCCAAATGTCCTGAAATTTTAATGAGAGGTGTGTTACAATCTATTATATTATATTAAAAAGGATTCAAGCTTTAATAGTGGATAATTATTTTAATAAAAATTTAGTTCCAATGTCATAATTTTAAACTAAGTACTTAATGCACTATATCTTTGAATCTAATGGCCCAAATGTCCCGAAAATTTAATTAGAGGTATGTTACAATCGATTATATTTAAAAAAAATTAATATTCCATGTCACAATTGTAAATTAAGTACTTACAACCTTTTTCCGCGATAAAAACCAGCCCCATTCTACTTGTCCAAAACATGCCTTTTGGGGATTAATAGATTATAAAACCTAGACCTCTTGAACCACTTTTCTATGATTTGTAAACATGCAGAGGGGCAGATGTCTCGAAAACCCTTGGCGATTTTTAATTGTTATCCTTACTTGTTGGGCGGGGCATTTGAAAGATTAATCGATTAAAATATATAGTATATCGTCAAAATAAGAAAAGTTGACAAATGCTAAAACAAAGCTTCAAAACTAAGATCAAGCACCACTCAATAAGCTTCAGAATGTCATTGAGCAAGAAGAGGATCGCTGCGAGGAAGCTTTTTCTTCTTGGACCTCTATGACAATTAATTATAATTTAAAACTATCTCTCCACTAAATCTTTGTTTTTTACCAACTGCAACTGGTATTATGATACTTTTCACCAACCCCTTTCAGTTCGTTTCTTAATCATGATTTTCTATGCTTAATTTTTGGTTTTAAAAAATATGTGATTTTTGCAATAAATATATTTTTGAGCTAAAATTGCGTTTACATAATAAAGTGCTTTTGGCAGAAAAACAGGGGTTCTTCTGAACTTCCCCAAAATAGGTGTGTTTTAGGCTTTAGGGCCAATAATTTTGTTTAATTCTAAGATTTTTAGCGTAATGTTTAAGCAATACGTTTAATCTTGGAAAGGGAGTGAAAGTTAAATTATTTTAACACACCTCTCATTAAATTTTCAGGACATTTGGGCCAGTAGATCCAAAGATATAGTGCATTAAGTTCTTAATTTACAATTATGGCATTGGAAACTAATTTTTATTGAAATAATTATCCACTCTAAAAGCTTGAATCCTTTTTAATATAATAGAAACGATTGTAACACACCTCTCATTAAGATTTCAGGACATTTGGACCAGTAGATCTGAAGATATAGTCAGTCTTAGCACTGAACCCATCATTTTGGCTATGAAAAATTTCTCTTTTTTAAAAAGCTATCCACTCTAGAGGCTGAATCCTTTTAAGATTAATAAAACACGTCAAAACACACGTCTCATTGAAATTTCAGGTCATTTCGATCAATAGGACAGAGGATCTGGCCAAAAAACCTTCCTCATCCCATAGAACTTAATGTTAATTTTCGCTGACTTCGAATTTCTCGCCAAGAATCCAAAAGTTGCACTTTTTGGCCGATTGAACTGGATTCTTTAGCGCGAGCAGCTTGCGTCGTGATGTGCGTGATCTAGTGGGCTATGCTGAAAGTCAATATTGAATATATATATAAGACGTGTTTTAGTTTTGCTCCCGCTCTCGAGTTTCCCCTAGCCTACTAAGCCTAGGCCTAGGCTTGGGGACTACCTTTTAATACTTTTACTGTTTTTATAATTTTAATCCAGCTAGTTCCAGGATATATTAATTTTTTAGGACTGAGCTACATTTTAAACTTAAATATGACTAAAAACTGCCTCGCGGATTGTCAATTCAATGGAGGAGGAGAAAAACATGGACTAATGGTATTTTGCGGTTTTTGCGATATATGGTTTCACTCTTCCTGCGTCAAAACAAAAATTGTCGCGGGTTCCTTCTGGATGTGCAGCAACTGTGTTAAAACATTCAAAAGCTTTAAACTGGAGTTCTCTAAACACAACACGTGTAAAGAAGCACTGGACACCCAAAAGAAGACGATAGACAAAAAACTTAAAAGCTTAAACGATGATCTACAAAAAGATCGGAAGAACCTAAAAACATATGACGCCATTGAAGAAGATGTTAATGACCTCAAGAAACAATTGGACGAACTGTATGACAAAGTATCTGATGTAAAAGAATCACTAATCTCGATGGTAAAAGACGAAGTAGGGCAATGTCAAGAAAAGATAAGCTCCTTGCAGGCCGATACAACTGAAAGTATAACAATACTAGAGCGGAAATTACACACTAAAGATATAAGTTCGGGTCCTGGACTAGACCCGCTTCCCGCAAGCCATAATACTCTCTTAGATAGAGAGGCCTTGGTCGCTATCCCACCTCAACATAACATCATGGGAAACACCAAGGGAAATATACATCATAGAACTCAGACCAGCTTTAAAAAAACATCCTACACTGATATTGTTCAAAAAATGGCTTCTAAAAATAAAAAAACCAATAACACGCAATCACGCGAGTATAACCAACGTAAAAACAACCCCCAGGATAATCCCCGAAGCAAAGCAATGCTAGGAAAACTAACCCAAAACCCCAAAAACAAGACGATTTTAACACTGGAAGGATGCCACTCGAACGGGCTTCAAATTGTAAAATAAAAGTAACAGAAACATATAGGGATTACTTTATTGGGAATTGCAATGCAAATGCGACGGAAGCCCGCATACGTAAGCACTTACTGACAAACAATATCAATGGCGCTGGCATCCGGCTGACTTATAAATCTCAACAGCTTCAAAACGGACCTAAATGCTTTATCCTACGCTCAAGCAGTGATATCAGCGATGTACTGAACCCCGAACTCTGGCCTTGCGGTGTATCATGCAGGTGCTTAACAAAAAATGAAATGAACTCTGAAGATTCTCCCAAGATATGGGGAACAAATGAAGATGAAAGCATGCTCAGCTGGTCAAATTCTCCTAAATCCCTATATTTATTAACAAATTGTGGACCTGACACCAGGGAGGAGGATATCACCTTACACCTCGAAGAACTTGATATAAGAGACGCGAAAGTGTACATTAATAATAAAGGAGATTATTGGACAACGGAATTCATTATTCAGTGTAATGGAAAGCACGATAAGATAATCCTAGACTTGGAAAACTGGCCTCACCCACTGTCCATCAAGAGGCATCGGGTAACAAAGACTCATGATACTCTTGATAACGGTATCCTGGATATAAGTGAAGTGTGACTGAACAATAACAATAAACATCCTGACTTAAAAATTCCCAATCACAACCTGATAAAATCTCAAAACAAATTCGGATTAAAAATTGCCCATCTTAACATAAGGAGCTTAAAATTCAAAATTACGGAAATCGAGTATTTGTTAACAACCTATAACATCGATATTCTTGGACTCACAGAGACTTGGCTAAACGTAAGCATACCTGACGTCATTTGTACTATCGAGGGGTATTCCCTCTTGAGACGGGACAGAGCGGGAAAAACCGGAGGGGGAATTGCGATATATTTCAAGTCCAACCTACCAATACACCAAATTGAAATTCTTACTAATGCAAGACCAGTTAATTCCACTCTTGAATCATTGTGGATGGAAGTCTCTTTTAGGAACACTAGTAAATTCTTTGTGGGGATTATATATATACCCCCAACCCAACCCAGTTATGTGGACTCCATAACAGATCTGCAAGGACATCTATCGTGCTTAACTACAAACAAGAATACAGAAATCATAATACTTGGCGATACAAATTGTGACCTGCTAGTCAAGCCACCTCTGGCAAAAACCAAAGCAATATCCGCGGCTATGTACGAGTATAAGCAAATGATAAACGTTCCAACTAGGGTCACCCTCGAGACTAAAACCTTAATAGACCATATTTATACAAACCATCCCCATAAAATTATGGAAGTCCAAGTTAAAATATGCGGTGTTTCGGACCATGACCTGACATGGGTCACAAGAAGGAATGCCAGTACCAAGATACGAAAAACACAAAGGAAAACTAGAAATTACAAACAAATGGACATAGTCAGGTTCGTAAATCATCTGCAGTCAAGACTAATAGTAATAGAAAATGAAATCACCGACGCTGATCACGGCCTGACAGCCCTTCAAAGCGAAATTAACAATGCCTTGAATATATATGCTCCCTTGAAAAAGAAATTTGTCCCCACGAAAAGTGCACCGTGGCTAACCCCCTATATCAAGCAACAAATGCATATTCGAGATAAGTACAAGACCAAAATTAGATTATCAAAAAATAAAGAACTATGCAACTCTCTCTACAAGAAACAAAGAAACTTAGTAAATAGACTGATATCTACCAGCAAGACGAACTACTTTAAAAATAACATCAGTAATGAGAAAAGCACTACCGGCATATGGAAATCTCTGAAGCCATACCTGAAACACAGGCCAAAGATATTAATAACAAAACTTAACCATAAAAATGACACCTACGACGACCCTAAGGATATAGCGAACGCTCTAAATGAATATTATACCCAAGTAGCTGAAGATTTACTCACTAGCCAAAAGGACTACCCAGCAACCCCCCCACCTAATAACCCAACTCTGGACACCTTGGAGAACTCACATATTATCCTAAAAAACTTCCCACTCGTGACGGAAGAACAAACCTTCAAAATGCTGAAAAAGTTAAAGATTAAAAAAGCCTCTGGGCTAGATGGTCTTTCCCCATTCATCCTAAAGAGCTTGGCCGCCATAATGTCCAAGATAATCACGAAAATTTTTAACATAATTCTCACAACGGGCCAATACCCTTCGCAATGGAAACAAGCAAAAATAATTCCAATCTACAAATCTGGAGACATGCACGAACCTAAAAATTACAGACCAATCTCAATTCTACCGACCCTCTCCTTGCTCTGCGAAAGACTAGCCTATAACACAGTTTATAATCATCTCGAAGAAAGGCGTGCTTTGTATGTTTATCAATCCGGTTTCAGAGCGAACCACTCCACTATCACCGGAATTTTTCATCTGTATGAATCCATACTCCTACACCTTCATAATGAACAATATGTGATCCTTGTCTTCATCGATTTCTCCAAAGCTTTTGACACCGTGCAACACAGTATCTTGCTCGAAGATCTTGAAAACCATGGAATCCGCGAAACCGCTCTGTCCTGGTTCAAGTCCTACCTGACGGACAGAAAGCAAACCCTACACCATAATGATCACTATTCTGACCAACTTAATGTAAAACACGGTGTCCCTCAGGGTAGCGTCATGGGCCCCTTACTCTTCAACGTATATACGGCGGAAATTCACAAAACCTTGTACCACTCGCACTCTAATGAATATGCGGATGACACCGTCCTGCTAGCGGCTAACAAAAACATTGCACAACTCCGCAAAGATATTGAAGACGACCTCACAAACTTGAAAATAAAATTACGAACAAAGGGTTTAATACTAAATGAGGACAAAACCAAGTGTATGATTCTATCGCCTAATCGTCAAATGCGAGCTGCTGTAACAGACATAAACAGTCTGTGCGCGGGTACTATTAAAAGAGTCGCAACTTTTAAATACCTAGGCCTCTGGATTGATGAGCACTTATCTTGGCAGAATCAAATAGAATATGTCGTCCAAAAAGTAAATACCCGAATGTGGGTTTTGAGGCCTCTACAGATTCACTTGGACACCGAAACTTTGAAAATTCTCTATAATGCCTGTATCAAACCCCTGATCCAGTATGGTAATATCTTCTTTACGAACTCTTCAAAAGCTAACCTTGCGAAATTATCTGCCCTGCATAACAAATGCGCCAAACTCATCTCTAAACATAATAAACGCTCCTCATCTACGGAAGCCAGAAACATTGCAAAAATCACTTCACCGATATACAATTACTATCATGACTTACTAATCTTTATGTTTAAAGTGAGACAAAAATATCTCCCCAATTACATAACAAGCTGGTTTGCAGATTGCAACTCGACGGGGAGAACCAGGGGCAATCTATATAACTTCTATAACGAAACTTTCAACTCATCCTTCAGAGAGAAAAGTTCAAAATTCCAGGGCGTAAAACTCTGGAATAATCTAGATATCCCCACTAAAAGTATCACTTCAATCAACCTTTTCAAAAACGCCGTGAACGAACACTTGAAGAATCAACTCTTTTAATTAATCTAATTTAACAAGGACATCACTGTAAACAAGAATTCATTCTTAATGATTGTTCCTATAAATAAAGCCTTTTTATTATTATTATTATTATTATTATATCAATAAATATCGTCGTCTGCAGTAGAGAAATCTAACTTTCCTATTCGCTAGCCATTTGGCCAATAACGGCGTGTGTGCGAGTTTATCACGTGACTTTAAAAAATGGCGCGGCTGCTCTCTTCAATTTTTGGGTCAATTAATTGGATTTTAATCGTAATTAGGGAAATTATAATTTTTTTATCAATCATTTCGATATCTTCTAAACGAGGCCGTTAATTTGAAATAAAATGACTATCCATTATTAATTCACCCGCAACGATTAATCCGAAAACACGCCCCCTTATCACGTTTTGACGTTTATTAAAATGAAAAAAAGTTCGTTTCGACAATATACTCGTAATATATTATATTGAGCGTGAAAATAGAATACACTATTTCTTATACGATGTCGTAAGATTTAAGCAGCTTATTTACACATGAATTCGAAGTTGGGTCCGATTTTTTTTAATCACATAAGAGGAAAGGTTGAGGTTAGAAGCTTTAATTCTTCTTCAATTAGTCAACGTGCGAATAACGCTAAAAATGGCTCAAGAATCACAATTTTGGTAATTGGATGTTTTTCATTTTACCGAATATTCTGATATATTTATATAGCTTTATATAATGTTAATGATTTGCTTCCAATTACAGCCCGGAAGAGAATAGTAAGCCTCGATACCCACGGGCAGCGCAGGGGGATGAATTTTTTCCCCCATCGCCGATACCCGCAAAAGGATGATGAATTCTTTGCCCCTCGCAAAGGGGGTATGCATTTTTTGCCCCCTCAATTCCGCCCCCGGAGGGGGTGGTATTTTTGCCCCACCTGACCTTCCCCGAAGGGGGGGAGGAGGTTGCCCTGCGCTAGTCCCTTTTATTCTGACTTTCACTTTCTCTTTACCCCAACGCGATACCCGTGAGAGCGCTGTCAATGCGGGGGAGCTATTTTCTCTAGACTTTTCCCATCTCTCTCTCTAGCTAGGTTCCCTCCGATACACGTACAAGGCTGGGGACTTCCCTCTCTAGTAAACTAAATCTCTCTCCTTCTATCTCTCTCCCAACGTTTTTTCAAGCGGGGTTGTTTTAAACCCATTGCGTTCCTCTTTGTATGTGATTGCCGTATGTATGTATCAATCAAGAGACATCGAATATTTTACCAAGGTTTTATTTCAATTTATTTATTTCTTTCTATTTAAATTTATATATATATATATATATTTACAAATATTAAGGCGCTGTTTGTAAATGAACGTCGTCGATTCCAGCTCTAAGGAAGCGTTGTTGTCTGTGCCGGTCTAGGACTCTCTCAATGGGGTTAACCACTCTCTCCAAGAAATAGTTGGTGATAGCGGTTACGAGCCTAAAAATAGAAAGAAAAGATATTAGGGATCCATCTTTAAAAAATATTGCTAATTAACTTACATGCATGAGTGAGTCGTGTTAACGTAAACCGGCATAGGGTTTCCGGGAGTGGGTGTTATTTGCACGAACTGCATGAGTCGAGAACTCAACTCCCGGAAAACAACATCGTCCTCGCGGAGATCAAAACCATTATCGAGATTCTCCGCGCGTATCCCCACTAAAGTCCTATGGACATCAGCAAGGATCCTATAAAAATGTTTAGGGGGAATATAGAGACCTTACCTGAAGAGACTGCAATCATTTGGCGGCCGTTCATTTACTCTGTTTTCAACATGGGGTTGAGGAGGCGGGGGCGATTGATTCTCAACCCGATGTCGCGCTAGAAAATTATGCCTCGGGTCATCGTCGTCATCCGAGTAAAAAGTACATCTTCGATGTGGCTGTACGGCCTATTAAGTTCAAAAGTTAGTCTATCCATGATTTGAGAAAAAAACACTATGCTCACATGATGACGATGTGTGCTGTTCTTTCCGAGGCTAAAGCGAGAATGATTTTAGTATTGGGAAACTTTCCGTATATATAGTATGGAGGGGGTCCGTTTAAACCCAGACACTCTCTACCCTCCTCCCCCCTCTTACAATATACAACAACGGTTTCTTACATTTGGTGGTTAGGGGCGTGAAAATTAATAGCCCTCAGAGGTGTTGATATTTACGCTAACGAAAAAGCCCGAGGTTTACCATCTGCTGGGCCAGCACCCGCTCGGCAACTTTATCGAGGAACAGTTTCGCCCGTGGGATGTCAAGCAAGGTTGCCGTCCGAATGGACGCTGCATCAATCTCCCCTTCGGCTTCCCTGTATATCCGGGCTATCCTTGTTAAAAATTTTACGATGGCTGTATTGAGACTGTAAAGAAAAAAGATATTAGAGATGGTCTTAAAAATGAAAAAATAAATAACTTACGAGCCAGAATAACAGTTAGCCGTGTTTAAGGGCTATTTTTTCCATGTTTTATTTTTTTTACATTAAGTATTATTTCGAGTAAATTATTAATATTACGGATGCGTTCCTTAAAATGCAATTTATCGATATAATAATTAAACGATCCTCGTAAGGTATTTTATATATTACGATTAAAGGACAAAAAGTAACTTTTTTTTCACCATTGTAAAAGTCTTTTAGCCAAGGCTTCGTCTCGAGTCGTTTTCTTGATAAGGCAGATATAGTCCTCGTTTTCCGAAGTAACGTATACTAATGATTCGATAGGCACATTGAGCGTCTGTTGCCCGAGAATGAAGGGGCAGTCGGGGTACAATTGTCTCTGTTTATCGTGTACCGATTCCGAGGTTGTCCATACTTGATGAGTACCGTGGCAAAAGAAACATCTGAAGGTATCTCTATGGCTCGTGTGGACTAAATAAAACCCGTCTTGCGCTAGTTCGGTGGTATCAACATAAAGCGAAGTCCACGATTGGAAAGTTTTTAAACGAATTCATTTCCTATTCAACATATCGCGGTTCTTGGGGTCGCTGAAAATTTCTTTGACGTGGGTATCCAAAATTGCCTTTTGAATGACAGACTTTGGAATGCGAAACTCCATATAATCAGAGCGGGCGGTGGGGGGAACGTCGTGACCCTTGTCGTCTTCGATCGGTACGTTGTTTGTTGGAAGTCCGCAGATGAAGGGACAACTAGGAAAATGACGTTTGTGTTCTTCGTGCACAGAATCCCGAGGTTTCCAACCGTTTAATATACCGTGACAAAAATAACACTCTACGGTATCGGCACCATATGTATATAATTAAAAAAATCCGTGTCTAGCTAGATCTCTGGGGTTTGTATACGGGCCTTCCAGTGATAGAAACTTTAATAATAATAATAAAAAGGCTTTTATTGGATCAACCTTTAAGAAAAATTCTTATTTACAAAGGAGTCCGTGGAGTATATTTTAATTTAAATTAATTTAAAATGTTTTTAATAGCAGTTTTAAACAGTTTTGTAGGTTCAATTGACTTTATAGAGGCGTCCAGGTCGTTCCAGGCCTTGATGCCTCTGTATTTAGTGCTCTTTGGACGGAATTTTGAGTTGAAAGATTCGACATAGAAGTTATTTCTATAGTTCCTGGTAGAGCTAGATTGCCTAGGATCAGGGAACCAATCAAGCATATATTGTGGGACATTTCTGTTTTTGATGTTATGCATCAAGACTAAGAGGTTATAGTTGTAATTTGTTTTGAGCCAAGTTATTTGCGCTAGTTCTAAGGCCTTAGTTGCAGAGGAATACTTTGTCATTTTAGTTATAAGTTTTGCACACATTTTATGTTGAGCTTCCAGTTTAGCAGTGTTATTTGACGTCGTGTTATGGTAAAATATATCACCGTAGTCAAATACGGGTTTTATGCAAGCAATGTAGATTAAACGCAAAGTTGCTGTGTCCAAGCAGTTCTGTAAAGGCTTTAGTAGCCATATTCTGGATTTTACTTTATTTGCAACGTAGTTGATTTGCTCTGCCCAAGATAGTAATTCGTCTAGCCAGACTCCTAGGTATTTGAAGGTTTTAACTCGGAAGATAGAGCCATTACAGAGAGTTTCTAAGTTTATTGAATTATCTCTGGACTTCATGTTCGGGGAGAAAACCATGAATTTCGTTTTCTTCTCATTAAGAAATAGTCCTTTGTCGTTTAGTCCTTTCTTTAGATTGCTAATGTCTTGTTCCATAGCTGTTATCAGCTGGTCTAGATTTTTGTGTGCTCCTATTATAGCGCTATCGTCGGCGTATTCATTGGCCGTTGAGTGTTTTAGAGTTTCACGTCTTTTTGCCTCGGCGTTCATACAAGGTTATGAAGCCCAACGGTCTTTCCCGTTTGGTTATGTAATTACGACAAAACATGTACACCCCCGACGCCTAGCGACTAGAATAATTCATGCCCAGACCCGTTCGTCCCTCCTTCCCAATTCCTCCCCCCCTTAGCTAGAACTGACCAAAAAAAACTCAAACTGCACCTATAACAAGAACTAGAATCGACCCCCACACCAAAAACTAAACACAAACTAGAACTAACCCCCCCCCCTATCCCCAAAAACTAAACCAAATCATGCCCAGACTTGCTCGCCAGCCACGCAGACGCTCTTTGCACCCCCCCAACAAAGTTGTTTACGACATTCGAACCAAATGCACCCCCACCCCCAAGGTTAAAGATAATTCGTGTCCAGACTCGTTCACCATCCAGGCAGAAGTTCTTTGTGCCTCTCCCCCCTTTACAAATGTTGTTTACGACACTCGTCTGTAAATGAACCCCCAACGAAAATAACACGCCCAGACTTGTTCTCCCCTTCCCATCAGAGAATCTGGGTCACGTATCTCCTTTCAAACTGTAATATGTGTATGTTGAAAAAATAAAATCATTTTTAGAGAAATATACATTTATTTATTTTTTTTACATACAAAATTCATTAAGAATGTCTAGATTACACGAAATATTTATTTCGGCTTTGTTAGAATGTGCCCATAAGGCGTAAAGTAAAGCCTTGTCAAAGGCGCAAGCCGTTCGGTGCTCACCGAATGGGTGTGGGTATAAGCAGCGTACGGGAAGAGAAATGATGTCCGCGGTGGTGGCTTTCGGGCACTTGAAATCGTTCAAGTCTAGAACCGTTCTGTTAAGGTGGTCCGATAGAAAGTCGACTTTGGCGTCGCCCTTTGAAAAGATAAGGTCGACCCCTTGAAGACCAGCGGCGAGGCATTGATCGATTTTGCTGTAAGACGTTAGGCCAGCATTCCAGTCCAGTCGGTGCAGATTACGCGAGACCCACTGGTTTTGTCGTTGTTTTGAAATCGCGACGTGGGATTTATTGTACGGTGGCGCGAATGTCCAGGAAACGGTTGCCAGCTTTGCCTCGACGGATGTTATAGCTAGTTCTTTAAGGATAAGGTCCGTGCTGCCATCACTACGAGTGCACCCGTTCAGGTATTCTAACTCAATAACGGCGGACTTCATAATAACTAGCAGCGAGTCTGTGTATGACTGTGTAAAACCGAACCGGGAGTAGATATGAATGCTCTAACGGCCGTTGGGATTCTTTTATAGAGGTTGGAACGGCAGACGTCATAACACGGACTAATACCGAGTCGGGATTGGATACGAGAATTCCGAGGGGGGGGGGGCGTGGTTCTCTTATAGAGGTTGGAAATGATGACGTCTTTCCTCCACGGATCCCTCTTAAATAGGGATTATAATTTCATGTTATAATGAATCACTTACAAGTCCCCATTGATGTTAAGGTCTTCCTCTCCAGGCCGTGGCATTACTTGCCAAGGATAGTATATGGCTGGGAGAGGAATGCAAGGCGCTGGCGAGGGAGTTCTCGGTGGGCTTGGTGGTGGAGACGGGCTGGGCGGCGGGCTCGATGGAGCTGAGCTGTGGTGACGGGGTAGGTGATGGGCTGAGACGTCGCTGCGGCCCAACAACGCAGAGAGGGCGTTGGGCGGGTGACGGGACCCTGTCCCGGGACTCCGGGGTCCCCGATCGGGACGTCCCCAGCGAGTCCGAAAACTCGCAGGGGGAATATGGAGTATCTACTCCGTGGACATAACTATAGAGATAGATTTTTTTACGTCTTCACTAAAAAACGTTTTTTAAAAAAGTATTTCTTACCTTGTAGATGAAAGGTCGACTGGTTGTTGCTGGCTCATTTTGAATGGCTTGAGAGAAAATGGTGCCTTTGGGGTCTAAACCCCATCGTTTTATACCTTTTGCTACGGTCAAGGCGTATTCGAGAGCAAACACGTGACTTCTAGGTATTTAGCACGTACAAGGGTAAAAATTTTCGCTGGGAAAATTATCAGAAGCCTTGCCATTGGACTAATCGTACCACGCCGTAAACTGTTTGAGATTTTTGGAGGTTAAATTTTGCGATCCGTAAATGTCTGGCGGAGGCATTTGGTCTTGTTAGACATAATTTGTTTCTAATTGGTTATTAAGATCGAAGACGTGATCCTTAACAACGTTAAATAAAAAATCGGGAAATACCCCTTTTAAGCATCATGTAAACCAAAAGTGTCGGCGAATTTAGAGAGTGGTACGGAGATAAAATTGAAAGAGTCAAAGAAATTTTAATTAAAGACAGTTAAATTTAATATTTTAGTGCCGTTAATTATACAGTTAGGTTTAAATTCTTCGCCCAGAGCCATAATCTCACGTAATAGAAACTGATTATCATAGCCTGCAGCGTTGTAGGCTAGTAAAATTACCTTTTTAATGGCAGCCAACGTTCTTAGAAAAGCTAGAAAATTCGAGACGGACTTTGCGCCTTGTAAAACTCCATGCCTTGGACCAAATGATCCGCATTTTCTGCAAACGTAAGCCACCTCTTGCACATAAATACAATCTTCACAAACAATCTCTGATACGCAGAGAATAGGCTGATGAACCAAAGCCCCCTTTATTCCTCTGATTCTAATATCTTAATAGCTTTGAAATCGTAGAATATATACAACATTTCCGGGACAACTTTCCGTTTCTTCGCTTTGTGAACTTTAGGAGGTTTTTCTTTAATTACCTGAACGTAACAATAGTGTGGACTGGTAGTGTATTCACTCCACCCTGAGCAATAGGTTTCGCCGCAAGTGTGGGGTTGATTTTTACGTTTAAATAAATATATTTGCGTGAAACAGTGCTTGCAGTGAAATAGTTGCTCGCAAATACTTTTCCCGTCTACGCCATTTTGTTTATGGTAATTAAAGCATTCATCTCCTTTGAAAACTTTGAGACATTTATCACACGCCCGGTCGGGTCCCGTACAAGTTTGATCTCGTAAACAATTTGAACAATAAAGGTTACAACCATGATCTCGCTTGTTTCTAAATCCTACCAGAAAATTTTCGCAGAATGGTCCATTCCAAATAAGGGTCTTAAGGATGTGACGACTTTGTAATGTCTGTTTTGGTTAATTAATACCAAACGAGGTCTATTGTCATCAATGTCGATCTCCCCCAAAATCAATTCGGGCGAATTATTTTTAAAAATATTTTTCATTTATTCGATTTTGAAGACTTAAGCCCTTTACTTTCACGATAGTTTTGTTGTCTGTAGTTTTCAGGGCGTAACTTTTTGGAGCATTGCAAACAAATTCTAAAATTGATTCCTCTCCCAGTTCGTTTACCCAACACCCCAAGTTAATACCGGTGGGGGGTATGTAGTCCCCCTCTTTTGCAACAAAGATTACGCTATCAGTATTCATATAAAGTACACGCTAATTCAACTTTGCAAGTGTTTCATAAAGAGTTAATCTACCATAACATGAAACAAAGCTGGCAACATATGGGTTCCCTTTATAATATGTGGGTTGAAACTCATCCTTAAAACTATACGTTAACAAACATAGCTCTTCGTTTAGGGGCCTTAAATCTATAAGTTCTTTTGTGTCGTCTACTAAAATGCCAATTAGATCTTTATAATCATCTATTATGATAGACTTTGGTTTGTTAGTATTTAATCCAAATTTTCCCCATAGTGAGTTCAAACAAATTTTTGAGATTGCTCTCATAGCTGGGTTTTTAGTTACCTCATCCATTTCGATTTTGATTCCTTCAGTCTCATAAATTGAATCTAAATATTCCCTCTTTTCTTCGAAGGTTTTAACTGAGGAGGGGAACCCCGAGTTGGCCTGCTTAATCTTTAAAAATTTATTTACGTAACCACCGAAAAGTCCGTCGCTTACACCTTTTTCATATTTGAAAGTTTCTTTATAATGATGCACTTCTGATATTTTTAAAAGTTTGTAACCCATTTCCATAGCTTTATAAATTTCTGGGGTACACAACACGCCCGAAATTGACCTTTCACCATCGCTATGACTACAAAGTTCAGTATTTTCTTCGATTACACAAGATTTACATAAAGGAAAATACAATCGCCCATTATGTCTGTAGGGTAGTACAGGAATGTACAGACCATATGGGGGTAACAATGTCGCCGACATGATTCCAAAATAAGTGTCTTTCCGATAATCAAAATTGAATTGAATCACCTCAGGGAAATGCTTCGGGTAAATACCATATTTATTTTGACTAGGGTATAAAGACATAGTGTCAAAATATAAAATACGTTCGTTTTTACTTGGATCTGCTTTATAGTATAACTTTAGGGGTTCGCATCTTCCTCCATAAAGCGCTGATCTTGATAAGATAGGGTCACACACTTCGACTGAATTACAAAATTCCCTAAAATCTGAATTTTCAGCCATCAGTTTATCGTAATCACATTCCCACATAGTAATGATCTCAGCCCTAGGATGAAGCTCTTTAATGTATTGTATTCTATCAAGCCCTTTTTCGTAAATAACTTTATTGGTTTCCTTAACTACGCTATTCCACTCACTTCCTGTGTAACACTTTTTACACGCGTGATATAAACAGCCCATGAATTCTAAAATTATTTCCGGGTCACTACAATAACCATCAACTGCATATGGTCCAATTTTCTTTTCTCTTATGCTGACATTACAGTTTGAATCTCGACCTTTCTTTCCTTACTTACCCATGCCATCCATTTTATGGCTTTCTTGCTCTGGTTACCCGAACCACGGAATCCAGGGTTTGGAACGACACCAAGGGTATTCTTCTGTAAGTATGTGTGAAGATACACCGAAGTACAAGCTCCAGCTATGGTTATCGCACCGCAATTCATTGGGTCTAAACCCGTTACTGTTTTGAAATGGTTACGAAAACAGTCTACACCCTTCTGAAGGACTTGGACATCAGCCACGCAATATTCTTGTAACTCTAACATGGCATTATAAACGGGTTGTTTTGACTTTTCACTATACCACTTTTCAAAAGCTATGTTATCATCTTTTTTCATAAACTCTGGCTGAAAATAAGATTTATCGGGAATTTTTCCACAATAATCTAAATTGTTTTTGTTTAAAAAGATATATGGGAAAACCCAACTGAAATGTCTCCGAAAAAGCCCTTAATGGTATAGCCAGAAAGGAAAAACTACATATAAATTTTAAATTTTGGTTTTTAACAAACATTGCTAGCAGTTTTGCTCCATCGAATATAATTTCTATTTTTCCATAATTATGGATTAACCATTGTAAAATGAAAAACCCGTCATAGGCTCTCATGTTATGAGCAACAATAGTAACATTTTCAAACCTAGGTTTGGTTACTCTACGTCTTTTGTTGTCTCTTGTAAAAACAATTTTTTCATCTACTTGGGTTAGGTATTGCATAAATTTGTCTACGCAATCTAGTCCTCTAAAAATGTTATAATCGTAAACATTTTCCTCTATTTGCATAGCAGAAACTAGAAGTATTGGGGTATGAAGGGAATTATCTACTATACATTCGGTATCGAAATAACAATAAGTTGTTTCCTTATACTTTTTAGTAAGGGGTTGGACATAACAAAGCCTAGGCGGGTGTTCAATTTTACATTTTGGGCATACTTTACTACATTTGTGATTTTTTTCAATTTCCTCGCAGCAAATTTTGCATCTTTTTACTTTTTCACAAATTTTATTAGTTCTAGGTATTTGGAAGCATTCGGGACCTTTAAAATACCTATTACAATCTGGACATTTCACGACGTCCAAGGATGGGCTCTTGTGGAATGTCTCAGAGTAACATCGCCAACATTTTGTGGGTTCATTATAACATTTATGATTTGAGGCCCTAAATACATTACTAAATGTTACTAAGCATTTGTTACAATAAGAAACACATCCGAACATGGCTGCTAAACTTTTAATAACATGCATATGTGTATCTACAAGCAGATGGAAATTTTTTTTTCAGCGTAAATTTCACCTTCATAAATTTTCTTAAAATTATTTTCAGCGCTAAACACTATAATTTGGTATTCGGGTTCTAAGATTTTTTGAAAAGCCGAAATCTGTTCTATACTAACGGGTCCTACCGGTAAGTTAGCTTCATGGTGAAGTTTTAGGGCCTCTTCCCTCTGTAGCGGTCTGTTAGGTGCCTGTATTCTACGGTATCGGATATAGTCGAAACCAGATCTATCTTGTTTTTGTTGTTTTAAATAGGTTAAGTCCACAACCATTTTTCCGTACACTATGCTTCGAGCTACGCAAAGATCGTCATCGTTTAAAATTGGTAAAAAAGTCCTCCTGTTTTTCATGTAATGTTCTAGTGATAACATCGATCTATTTCTGACTGATTTTCTACCCGATATTGGAATATCAGTTTTTAGAAAAATTGCATCAATTCTAATATCACCGTCTAAAATGAAATTACGATTTGATTGACTAACTTGGCTTATCGCACCAAAAAGCCTATCAACTGTCAGTTCGTTCAACGCCATAAATCTTAAATTTATGGCATTTTCCAGCTGATCACTTCTAACACAAAACCAGACTCTGTTGTAGTCTCTACCCGCGTTGATAATAGTCTCAATTATTGATTGAAATATGAGTTTCAATTTTTCATATAGTTCCGTCACACATATTTTATCAAGGTTTTTAAAGACAATTTTGTATTCGTAGGATAAACAGTTAAATTTGCTAGATCTGGCTACATTTACTTTAACTAATTCATAAACGTTTTCTGCTCTAAAAATAGAAAGGTCTAGTGGTTCATCATCAGACATTTTACTGCTTCAACGTAACCTTCTTTAAAGTGCACGATATTAGTTCCAAAACTTTCGGTATATCATTTGCCTTCAAATTCAGTTGTTTCTCGCGCGCTTGGCCCCTATATTTCGTTATCAGCCAACCCTTTTCTTTTATTTTTTCGATTTCCAACATCCCGGGCAAACAGGAACTTTGCGGCAACTTATTCAGAGATGCTAACTTCAAAACCTTAACTAAGTCGTCTACTATTTCAATGGGCATGCATACCCCCGATATAAGGGGTATTCTGGGTAGAGCGTACTTTCTTATGTCTACGTATAATTTATTATTAAACTTGCATAGTTTAACTCCTAATTGTTCGGATTGACTAAACTGTAGTTGAAGAGTCTCCCAAGGGTTGCTGCTTTGAGCCTAGATAACATAAAACTATGGGGTAGCAAGAAAAAGTACCAAAAATATACAGGGTGTTTCTGAAAAGTCCATCACAAATTAAGGGGCGTGTTTATGGGACCAAACTGAGCGGAAAGTACCAAAGAACATGGGGTGTACAACATTTTGTTACGGAGATATGGCCTTCCAAACATTCGCCCCTAAAACAAGGAAATATCCAAAAATGAGGAGTAACACTTAAGACCGACTAACCAGCTTGTTTAAAATTACTAGACAATTTCAATAGCCTTTAATCGAACAATTGATTTCTACCTTTACTAATCAGAAGCGTATAAATGAGTAGAAGTATGCCTACGGTGGTAATGTAAAATTAATCCCAAGTGACATGATGTTTCAAGATCTTCCCAGCACCAAGTAAAATGGTTCTGATTGAAGGGACTTTTATTAGCACAGCGTAAACAACGTTATTTTCAGGAATTAGTCCAAATGTCCACGGGCGGCATTACAAAAACGAGGCAGTCTTTCGAATGATACTTGGACATGTTGGAAGATCCCTGGCTTGTTCCTGTTATCTCAAACCGTAAAAAGCTACGCAAATCTTCATCATCACGGACAACACTCTTGTACGTTAGGTATGACCTTGAGAAAACCTAAAAGGACATCTCGAATGTATTTGAAAAACCCATCTCCAATTAAGGGGCGTGTTGTTTGTTTCCAACAGAGTAAACTCGCCCAGAGAACAATTACAATGCAGAGCCACGTTTCGGCGTTAATGGCCCACAAAGGTGGTCCCAAAAACAAGAACAAACTTTAATTTGTTTCGTTCAGTAAGTGTTTCATGTGTCATAGATAAAACGCCATGATTAATGCACGAAGAAAATGAATTTATTGACAAGTTTTAACATTTAATTGCAACTAGTTACAAAAATTGTTCAAAGTGTTCACCACCCGCGTTAAGGCACACATTAGCACGTCTTACAAATGATTCCCTTACACGTTGAAAAATGCCTGGAGTTTCGCGAATTGTTTGACAGCCGTGAATTATTCGTCGACGTAGCTCTTCAACATCGGGCACTTCAGTCTGATAAACTAAGTCTTTCAGGTGGCCCCAAAGAAAGAAATCACAAGGGTTCAGATCGGGTGATCGAGCAGGCCACTCCACAGGTCCACCTCGACCTAACCACCGCAAAGGGAAGGTCGCGTTAAGATAATTTCGGACCGCGATGCTGAAATGTGGTGGTGCACCATCGTGCATGAACCACATTCTGTTTACCAAACCTAAGGGTACGTCTTAGAGTAGTTCCGGTAAATCGTCCCGTAAGAACTGCAAGTAAGCCACACCGTTTAACCTGGGCTCTAGGAAATATGGCCCAATTAAATTGTCACCCACAATACCACACCACACGTTTAAACTGAATTGTACTTGGTGACTTCTAACGCAAGTTGCGTGGGGGTTTAGCTGGGACCATTGATGTTTATTATGTAAGTTAATAATACCATCCCGTGAAAAGTTAGCTTCGTCAGTAACCAACAAATCCCGTGGGAAATCGATATCGTTTACTTTAGCCAGAAACCACTGACAAAACGCCGTGCGTCGTGGGTAGTCCGCTGGATTCAAACCTTGAACTTTTTGAACATGGAAAGGATGAAACCGGTGGCTTCTGAGGATTTTCCACACGAGCGTGTGGTTTACGCCTAATCGGCGACCAACTTGGCGGGTACTTGATTCAGGCTCGTCCTCGAAAATGGTGAGAACTTCGTCTTCTACGGCCTCTGGGATGGCTCTCGCTCTAGGTTGAGGTCCAGCCGGTTGGATTCGTCCATCTTGCCTCAAACGTCTGTCCACAGCCTCGAACGTCAGTCGATTTGGTAGTCGCCTCTGCGGAAATCTTTCCTGATACAAGCGTACAGCTGCAGCGGCATTCCCCTCGGCTAGTCCATACATTAGGTGCATATCCGCATATTCGGCATTTGTGAAGAAAGGCATTGTAACAGACTTCGTTGAATTATGAGTTTAATAAAACAAACACATGTACGTGAAACCTCTTTTATTCCTTTCTTAAAAAACATAGTGCTCTGTTTTAGTGCTCTGTTTTTCAAGAATAGGCGAAGTTCTCACTATTTTCGAGGACGATCCAAAAACAAGCAGCCGCCAATTGGTTTGCTGATTAAGAAAAAACCACACGCAACTTGCGTTAGAATTCACAAAGTACAATTCAGCTTAAACGTGTGGTGTAGTATTGTGGGTGACAATTTAATTGGGCCATATTTCCTAGAGCCCAGGTTAAACGGTGTGGCTTACTTGTAGTTCTTACGGGACGATTTACCAGAACTACTCGAAGACGTACCCTTAGGTTTAATAAACAGAATGTGGTTCATGCACGATGGTGCACCACCACATTTCAGCATCGCGGTCCGAAAACTTGTCAATAACATTTTCTTTGTGCATTAATCATGGCGTTTTATCTATGACACATGAAACACTTACTGAACGAAACAAATTAAAGTTTGTTCTTTTGTTTGGGACCACCTTTGTGGGCCATTAACGCCGAAACGTGGCTCTGCATTGTAATTGTTCTCTGGGCGAGTTTACTCTGTTGGAAACAAACAACACGCCCCTTAATTGGAGATGGGTTTTTCAAATACATTCGAGATGTCCTTTTAGGTTTTCTCAAGGTCATACCTAACGTACAAGAGTGTTGTCCGTGATGATGAAGATTTGCGTAGCTTTTTACGGTTTGAGATAACAGGAACAAGCCAGGGATCTTCCAACATGTCCAAGTATCATTCGAAAGACTGCCTCGTTTTTGTAATGCCGCCCGTGGACATTTGGACTAATTCCTGAAAATAACGTTGTTTACGCTGTGCTAATAAAAGTCCCTTCAATCAGAACCATTTTACTTGGTGCTGGGAAGATCTTGAAACATCATGTCACTTGGGATTAATTTTACATTACCACCGTAGGCATACTTCTACTCATTTATACGCTTCTGATTAGTAAAGGTAGAAATCAATTGTTCGATTAAAGGCTATTGAAATTGTCTAGTAATTTTAAACAAGCTGGTTAGTCGGTCTTAAGTGTTACTCCTCATTTTTGGATATTTCCTTGTTTTAGGGGCGAATGTTTGGAAGGCCATATCTCCGTAACAAAATGTTGTACACCCCATGTTCTTTGGTACTTTCCGCTCAGTTTGGTCCCATAAACACGCCCCTTAATTTGTGATGGACTTTTCAGAAACACCCTGTATACCCCAATACAAAAACCTTATGATCTTTCCAATATTCAAAAGTTGTTATTGAAGCAAACGAGACCCCAAAATAATAAAAGTCAAGACCCTGTCACATTCCTAAAAAAAGCGAAGTACCAAAATTCTCGAAAATATCGAAGTTAGAGAAATTTTCAGTCGTTTGGGTCATGGACTTAATGCAATCGTAGCTGAAACCCACAAAATACGCAGCCCGCCACAACTATTGGAGGAAAAGGCGAAATTGCACGCGGATAATTTCTTACTTTCGGTGATGCGACAAATGAATGATATTAAAACCCGGACAGCTTTTACCACGATCATTTATCTTTAGTTTTAAAGTAAAAACAAATTTGAAATTCATATTCGAAAATAAACAAATTTGATGAAAATGTTTTAGTCTTGATTTATTTAACACGTTACAAGTTTTCTGGATAATTAATATAAAGGGTTCATAAAGATGTTTTACGATTTGAAGTTATATTTACTCCTATAAAAACTAATTAGGTCTACTCCTCCTCTAATACTTTAAAAAATAATCCACATTTAATTTTAATAAATCGGGGAATCGAACTTGTCCAGACACGACATATCCGGCTTATTTTTTTTACCACTAACACCACCCTTAAAGTTTACGCAAATGCGGGTACTCTATACATTAGATTCTTATAACCATAGAAAATACATGGTACGGGTTCCACAAGGTTCCCTATTGGAAATAACATGGAAGTTCCCTATGGAAAATAACATTCCCCCGAGGTGCCCTATGAGTAGGGGAAATAAGCTGTTCCCAGTGCAGGTACAGTGGAGGGCAGTGTGGAGCGAGAAGTGTGGAGAGTGGAGCAAAGTACAGTGGATGGCAGGGTGGGGCGTGGAGCACAGTACAGTTCAAGGTATGGAGGAGCGTGTGGAAGGGTTGGGGGTGGATACAAGACGGCGGATGAGACTTTGTACGTAACCCTTTTGATTGACGCACCCCTCTCTCATACCTGCAAGAGGGCGTTTTTGATTGACGCACCCCGCTCTCACACTTGCAAGGGGTGTTTTTGTTTGACAGGTCAATGAAGCGTGGTTTATACCCGCGAAGGGGGGGGACGAATTTTTGGTCCCCATGCCTCCACCCTCGGAGGTGGTTAGTGGGTCTCCCCCTCACCTCCTCCCCCGAAGGGTGGAGGTTGTTCTTCTCTACTTCTCTACTTGAGTGTATGCTCTCTCTTTCCGCTAAGTCCCCTTTTTATTCTGACTTTCACTTTCTCTTTATATTTTATGCCAGCCCGATACCCGCAAGAGCGCTGTGAAGGCTGGAGAGTTTTTTTTCTTACCATCTCTCTCTTGTTTCCCCCCTGATTTTCACCGTCTCTTTCCCTTTGACCGTCTCTTTATTTTTACGCTCGCGAATGTACAAGCCTAGCAGGCGCGCATTTTCTCTCTCTCTCTTGTATATAGGTCAACTCCGTATAGTACTGAAATGTACCATAGAATTCCTCTCTTGGGTCCCTCTCTTCGATACACGTACAAGGCGGGGGAATACACGTACAAGGCGGGGGAATACACGTACAAGCCGGGGGACTTCCATCTCTCTAAATCTCTCCTTCTCTCCCTCTCGCCGAATTTCTCTCTCCCAACGTTTTTTTTAAAGCGGGGCTGTTTTACTTTTGCGCTCGCGCTATGTATGTATAAATCAAGAGGCATTAAATATTTTATCCATGTTTTATTTCAAAATATTTGTATATATATATATATAAATTTAAATAGAAAAAAATATATTGAAATATTAAAGTCCTGTTTGTAAATGAATATCATCGGCTACAGCTCTAAGAAAACGTTTTTGCCTCTTTCGGTCTTGAACTCTCACAAGGGGGTTAACCGCTCTCTCCAGAAAATACCCTGTGATAACGATAATGAGACTAAAAATAGAAAGAAAAGATATTAGGGATCCGTCTTTAAAGAAGAATGCTAATTAACTTACGAGCACGAGCGAGACGTGTTAACGTAAACCGACATAGGGTTTCCGGGAGTGGGTGTTATGTCAACGAATGGTATGAGTCGAGAACTCAACTCCCGGAAAACAACAACGTCCTCGATCCCCACTAAAGTCCTATGGACATCAGCAAGGATCCTATAAAAATGTTTGAATATAGACATTAAAGTTTTAAAAAAATATAGAGACCTTACCTGAAGAGACTGCAATCATTTGGCGGCTGTTCATTTACTCTCGGCGGGTTTTCCTGGGGTTGAGGAGGCGGGGGTGATTGATTCTCAACCCGATGACGATGTCGTGCTACAAAATTTCGAAGCAAGGCCTCTTCGGCATCGGTGTTTCTGTGCGGCCTTTCAACATGGTGTTGAGGACGCGGGGGTGGATGACGCTGATGTCGCGCTTGAAAACTTTGCCTCGTGTCGTCATCGTCGTCTGAATACAAAAGTACATCGTCGATGTGACTGTACGCCCTATTAAGTTCAAAAGTTAGTCTTTCCACGATTTCAGAAAAAAACAGTATGCTCACATGATGATTGTACGTGTTGTTCTTTCCGAGGCTAAAGCGAGAATGATTTTAGTATTGGGAAACTTTCCGTATATATAGTATGGAGGGGAACCGTTTAAACCCAGACTCTCTTTACCACCCCCCCCCCACCCCCCTCTTACAATATACAAAAACTGTTTCTTACATTTGGCAGTTAGGGGCGTGAAAATTGAATAGCCCCCCGAGGCGCGGATATTTATGATAGCGAAAAAGCCCTAGGTCTACCATCTGCTGGGCCAGCACCCCGTAGGCGACTTTGTCTAGAAACAGTTTCGCCCGCCGTATGTCGTGCAAGGTTGCCGTCCGGATGGACGCGGCATCGATTACACCATCGACATCAACTTCCCCTTCAGCTTCCCTGTATATCCGAGCTCTCCTTTTAAAGAATTTTAAGATGGCTGTATTGAGACTGTAAAGAAAAATGAAATTAGAAATGGTCTTAAAAGTGAAAAAAACTATATAACTTACGAGCCCGAATAACAGTTAGCTATATTTAAGGGCTGTTCCTCTCCAATAGGTTCTACGGGGAATACCATCAAACCCAACAGTGACTGACCTAGGGCTTCGATAACTTAATTTGTTTCGACCGCGAACAGTTGTTCGACGGCCGTGCGTTCTTCGTTGACGGCAGGTTGATCTTCCTCGGCCGCCTGGTGGATCTGGGCTAAGATCCTGTTAAAATTTTACGGAGGAAATATAGCTACTAAAAAATAGGAGAAAACATGGAATGTTTACCGCTGGATGTTACAATCCAATGGTGTAGGATCTTCATCCTCCACATCAGAATTGGATTCCTCCTCCCACTCCTCCTCCCCTCCCTCCACCACCTCCTCTAGTTCCGCTAAGGGAAAAGGTTCTTCTTCTAAAGGTTCATCGGGAGCAGGTTGGTTGAGAAAAAACATTATACTCACATGTTGAAAGTTTGGTGTAGTCAGGATTTAGTCTTAGTAGTTCGTCAGTGTTTAGGCTGAGAGTGATTTTTGTATTGGGTAAATTGCCGTATTTATAGTACCCATGGAGAAACTGGGGGGGTCTTTAAGTCTCCGACGTTCTTTCTATATACCCCAATTCAAAAACCTTATGATCTTTCCAATATTCAAAAGTTGTTATTGAAGCAAACGAGACCCCAAAATAATTCAAGTCTAGACCCTCTCACATTCCTAAAAAAAACAGAATTTAACCCCGACTTCAAATGATTCCTAACGACAATAACACATTCCTAGCCGATTTCTATGTACCCTAGTTATTGTTGTCCGCATGGTTTGCGATACATTAATAATTCAAGTCTACACCCTGTCACATTCCTAAAAAAAACAGAATTTGACCCCGACCGCAAATGAGTCCTAACGACAATAACACATTCCTAGCCGATTTCTTTGTAGCCTAGTTATTGTTGTCCACAATGCTTTAGAAGCGTCTTGTTATGGTCCTATAAATATATGCCTATCCAGATCAAATGACAAAATAAAAACGTTTTAAAAAATTTATTTCAATACAAATTTACACCAAGCCAAAAAGATTGACAACGCTTATACGTTTCTTTAAATAAGAAACCCCAGATGCTCTCTCACTATTCCAAAGAGCAGATGACTTCGCTGAACATCAAAATCAAGGAATCTCTACCCAAACTACTCCCCAACCTTAACAAGAAGGAACGATACGTAGTTCACTATCGTAATTTAAAGTACTACGTATCAAAGGGGCTGAGAATCGGCAAAATTCACAGAATTTTGAAGTTTCAACAAGGAGCGTGGTTAATGGGGCACATAGAATTTAACACTGAGAAGAGGACGAAGGCAACTGACGATTTCGAGAAGGATCTATTTAAATTAATGAACAATGCCGTGTTTGGTATGTATTTAAAAAATTAGAATGAATATAATATAGTATAGATAATAATGGTTTGCTTTCTCCCTTAGGAAAAACGATGGAGAACCTTCGGAACCGCCAGGATTTCTAGTGACGACTGCCGAAAAAGCCGCTAAAAAGGCTAGTTCACCAGCATTCGAACGGTTCACGATATTCCACAACGAACTAGTTGGAATCAACTCCACAAAAAGCTGGTCCTAAACCGACCCATATACACCGGGTTTGTCATTTTGGATCTGTCGAAACTCCTCATGTACCAGTTCCACTATGACGTAATCCAGAAGCAATACGGTGACAAGGCTAAACTCCTTTTTACAGATACCAGTAATTTTTACGTGATTATGTAATATTTATATGTACTAACCCGATGTGTAATTATATATTTACTAACTCGATATGTAATTATAGACAGTCTCACATATCACATAGAAACGAAAGACCTTTACAAAGGCTTCGTCGCTCAGTCGGAAAAATACGACTTCTCGGGTTACCCACGAGATCACGCGCTTCATAGCGATGTGAACAAGAAACGCCTTGGTAAATTCAAGGATGAAATGGACGGCAGCCCAATCGAGGAGTTCTGTGGGCTGAGACCCAAAATGTACAGCATCCTATCGGCCAAGGGAGAGAAAAAGACCTGTAGGGGGTTTGCAAGCGCGTCGTACAGAAACGCGTCCGGCACGCGGATTACCGCGAGTGCTTGTTCAACCGCGAGCTGACCACCGCGGAGATGGTTAGAATTGTCAGCGATAAACACTTGCTTAAAACTGTAAAACAAACCAAACTCAGCCTAAACCCTTGTGACGATAAGAGGTACATATTAAATGACGGTATTACGACACTCGCCCACGGGCATAAAAACGCAAAATAAAAATATTATGACAAATTTATTGAGTAATTCTTATACATATATTCAGCAATCATATTATCGTTAAGATTTTTATTTTTAGAAAATCGTTTTATTATATCAAACATTTTAACTCCCCTACACCCATACAACGAGAAATAGACACAATACCCACAACAAGTTTGACTTAATTCCCCCTGTAGTTGGCGGGGTAATATAAATTTTGCATCAAAATAAAAACAGAGGTGTTTTTATGGTGCGATCCCCGTATGAACAAATTAGTTACATCCTTGTTATTAGATATTTCACAAAGTAAATCAAGTATAACAAAATTTTTGACATTGGGGTCTAATATATTCACATTTAATATACCTTCGTGAAATTCTACGGAAGGCGTGCGATCTAATACCGAATTAAATAATTTCGGTTGATATTCAGTGTAACACCATATTATCCTATCTGGAGAGGGTGATATACATATATCATTATACTTTATAAGAATTTTCAAGGTTGCTAGCTTAAGAAGTCTAGTTACGAATTTGTAATGAGCGTCGATTTTTTTGGTAAATTTTTCCCCGAGATATCTACTATTTAAAGAATTATTATTGGGCGTTGTCAAGGATAGCAACTTTCCTAGCTTTAATATTTTGATATTCGAGAGGTCCTTGAAAAACATTGGTTGTTTTACAGTGTTTGTATTTAGTGGAAATTTTATTAATAGAATATTTAAGTTTCATATAAATGACGAAACATTTTCTTAAAAAATTATATATTTTATTCATTTTTAATTTCATGGATATATTTAGGTATATTTCTTAGATAGAGAGGTGAAGCAAAATTAGGGTTGCAAAGAAGGTCGATAACCAAGTACTGATCGTAGAAGTTGAGGCAAATAATTGATTGATAGAGAGGACAGTCTTCGTGATGGCAGAAGTAGAGCTTGCAGTCGGTAGTTTGAACTTGGTATTGTATTGATAGAGAATAGTTCCGTGGAGAGTAGTTTTTACTGCGAGGACAGGGAGTGATTCGAGAATACAAATAACTATAATAAAAAATATAAGTCAGATCGGTTTTTTAGCTTACTTTAGATCAATTTCATCATCCGTCATGTGAAGATCTTCTTGTATAAAGTAATGATAGAATTTAGGAAGATGGGCATTGTTAAGGTAGTAAGAGTTAGAGGTTTGCATTTTGCAGCACCTTAAATTTAACCGATCTGTTAAAATCATTCGAAAATAATTTACGAAATCCTCAAAATATTCAATGTGTTTAAGCATTCAACAAATGATTTCGTACTGTTTAATTGAATTTTAAAAATCTTTTAATCAGTTGTAAAAAACCAAAATACATTAAAAATAATAAATGGTATATATTTAGAAAAAAGCTAATTTTTGTAAAAGAGTTAAACATTTAGAGGATAATCAAGAATGTCCGCCAATTTCGTATTTAAATCCTCGCGAAGACCGCGACAGGGGTAATGCAAATTAACAGCGGGGAAGCAAATACCGACAATTTATTCATAGCGGGGACAGGATAAATTCGCGAAATAGAAGGCCTGTGAAATTTTTCTAATGATAGCAGAAACCTCTCTTCTTTTACAATAGCAGCATGGTTTGAATCTCAATGAAAAAGTTTCGAAGATTCTAAATACATAGCTACTTTTACTTAACTATACTTTTTAATGGTAAAAATATCACTTACCCTGCAGATGCCCTTTCTCTCGGTAAAGCTGCGGTAATTTTTAACGGTACTTGGGTTCTATAAAAAAAACACTCTTAAGAAACTAGAAGCTTAAAAACAACTAGTAAACTTTTAGCTTACAGAAAGTCCATCTCCTGTAACTGCGGCTGAGGATTATCTTCTGGGAGACCCATGTTTTTTTAAAAGACTTTCTCGGATGAAGCGTTAAAAGAAAATGATAAAGTTTTCCCCGAGATATCTACTATTTCAAAAGAATTATTATTGGGCGTTGTCAAGGTTAACTACTTTTTTAAGAAATGTTTGGCACTACGGTTGTTTAAGAGAGGGGATTCTTATAGAGTGTTTAAGCTTAATATAAAAAGATAAGAGACAAGTTTCGTTATAACATATATATTTTTATTGAGAATTAATTTGAGATAATAATTTAGGTAAGCGTCTACGATCAATAAGAAAACAGAAATGAGAATTATTTAAAATATGAACAGGATAATATTTTTGATGATAGGAGAAGCAGATGAGATGTTGGTATAAAGGACAGTCTCTAATAGGACAGAAGTAGAGCTTGTAGACAGTTGTACGTCGTTCCGGAACGCAGACAGTTTCCCTGATAGTGTAGTGGTTTGGAGTACGGCAATAACAATTAGGGCAGCGAGTAGGAATATCGTAGGTAGAACTATAAAAATAGGTTAAAATTAGTTTTTAATATACAATAAGACTCATTTACAACTTACTTTAAGTCAATTTGTAGATCTTTTTCGTATAGGGGAAGTCGGTATGCTTTATATTTAGAAAGGAAATAGGTGTCTAGGAAAATGTTAATTGGATAGAAATTAGACTGATCCCAGGTAAGGCAGATGATAGTTCGGAAAAGAGGGCAATTAGGAGTAGCGCAAAAGTATAAAATATAGCGGGATTCAATAGTACGAAAAATGACATGAGAATTAAATTCGGTGGAAAAACAACAAGAACACAATGTAGTATAGGGATATTTAAGACTGTAAAAACATGTATTAGTTTATTAATTTTTAGATAATAATTTATTTTGCTTTACTTTAAATCAATTTGCATGCATGGGTATTCTTGAATCATTGCGTTGTAAAGTTCTTCGCTTTCGCTGTTTTAAAAATTTCTTGTTAGGTATCTTACAATTCCTCAAACTTATTTAAAACCTTACGTTTCTTCATCCGAGGATGATTCCGTCGATACAACATCCGGGTCGTCGGCTTCGGCGAACATATCAATACTCGCGATTAATTCGTTTATTTCCTCCTCCACCCCATCTGGGATATCATGCTCCTCGTGGATGATGATTGGTTCTACTTCCAATTCATCATCGATATCCCAGAGTTGGGGTAAAGCGCTATATAAAATAGATCCGGTATTAAAAAATAATTTTAACTTGCTAGCTAAAATAACTTACAATTCCTCAACCGGTTGAACAGCGTTTGAGTCAAAAGATTTTGCTGGACACATTTTTCTAGTAGTAATCTAGACTTTATCTATGAAGATATTTTCAAACTTAGAGTTTTTTGCGTTATGATGTGAAACTTTGAAATCCGTTCAGTTTATATAAGAAATTTTCAAGGTTGTTAGCTTGAAGATATTTTCAAACTTAGAGTTTTTTGCGTTATGATGTGAAACTTTGAAATCCGTTCAGTTTATATAAGAAATTTTCAAGGTTGTTAGCTTAAGAAGTCTAGTTAGGAATTTGTAATGAGCGTCGAGATCATCCCTGGTTTTCTTTGAAAAAATATTTAACTGTTGGTTTTTTATGTATTAACGATTTTAAAGAAGGGTCCATATTAATGAGCGTCCCTATCGAAAAATATTTATCAGTCGTTTTAAGAAGGGTGCATATTATAAATGTATAATTTTAAAAGAGGCCCTCACAACGTGCGTGTTTCTTATAAGTTATTATTACTTTTCACAGACTTGAATGAAAAACAATTTTCGGAATTAAATGCCACAGGCCAAACTGAGTTACAGAGTGGTCAGGATCTAAACTGTCTTTTTTGTGAAAAAGACGATATTGCTAGTTTCTCATCTATTGGTGGTGAAATTCATTACTGCGTTAACAATAATTGTGAAAAATTTAAAAAAGCCATTTATAAACAATACGGTAAAGTTTTAATCACCAATATTGAAAACGCTTACGCGATTCTGGACAATAGTTTTTTTTGTATCAATTGTAACCAGTTTTGTTACAAAGCTCAACGCCAAGAAAAAGAGTGTTCATACTGGGACAGTGAAGAGGAACCAAACTATTATTTGTGTAGCTTCCCAAAAAAATGAGAGAAATTTATTCGTACAATTTTAATGAAAAAAATATTATTGAACATGATTGTAAAAATAACGTACCTCGGTTAGGGACGTTATGTCTAATCGAAATTGAAGACAATCGTCAGAAATTTGCGCGAAAGTATAAAATAACTCACACAGTGATTAGAAAACTCGTTTGCGAAGAAATTTTGAAAAACAAGCGGGAGAGTTATGTTGTAGAACTATCTTGGGTCACTTTCTGTACAGTTGACTCATTATGTCAAATCGATACGGTTGATTGTGGTATTTACATCCCTACAACGGAGTGTAAACTAGGTCGGATTCATAAGTCATGAGATCCAGCACTACAACAAACAAAACTGGCGTTGTCAACATCGAAAAGCCCTTACAAAAATCTTCTTAAGAGTTCTAAAGGAATTTCTTTGGAACCCGACGGAGCCCTTGGGATCATTTTCTAAAGAAACTATTTCCAAAGACTTCCTTGGAATTTCCTAAAGAATTCTTGAGATAAATTTCTAAAGAATGTCTTGGGACTATTTTCTAAAGAAATTCTTTAGGAATTCTAGAGATAAATTTCCAAAGAATGTCTAGGGATTATTTTCTGAAGAAATTCTTTAGGAATTCTAGAGATAAATTTCCAAAGAATGTCTTGGGATTGTTTTCTAAAGAAATTCTTTAGAAATTCTAGAGATAAACTTCCTAAGAAAGTCTAGGGATTATTTTCTAAAGAAATTCTTTAGGAATTCTAGAGATAAATTTCCAAAGAACGTCTAGGGAATATTTTCAAAGGAAATTCTTTAGGAATTCTTGAGATCAATTTCCAAAGAAGGTTTAGGGTTTATTTCCAAAAGAAATTCGTTAGGAATTATTGAGATAAATGTCCAGTGAAGCTCTAGGGTTTATTTTCCAACGAAATTCGTTTGGAATTCATGAGATAAATTTCCAAAGAAGGTTTATTTTCCAACGAAATTAGTTAAGAATTTTAGAGATGAATTTCAAAGGGCCAGATATATTGCAATTATGCGCAGCTTTACATAAAATTATCTCAAAATATTTTTACCCTAATTGTTTAGCTAAAGTTTCTAGATAGACATTAACTTGATGGTTAAAAAATTAAAAAGGCTTGTTCCGCAGCTAAGGCTCAGCAAGCGCTGAAATGGAATGTTATATTTACCTATTTTTTATTTTTTGGATTTTTTTGCCTTTAATAATCCGTGAGGTGTTTATGTAAAGGATAAAATAGATTAAAAGTAAAATAAGAGTAATTAAAATCGTTATGTTTAGATTTACAGGGAATCTAAGCTGTCAGTCGGAATTTTTGCTTAATTCTCTTATGGCATGTTTTATCTTTATTTCGAGCGTAATTAGAGTCCAAAATAAATATTTTTTTTAAAAACATTGTAGAGAAAATTAGGTTAAATGCGTTTCTGATACTCGAAAAACTCTCAGTGAATATACATTATTAAATTTAACAACAACGTTTGTATCTACTCCTTGGCCGATAAAGCCTCCAAAATCCACTTAGTACCCCATACAATTGCACAAGGTTAAAACTTTCTGCCGTTTACGGATGTTTTTAAGTCGATTAAATGTCTGACTTCATAAGCAATTTCACACTGCATGCGAGAACTGCCCTCGCTATAAGGGGTGAAGTCGGAGGCTCCGGTGTAGTTCAGCATATAAGAACTACACTTCCAGTATTGGGATATGGTTCTGCATGTAAGAACTATCCTCGTTTCAAGTGGCTAATTTAATTTACCCATTTCTCTATATATTTCCCAAGAAAATTCCATAGATATTTCCCACGAGAATTCCAAAGATATTTCCCAAGAAAATTCCCAAAGACATTTCCCAAGTAAATTCCAAAGACATTTCCCAAGTAAATTCCAAAGACATTTCCCAAGTAAATTCCAAAGACATTTCCCAATTAAATTCCAAAGACATTTCCCAAGAAAATTCCAAAGACATTTCCCAAGAAAATTCCAAAGATATTTCCCAAGAAAATTCCAAAGATATTTCCCAAGAAAATTCCAAAGATATTTCCCAAGAAAATTCCAAAGATATTTCCAAAGTAATTTCCAAAGAAAAAGAGGCCAATATTCCCCAATTTCCTAAAGAACGCCTTAAGGATTTCCAAAGAAATTTCCCAAGGAATTTTCTTAAGAGTTCTTAAGAAGATTTTTGTAAGGGAGAGGCGGCCTACGTTCTGGGATACGTTTGTCACGACAGTGAGGCTGTTCAAGCAGTAATTAACACGGCGATTGTTAAAATCATTTACGAATGCAACTCTACGCTGACGTATAAAAACCCATTTCGCAAGAATTACGCAACATCTAACAGCTTCAGCTCAAATTTCTTGAAGCTGTTATATATTAGTGTTGTAATCGATTCTTTACGGTTCGGCAATTACTCTAAATCATCCTTATCAAATACACTGTCTAGATTTAGGGATACATTTTTTAAGGTTCGATACTCTTTTTGTAAAACCGGTCACTTTCGTGACAATGTATCCATTGATAACGTGTATGAAGTGATTTTTTCAAAGAATACCACCAATAAATCTTACGAAGATTTTCAAAATGCCAATCCATCTTTCCTAGAACTTGAAGGTGAAGAGTGGGATTGGTAAGGATTTGCAAGATAGTGAACCATCATTTACCTTTTAGTGAAATAAAAATTCAAAAAAATGGATTCCGGGTTTGGAGAATGCATGCATCACATGGTTTTTGGTTCAAGTAACAATATAAATTATCGATTTTCGAGTTTCGCGTGTGGCGAAGCTTTTTGTATTAATTCACAAGCTGCGAACGCGATACCTCGGTTAGGTACGTTATGCCTGATCGAAATTGAGGACAATCGTAAAAAGTTTGAAGGAAACAATCGAATATCGAAGTATGCTATTGCTCAACTTGTACACAGTGAAATGTTAAAAAACTTGTGCACCAACAACATTGTTAAAGTATCTCGTAACCGATATGATTATTGGAAAGATGTTGTCTCGATCGATACCAGGGATGGCGGACGTTACATCTTGACTACGGAGTGTAAACTAGGACGTTTACATAAATACAACCCTCATGAACTTGACCAATGTCAACATTCGAGTCAAGCAGCGTACGTTTTAGGGTATGTGTGTCACGATCAAGCGAGTGTTGAATCGGTATTAAATACAGCAATTATAAAACTTTTGTATGAATTTAACACTCGTTTGATCATAAAGGACAAAAATGACAATGAAGATTACTACTATTATATTAATGGTGATCCCCGTATTAGTTATACTGTTAATGTGATAAAGTTATTATATATTAACGTAGTTATTGAAGAATTGCATAACTTTAATCATTCGTTAATGGATTTAACTTTCACTTTCGAAAAAATGAAAATAAAATTTAATCTCTTTACAAAATCTAAAAATATTCCAAGAATTTTGAGAGATAAAATCGGTTTAATATATGACCCCACTTTTAAAGTATTTTCAAAAGACGCTATTGATTATGCACGCCTAGAGTTGCAAAAAATAGAACAAAAAATGTTATATTCATTTCAAAGTTTTTGGAATTATTTTCGCAGAATTTAACCCCAGAAAGAAGTTATTTTTAAAGAACGCTGTCAATTATAATTCACGAGATAGTGAACCATCACCTTTTGGTGAAATAAAAATTCACAAAAATGAACTTAGAGAACGTTTTTGGTATTGAATCGCGTAAAAATATAAATCATCGGTTTTCGAGTTACGTGTGTTGCAAACCTTTTAGTATTAAATCAGAAGGTGCAAACGCGATACCTCGATTAGGTACATTATGTTTGATCGAAATTGAGAACAATCGTAAAAAGTTTGAAGGAAACAATCTAATATCGAAGCGTGTCATTAATCAACTTGTACGTCGCGAAATGTTTAAAAACTTGTGCGCTAACAACATCGTTAAAATATCTTACTACCGACATGATGGATGGAAAGATTGGACCTCTATCGATACCAGAGATTGTGGACGCTACGTTTTTAGTACGGCATGTAAACTAGGAAGTTTACATAAATACAACCCTAATGAATTTGATCAATGTTATCAAGCAGCGTACATTTTAGGATACGTTTGTCATGATCAAGCGAGTGTTGAATCGGTATTAAATACTGCAATTATAAAACTTTTGTATGAATTCAACACTCGTTTGACTAAAAAGAACAGACAATGCAATGACAACCCCCATATTAAATATATTATTACACCTGTTAGTTATACTGTTAATTTGTTTAAGTTATTATATATTAACGTAGTTATTGAAGAATTGCATAAATATAATCATTCTTTAATGGATTTAACTTTCACTTTCGAAAAATTTAAAAATAAATTTAGCCTCATTACAAGATCTCCATATCTTCCAAGTATTTTGGAAGATAGAAACTTGAGATTAGCGTATGACCTCACTTTTAAAGTATTTTCAAAAGACGCTATTGATTATTATTATCATCAAGACTTGGAGGGGATAGAAAGACGCTTTTTAAATTTATTTCCAAATTTTTGGAATATTTATCGCAGAATTTAATCGTGATGTAATCAATACAAATAAACATTGTTTTTTAAAAAATTTATTTCATCCTTTGATTTGTTTTTTACACCATTGACACAATCCTGTTTTAAAAAAATTCTGATCTAAAATCGGTAAGAGTAGAGGATAGAAACCAAGAAGCGCTACTGCTGGGTTCATAGATAACATTCCACAAATAATTCCTACAGGTACAGTTATGGGAAGGATAAGTAATAACCCACCTAAACAGACATTTTCTTTTACAACCTGTAAAGCACGCCGCGTACAACATCTATTATTACAATATTCTTCAGTCTTGGGTTTGCTTGTAGTTGAAACGTATTTCTCCGTTGGTGGTACATCTCTCCCTGACTCGTCGTTAGAACAATGTATGGGTATGTTGCATGTCGAAAACCCTTTAACAATTGGGCATTCCGGGGAATATTTTCGATGCTCCTCATTTACTTTATCATTAGCTTTCCAACTATGTAATGTTATATCGCAATAAAAACATTTAACGGCGTCGCCCTTGTTTAAATAATAAAAACCATGTTTCGCAAACTCTGACGGATTTATATTACTAACGGGGTAATCTTTAAAAGTTTCGAGCCGTAGTTTTTCCCAGTTCATTATAGCTTTACGTTTTGTCCCGAACTAATATAATTTCAACCACTGTTGCGGATATATCTTACAAATTGTACCTACGTCACACACGTGACTCGCATTTGATTGACAGGTGTGATTCTGAATTATGCAAATTTGAATCATTTTCGATTCATTTGCATGTTTAAGGTCGGATTTCTCAATTATACAAATTTGGATCATTTTCGGTTAATTTGCATGGTTAAAAGTGGGATTTCTGAATTATGCAAATTTTGATCATTTTCGACTAATTTGCATAGTCAAAAGTGGGATTTCTGAATTATGCAAATTTTGATAATTTTTACCTCATTTGCATAGTCAAAAGTGGGGTAACATACTACTGCTATCGAACAGCTTGTGTGTCGAGAAATGTTAAAAAACGTATATGAAAGCAGGGTTGTGCGTTTGAATTGGCCAGACGCATGGATAGAGTCGTGTCTCATCAATCCTAGAGATTGCGGTCGTTACGTCGTTACGACAGAATGTAAACTTGGTCGAACTCATAAGTTCGATCCGAAAAAACAGTGGCGTTGTCAGCATTCGAATGAAGCAGCCTATATTTTCCAGTACGAGTGTCACGACAGTGATAGTGTTCAAGCAGTAATTAACACTGCTATAATCAAACTTTTATATGAATTAAACTCTCCTTTAATTGTAAAAAACCATTCACCTTTTAGTGGTAACTTTTCTCCTACTACTTTTTTAGTAGTATTTTTGAAATTTGCGTATATATATTATACAGTTACGGAATTGAACAATTTAAAATTTTCGTTTATGGACTTAACATTCACTTTTGAAAATTATAAAAGTAAGTTTGCTTTTCTCGTACACCTCTCTCATCCGTTTAAAGGTGTTAGCGGTCTATTTTATAACAACAAAGACCACTTAACGTATTTGCCCCACGACTTGCAGACATTTGAAGATCTCTTAAAACGTAATTTTCCAAATTTTTTGTTTTACTTTCGAAGAATTTAACCCCAGAAAGAAGTTATTTTTAAAGAACGCTGTCAATTACAATTTACGAGATAGTGAACCATCTTTTACCTTTTGATGAAATAAAAATTCAAAAATGGAATGGAAAGAGAACGTTTTTGGTAAAGAATCACGTAACAATATTAATCATCGGTTTTCGAGTTACGTGTGTTACGAAGCTATTAGTATTAAATCAGAAGGTGCAAACGTGATACCGCGACATTGGTACATTATGTTTGATCGAAATTGAGAACAATCGTATAACGTTTGAAGGAAACAATCGAATATTGTTATTAATCAACTTGTACGTCGCGAAATGTTAAAAAACTTGTGGGCTATCAACATCGTTAAAGTATCTTACTACCGACATGATGGATGGAAAGATTGGACCTCTATCGACACCAGAGATTGTAGACGTGACATTTTGAGTACGGAATGTAAACTAGAAAGTTTACATAAATACCGCCCTAATGAACTTGATCAATGTCAACATTCGGGTCAAGCAGCGTACATTTTAGGATACGTTTGTCATGATCAGGCGAGTGTTGAATCAGTATTAAATACTGCAATTATAAAACTTTTGTATGAATTCAACACTGATTTGATCATAAAGAACAGATTTTACAATAAACACCCCTATGGTGAATATGTTTATACACCTATTAGTTATAATATTAATTTGATTAAGTTATTATATATAAACGTAGTTATTGAAGAATTGCATAAGTTTAATCATTCGTTAATGGATTTAACTTTCACTTTCGAAAAATTTAAAAACAAATTCATTACAAGATATGATTTTATTCCAAGCATTTTGATAGATAGAAACTACGAATTAACGTATGACCCCGCTTTTAAAGTATTTTCAAAAGACGCCATTGATTATTCTCATCAAGACTTGGATATTATAGAAAGACACTTTGTAACATTATATAACCTTTATTGGAAACGTTATTATCCCAGAATTTAATCATGATGTAATCAATACAAATAAACATTGTTTTTTAAAATTTTATTTCAAAATTTGATTTGTTTTTTACACCATTGACACTTTCGTGTGTTTATATATGTGTCAGGAAATATTTCATATGGTAAAAGTAAAGGATAGAGACCAAAAAGCGCAACTACTGGGTTGATCGTCAACATTCCCAAAATAATTACTACAGGTACAGTTATAGGAAGTAGAATAATATATGTTCCAGCTATAAAAGAATATTCGATTCCAACCTGTAAAACCCGCAATATACAACATCTATTATTACAATATCCTTCAGTCTTGGATTTAGTTGTAGTTGAAACGTATTTCTCCGTTTCTGGTACATCTCTCCCTGACTCGTCGTTAGAACAATTTCAATCACTGTTGCGGATATATCTTACAAATTTTACCTACTTCACACCACACGTGACTCGCATTTGACTGACAGGTGTGATTCTGGATTATACAAACTTATATGCAAATTCTGGATTATGCAAATTTATATGCAAATTCACCGTACCTTAAAGTGCGACTTTTGATACAAATTTTGAATTATGCAAATTTGGATCATTTTCGGCTAATTTGCATGGCTTAAAGTGGGGTAACATACTACTCGTGTATACCTCTGTACAGACCCATCGCAGTAGGCAGGCATAGATATGGTAATCAAGCATTTGGGTTAAATAATTTTTTTTTGTTCTAGAGTACTTTTAGTAGTATCCTCTTAGTGTTTATTTATTTGTCAGGGTTAATAATTAGGCCATGCTTTAGTCTAAACGAGCATCCCACTATTTCCCTTAATTTTTCCGCCTGTGCCAACATGGGTTGCGAGTTTGTTTTTGATCCTAAGTTAATATTTGAAGCCCGTTATTATGCGTGACCACCTCTTTAACGTTGGCCAAGTTACTTAGAGCTCTATTTGTTTTCAATTGGCCATTGAATAACTTTGGGTAGGGATTAGGGAACCCACATATTTTGTTTAGAGGAGAGACCTCTAGTATGTTTTAAACCTTGGTGTATTAGGTTATTTGAATGTATAGTCCGCGTGTAAACCTGACTATTTAATTTTTTTGAGGAGGGACCTCTATTGTTGTTTAAGCCTTGGAGTATTAGGTTAACTCTTATGATTTGGATATATAGTCCGCGTGTATACCTGACTGTATTTAGCTAGCTTTGTAATATTTTTGTAAAATTTTTGATTTTTATTCATAGTAATTATTAATGTCCAAATGACTACCTTAATATTATTTTTTTTCTCATTGACAACAATTGAGTTTTTTTGTTTCATTATGCCAATCGCTGATGTTTAACTGTTTTAGTATTTTTGACCCCAGTTTTGCTGTTGTATTTTCTTTTCGTTTTTGCTGTCACAAAATCTTGTTTTGCATATTTTTTTGTTTTGTTCTCAGTTATGTTTTTCTGTAGAGTTCTCGAACGAGGACGTTCGAAATTAAGTGGGGAAGAGTGTAACAGTATTTTATAGATTATCCCTTTAAAACGGCACTCTCCCTTTATTTTTCTAACTTGGCTGGTTTTACCTATTTATACCGTGAAGTGTTTTCGCTTCAAAAACTCTGACCTATGATGTCAATGAAAAACCCGAAGACCTACAGGAACTTGAACTTCGTGAAGAAGGACCCACGAATGGGTCACGTGATGGTGCGCGCAATACTAACGCGCTAGCGCTATAAAAAGGGGTCTCCGACCTTTGATTAACTCTCTCTCTCTGACTCTCACCTTGCTCCTGCTCGGTCAGATTTCTGTCGTTGCAGCCCTTGGGCTTTACGCCCTCGTGCGTGGACCCTTAGGCTTTACGCCCTCGTGCGTGGACCCTTCTGGGCCACGCCGCTGTTTTCTCGTGAAGTCTCCGGACTAAAACTTTAACAACGCGCCGGTACCTGGACGATATACTTTTCGTGCCGGACGCTTTTGTGCGGGTTTCATCAATTCGTAAATATAAACTGAACCATTTTATTATTTGAATTAAACCCAGCCAGGGTTACGTTATTCTTTTTATTTTAAATCATTAAAACAATTTTTTATGTTTATTTCAATGACGACAGTTTTATTATGTTTAAAAGCATAAAGGTTTAGTTTAGTTCTTTATTTTAAAATGATTATCCCCTAGACTATAAAACGAACCAATTTAATAAAGTTTAAATATCTTAAGTTCATGCTTATTCAATATATCTATGATCATTCTTACTATTTATAAAAACTGTCTCAGTACAGGAGCGAAAACATCGCGATAGAATAGTAACCTACGAAATACAGTACGATATGCCCGTCGATTATACCTTTAATGCTTTGGAAGATTTATGTTGGCTGCGGTTATTTCGACAGCATAGAATCCTGGAAAAAACCCATGTCCAGTTTGCATTGAGTTTCATTTCTAAACACCTCTTTCACGGTCGCGTTTTTGTCAGCTTAACCCAATCTTTCGTAACTATAAACGACCAATGGAACGATAGCCCGGTCCGAATGATTAGGTTTACAGCAAACCTTTTTAAAAATAGAGTGTCCGTACGGGCCCATACATCACGCTTCGGTGAAATGTGCCTCCCGTTACTGGTATTACGGGGGATATTGCTTTCACGAAAAAACTCTCTATAGACGTGTCTTGGATATATGTTTTAAACTATGCCTGCTGCAAATCACGAGAATAAATAGACCGTGCCCTAAAGAAGAGACTCACTTTCAGTCTTTAGCTAGATGGTATTTGAAAAAGACCATGTACATAGCGGGCTTAGCTCGCCTATACTGCCATACCACATGGTGTTAACCATATCAGATATAATGCAAGGACTCGTCGATAGTGACGCTTTACCCTTCTTAGTACCACTGATTTAAAATGATTGAATGGTCAGCTGCCCAGCGACGTTGAAGATTTGAAACGGCCGGTGGACATTAAAAGACGAACAGTGAGCTCAAGAATTACAATATCAAACTGGTCCTTAGTTTTTTGCTAATTACCCGAATTATATGTTTTTTAATATCGAGCCTGGAAATATACTCTGTAATATATTAGAATTAGGTCATAGTTAACTTTGCGTAATTATGTATTATATATAAGTTCTAGTTTAAATAATACAGATAGTAGTTGTGATAATACAATTGTGGTGAAATATTTTTTATTAGGAATTCTAATCAGTCTTTGGAGTACTTTTTATTTAAAAGTACTTATTTAAAGTAATATTTTGATATTACTATATTTGAACGTATTCATTTTCAAAACTTTTGGTGGTAAATGATTTGAACCTGCGTCGATAGCTTTGTGGAGATCATTTAGGAGCAAGGTTATGCCCCCATGCCCCGTAACGGTCTACTATACTGTCCATATTTCGAAGGCACACTGAAAGACGTGCCCGACTATGGACAATTAAATTATTTCTCTACAACGCGCGACTGTGACCAATTTAGGAAGTGTGTTCTAGTACAGTGTAAAAAATATGTCAGATTTGCCACTTCTAGCGAACATCGGTTTTATATATTTCAATAATATGAAAAACAAGTAAAAGCTTTATCTTCATAATTTTGTGGATTTAGTGCATTATTTGTTATTAATTTGGCAACAACAGTATTATTTAAAAAGGAAAATGGTATTTGAGAATTATGATATTTAGGATACAACATTTTACATTTCGGATTCGAATGGACTCGGTATCCTCCTCCGCCTCGGCCCCCCTGTATATTCGGGCTCTCCGTGTGATAAATTTTATGATAGCTGTATTGAGACTTTAAAGAAAAAGATATTAGAGATAGTCTTAAAAACTAAATAACTTACGAGCCAGAATAACAGTTAGCCACGTTTAAAGGCGGTTTTGATAGCGTGATCTTTATTTGCGACTAACAATATGAATGGTCTGAATCAAGCCTATATAGGCATTTAGGGGAAAACTTTCCAGTGTTCTAACCGCCCTTCCTGTCTGAGAACTATGAGAGATATGTATTAGCTTAAATGAGACGAACAAAAACATATTAAAAACTTTTTTCTTTTAGGATTTAATCATGGTTTCATTTATCAGCGCTTCGTCGACTATATTTTCCATGGCTATTATATTATCCAGTTCATCAGAGAATTCTACTCGGTTGCTTTTTATTTGATTTTTCAACGGTCGTGGTTCTCTTTTATCGCTTCGATGATGGTGTGGATGGTAGTTCTGCTGACGATGCTTTTGCGATATTAGATGAGAGCAGGGAAGTTGATGGCCTTGAATGTAGGGAGTCTTCTTCCTCTGAGATACTCTTGTCTACTTTTTCGATCTTGACAATCATTAAAAAAATATTCAATTTTGAAACCAAAATTAAAAGGGCGAGGAAAGTACCCATATAAGTTGATTCATTTCACCAAGCTTTCGACGATTGCTACCAACGTTTGCATGATAGCACAGGTGTACGTCAATGCTGTTGTTTAATGGGTTTGGGAGAGAAAAGCGCCGCGATCTACGCCGTAACTTGCATTGTTTTCTAACTTTTGTAGCGAGATTTAACAGAACTGAATTGAATTGATCTCCTAATTTGAGGTTTTACCACTACTCATTTAATTTCTGTAATATCGCCTGTAAATCCCTAACAACGTTTTCCTGCATTACACCAATGTTTTTGGAGCAGCATCTTGACTGGACGCCGCCGAATGCTTCCATCCTGTATTATAATCGAGGGTATTTTAAGATTTTGAATTGGGCGTCTGTTTCATTCAATATTAGGGGGCGTTTAATGGCATGATAAATATTTTTAATTGTTTCTTTGCAAATGGCTTCCGCAAAAATAGTGAATAAGGGGGTAGTGTAACAATTGTTACACCAATTATTACCCTTATCCAGAACGATACTGTCGTAGATATCGTTCCTATCTATAATTGAATGGTATTTCGCACGGGCCATTTGATCAAAGTCTTTCTCAATATTCATATCAATATCATAATAACACGTGGAAAAAAGTTTTAAAATACGTTTTCGTGACACCGTAAACAATAAGGGTTTTATTGGGCACGCAAAAACATTTTCTAATTTAAATAGTCTTTTACAACGTGATTACCGTTACACCAATCGCGAATATGGTGCGGTAATTGTGAGGGGTTTGTCATAACATAATTGTACTGTAGAAATGAAAGTTTATGATGTGCTTTAACTTGAGTGTCGAAAACATCTTGTGCCGAAAGATAGTTTAAAATGTTTGAATCGAGACACTGACCGGCGGTAGCAAGTGATTCTTCAAGTTCAGTAGCGATATGACTGGGCAAACAACCCGAATAATAAAGGTCATGCCGAAAAGCGAGTTCATGCTCATATACTTCATTAAAAGTTTCGTGCAACGCTATTAAGAGATCTATGAACCGAGGTTCAGTATACCTACTGGAAAAATATATATTTAACCTCTTATAAGGTGAAAACAAGTTTGATTTATATCAAAGATAATTCGAAATATACGTATGACGAAAAGGTTATAGACTTCGTTCCACAAAAATACTATTAAGAGATCTATGAACCGAGGTTCAGTATACCTACTGGAAAAATATATATTTAACCTCTTATAAGGTGAAAACAAGTTTGATTTATATCAAAGATAATTTGAAATATACGTATGACGAAAAGGTTATAGACTTCGTTCCGCAAAAATACTATTAAGAAATCTATGAACCGAGGTTCAGTATACCTACTGGAAAAATATATATTTAATCTCTTGTAAGGTGAAAACAAGTATGATTTATGTCAAATATAATTCGAAATATACGTATTACGACAAGGTTATAGACTTCGTTCCATAAAATACTTTTAAACTAGCTATGACCCGAGGGTTCATTATACCTCAAGGTGAATATTATAGCGCCTAGGGATTATACTGAGTTAAAAATATATTTTGCTCTGTTATAACTAACAGATGTTTTTGTAAAACGTCAACAAGATAGTAGTGAGAAAAGGGGGGTTCTAACTCAGGAACCACCATGTTAAACCTATGGAGTTTTCCAGAGTACCATCATGTTATTTCCCATAGGGAACCCATATGGAACCCATACTATGTATTTTCTATGGCGTCCCCGTTTTTTTATGACGTAAAGATCGGGGGGGGGGTAAAATGGGCCTTATATGGAATATAACAGAATATTCGGTAAAATGAAAAACATCCAATTACCAAAATAGCGATTCTTGAGCCATTTTTAGCGTTGTTCACGCGTTGACTAATTGAAGAAGAATGAAAGCTTCTAGCTTCAGCCTTTCCTCTTATGTGATTTTAGTTCCGATTTCCTGGACTCTCAAACTTTTTTTTTTAATATCGGACCCAATTTCGAATTCATGACGGAAATAAGATGCTTAAATCTTACGACATTGTATAAGAAATAGTTTATTCTATTTTCACGTTCAATATAATATATTACGGATATATTGTCGAAACGAACTTTTTTTCATTTTAATAAACGTCAAAACTACATGTGAGGACGTGTTTTCGGATTAATCGTTGTGGGTGAATTAATAATGGATAGTTATTTCTTTGGTTTTTAATGTATATCAGATATTTTATGAAGACAAGTCCTACATGATCTACCATAGAAACAAAATATCCTATTTGACCCGCATATGAAACTAGTTCGAGGTGGGATTAGCTAGTGATAAAAACGTTAAAATACATCAATAAGGATTATAGGTATCGGATTTAGCGTTGCGGGTGAATTAATAGTGGATAGTCATTTCTTCGGTTTTTAATGTATATCGGATATTTTACGGAAATAAGTCCTACGTGATTTATCGTTGAAAACATCGATTATGAGTTTATGGTATTTTTAAATATCCTATTTGACCACGTATGAAACTAGTTAGGTGAGTTTGAATTCTTTCAGATTGTATATGTATTATACTATACTAATTTATTCGTTCCAGTGGGTAGAAAAGTATCGGTCCTTCCTTCTATAACCATCATTCTCGAATAATATTTCCAGAGATAGTCACATTTGAGATAGAAAATGACTGACTCCTATTTTTGTTGGTGAAGAAATCAAGGCGATCTTACGCTACACGGCCACCTTAGGCCCAATCCCCTTGAGAGACGACCTCCCAGAATTCACCTTCAGGGATTTAGAGGTAAGAATTTAGCAACTTGATTCATTTTTATATTAAAAATTAAATATCGTAACGACGTTTTTATTCATTTGTTTAAGCTCTTGGTGCGCTCCATACACGTTGGCTTTGTCATCTAGTTTGACCTTAGGCCGGAGATATCATCCGTTGATGTCTCCGTCTCGTATCACCCGAACCTCGACCGGCTCGTTAGAAGAATTGGAGGTGAAAATAGCATCATAAAGGTATGTTTTTTTCTCTCTCTCTCTCTCTCTCTCGCTTAATTACATCATTATTCCATGTTTCCTTTATTTCTTCACTAGGTGAGGAAGTTGGAGACATTCATTCTGCCACACGAACGGGCCAAGTCGTTTATTTTTAAAGACTATTTTGAAAATCGGGGCAAAAAGCAGCGAAATGTAACAAAAAAGATTAAAATTAAAAATAAAAATATATATATATAATCGTAAAAATAAAAATTGAAAAAAAATGGGAATAAATAAATAAATGAAAATTAAATACTAAACAAGCAATGAAAAGTCTCTAATTTTTTACAACATTTTATTTTTAAAAATCTTCATTGTCCCAATCAATTAAAATTGGAGGCGCAGATAGTACAACTTTTTTCTGGTTTTCTTATTAACCATAGTCGGGGGTTTCTTCTTTTCCAATAACTCCGTCTGGCTTCTAGTTATAATCGGTTCTTGACCGGTATTTCTGTTCACTTTACCCGAGATGTTATATTTTCGTGATTTTTTTACGATTGGTTTCGCGTTAGTGGGAGTAAAAGTCGAAGCTGCGGGGGTTTGAACTGTGTTAGTTTCAAGATGTCGGGAATATCCCGTATGTTGGGGTTTGAAGGGGAGGAGGAGGAGTTGGAGGGGGTGTATAGGTGGAAGGGTTAGAATGGATAATTATAGGTGACGATTGTATATTCGGTGGGGTTGATGGTAGATTGCTAACGCTAACCGTTTTCGGAACAATGTGTTTTTTAGAAAACTGATACTTTTGAAGCAATTCTTGATACCGTCGAGTTTTTTCTCTCGATGTAAGACCTTTTGTTCGAATTACCGCGAACATTTCCCGGTCAAGGTCCGTCATTTCATTGTTAATTAGATCTTGATTTGATCGAATTTGATCATATGGGACGAGAATTAATTTTTGAAGAGTATTCATTGTCCGAGTAATGTTGAAATACCACTGATAATGCTCGGTAGAAGCGTGGAAATTAACGGGAAAAATCTCCGTGTTGTTTCAATTTCAGAAGAGACTTCTTTCTTTTTAACGAAATATTTTTATCAGCTAGTTTACGTATCAAATTCCTGTACTTGACTAATTTTCTCCTTGTTTTATTATCTATGATAACATTTCCTTTTTTTAAGTTGCTTGATAGTTGGCATATGAATTTAAGTTGCGGATCGTTTACACAATTTACCCCTCTTAGAGGAAGGCCGTTTAGACTACTAAATCTCCTCGAAGTTCTCGACATAATGATGAAATTAATTGTTAAATATAGCTATTTATAAAATATCATCGGTAGATCTTCCAAAATTCCGTGTCCTCTTAACCTCAAATCATCGGGGCAATCCACTCTGAGATCCAGAATTAGATACGCGTACGGCGATAAACTAGTCGCATCCTCATACGCCAACAGTAATTTATTGGGTTTTTTGGGAAAGACCTGTCTCGAAAGCGTAGCAATCTGATTCTTATCACGCATCATTCGCTTCAAAATTAAATAATGCGTGTTCAGGCTGATATCTCTCATTACAGAACCTTTAAAAATTAGACATATTCAAAGTACGGTAATAAAATATATGCAAATAAAATCCATACACAACCTTGCTTGTACATATTTTGACTTAATAATATGCAGCTGGCGTTTTTATGGTGCGCATTTTTAATGAATAAATTTCTGACAGTTTTTTGTCTTTCAATTCGTTTAGAAGGTCATCGATAATAATCAAGTTATTTACATTACAGTCTAGTAAATTTTCAAGATCATCGGGGATTCCCTTAACAAATTCCAAAATTGGAAGTTCCTTTAGTAACTTTTCAAACTCGGTTTGATACGAACCGTACATATAAATTATTCTCTGTATTTTTGGAGCTATGCAAAACTCGTGATTACGTAGTAATATAAAAACAAACGTGCTTTTACCTGAAATAAAGTTTTAAAGTTAATAACTATCGTATTAAATATAAAAACAACGAAATTGATGTAACCTGATAAACTGGGTCCGTAAAACGGATCCCCTCCCTCCTCCAATACTTAAATAACCCACATTTTGGTTTTTATAGGTCAGGAAATCAAACGTGCCCATTTTACCACAAACACCCCTCCCCCCGATCTTTACGTCATAAAAAAAAACGGGGACGCCATAGAAAATACATAGTATGGGTTCCATATGGGTTCCCTATGGGAAATAACATGGTGGTACTCTGGAAAACTCCATAGGTTTAACATGGTGGTTCCTGAGTTAGAACCCCCCTTTTCTCACTACTCAAGATTGATTCATATATATGATAGTTCAAAATGTACTTATTTTAACGTGATACGCCTATTATAAGACCGTTCTAGATACGGTATATAACCCCGCAATTCACAGCGTACAAGCACTTGATCCAATATCTCTCGACCATAAACTAACTAAATTCTCTCGATGACTTCAAAGATGGTAAGATTTTTTAATTTTCCATGTTGTTAAAACTGTATGTCCAATTGTATCATTATTGCATTTAGACAGCAAATCAAACATGGGAAACTATCGAAATTAAATTTAATCAGAGTGAAAATATCGGTGTAAAATTAGTTAAATTTAACAAAAAATTATATATAGATATTAGAAGATATGCTTTTAAAAAACCCCTTATATATGGAATATGTATTTCGGTAGATCTGATAGAAGCAGTTAAAAAAAATTTAAGCAAACCATGCGGTATCCTAAAGCAGACCTTATGCTTCCCAGGAATGCTGGAACTGGAAAATTTTAAAGATACGGGTTATTTATTAACAAAATATAGGGGGAAATCCGCGAAAAACATTTAAATTTAAAGTTTGATGAAGTACCAGAGGTTGTGAGTCTTAAAGTTTTAAAGAAAATACCTGTAACTGAGTAAGAGATTTGCAAATGTAAACAATAAAGAGTTTTACAACGTATTTTTAGAAAATTAATACTTAAGTATTTTAGAACTTTATGGTGTATATTATTTTAGATACTTTAGTTTGTTTCCTAGGTATACGTCAAGAGCTTTATTTCAAGTCGCGCCTAAGATCAAATAGAAAACATGTCATCAGACGAAGAAGAACCTTTGGATCTTTCCAATTTTAATCCTAAAAGGTTTTACGAATTATCAAAAGTTAACCAAACTGTCTCTCGAAAGTTCAACTGTTTAGCCTCTGAATATAAAACTACTTTTAAAGACCTTCATATGATCAAATTGACAGAAGTATATGAACAATTGATAAAAATCTTTCAATCCATTATAGATACAATTTTAGTATCTTCTCAAGGTTACAATAGTGTTAGATTTTGTGTTAGGTCTGACTTACTGGAAAATGCTATAAATCTAAATTTTATGGCCCTAAATGAGTTAACAGCGGAAAGATTAATGACTGCCATTAGTGAAGTAAGTCAAAGCCGGCGAAATGTTTTTCTCGAGGGTGATGTCAGACTCGACGCTATATTTTTAAATGCTAATATACCAATATCAGGTCGTCGATCTGTTAAAAATAGATCGATGATAGCTCTCGACAAATATATTCAGAAAGGAAGGACATTTTTACCCATAATAAACGATGATGAACTATGTGTATCAAGAGCTATCGTTTGCGGGATGATGGTTGCTCATTTAACATATTTAAAGAAACAGAAGCTTTGTACTTTGACTTTTGATTTTAATCGCTATAGACGTATACAATTAGGTCATAGACCTTTGCTAAAAGAAGAAGCGTTAAAGCTTCATGCCAAGGCTAATGTGCCTATTGGTCCCGTTAGTTTAGACAAAATTTCAATGTTTCAAAAAGTATTGTAACCCGAGTATCAAATAGTTATTTTCAGTGCTAATGATAATTTTAAAAAGGTTTATCAAGGTGAAATGTTTTCGGAGAAAATTTTTTTTTATTACAAATAGGTCAACACATGCACGTAATCAAAAGTTTAGGGCAATGCCGAATTGCAATACGTGTTTAATAACGTTTACTAAATCAAATGACGCAAAAAAACACAAATTTTTTAAACAAAAAACCAAATGTTGGCTTTGTTACTCTGAAACCTTTCACGAAGACCCTCAGATTGAAATATCTCGCTGTCAAAACTGTAATAGATACTTTAAAGGACCTGAATGTTTCCAATTTCACATAGAAAATGGCACTTGTTTAAAAATTAAACGGTGTTTAAAATGCTGCAAAGAAATTCATGATGACAAACATAAATGTCTTACAGCTTGTCCTAGATGTAAAATTGATCACTCTCCTAAAATGTGTTACGTTCAGCCCGTTCATGATACTTTTAAAGAAACTAGATTTTGTTATTTTGACTGTGAAACTATTGATATGAACTCTAAACATACCCCAGTTCTATTAGTTTCGGCAATGCAAAATAATGATACCGAATACGATTATCAAATTTTTAGAGGTTTTGATTGTGTTGATAAGTTTATGAAATATCTGACCCAAACAGAAGATGAGACAACTTATACAAAGAACAATAAACGAATGAAATTAAGTAAACCTAAATTTGAGAATTTGACTATAGTGGCCCACAATTTTAAAGGTTTTGATTTGTATTTTATATTAAATTGGTTAATTAATAATCATATAAAACCAGACGTCATATTCGACGGCTCTAAAATTCTAGCTCTCTTTATTAAAAGTCAAAATTTTAGGTTTATTCATAGTTATTCCTTCGTGGCGCTTCCTCTGAGAGCCTTTACAGAAACCTTTCAATTGGGTAGTTACAAAAAACAGTTTTTTCCTTATATTTTCTTAAAAGAGGACACTATGAAGGTCCGTTACCTGAAAAGACCGCATTTCAACCTGAATTTATGAATGAAAAGGACCGACAAGCCTTTGATTTATGGTACAGTGAAAAAGGTAAAAATTCTACGTACAAAATAATGACCGAATTAGAGGAATATGCTGTACAAGATGTGGAAGTTTTACAAAAAGGAATTACAAAATTTAGAGAACTTTACAAAAAAGCATCGGGTCTAGATCCTCTTAATTGCGGAGCTACTACAATATCGGGGGCCTGTACTAACGTGTTTTTACACAAATATTTAAAAAAAAACATTGGGTGTGGTACCTAGTCCAGATTATCGTGGATCATACAACCAAAGTAGTAAAGCTATCAAGTGGTTGGCAAGGGTTAGCAAAGAAATGAATGTAGAAATACAGACAGCCCTATCTCCTGAAGGAGAAAAATGAATTGGACCTTATTTAGTTGATGGTTACTCAAAGGATCCTGAAATAATCCTAGAATTCAATGGTTGCGTATATCACGGTTGTCCGAAATGTTTAAAAGGCAGTGAATGGAACAGTTTAGTAAATTATACAAATAAAAACTGTTACGAGAAGGGTCTGGATGTATATAAAGATGTGGGAATGCGAGTTTGAAAAGTTGTTAAAGACAAATATCGCTTGTAGTACCTTTTGTGAGACTGTAGAGGTACCTCCACCAATATTAGCAAGGTCGGCTTTATACGGTGGAAGGACAGAAGTATTCAAATTATATCATACCGGACGAAGCAAAAAATGAAAAAAATTATTATTACGACCTCATGTCACTCTATCCCGCTGTCAAAAAATACGGAATCTACCCAAAAGGACATCCCAAAATTTTAAATAGTAACTTTAACTATGAACAAAATGCCTATTTTGGTATAATATCGTGTGAACTCTTGCCCCCGACTGATCTATACATCCCAGTTTTACCATACAGGTTTAATGGAAAATGGTTTTTTCCCTTGTGTAAGTCATGTGCCCTTGAATCAAATAATGAAGAGTGTCAACATTCTCACAAGGAGCGAATTATTTCGGGTATTTGGCCTTCGCCTGAAATTTACAAAGCCGTAGAAATGGGTTATAAAATTATAAAAATATACGAAGTACATCATTTCGACGAGACATTTCAGTATGAAAAACATGTTAACGATGGACTATTTGGCGGTTATGTTAACAATTTTTTGAAGATAAAACAAGCTAATTCCGGCTATCCGTCTTCCGTTAAAACTGACGAGCAAAAACAAAAATATGTTGAATCGATTTATGAGTCTGAAGGTATTTGTATGAAGTAGTCCATAACCCCTCGCTGAGAGCTATTTCAAAGATTTGTCTCAACAGTCTTTGGGGTCGTTTTGGTATAAATACAAACAAATCTAAAACACTAATTGTTAACGAGTGTACAGAACTTATACGTATCTTATCTGATGACACAAAGGAATTGGTAGATTTGAGACCAATTAATGAAGAAATGTGCTTATTATCGTACAAAAACAAAGATGATTTTGAACCAACATATTTCAAAGGAAATCCGTATGTGGCTTGTTTCGTTTCGTGTTACGGAAGGTTAACATTATTTGAGACCTTGCATAAATTAGGTAGAAGAGCCTTATATTCGGATTCCGATAGCGTTTTATTTGTGGCGGGGAAAACGATTTTAAACCCCCCACGGGTAACAATTTAGGATGTTGGGTTAACGAACTAGGGGACGCTACAATTTCAGAGTTTGTTTCAAATGGTCCCAAGTGTTACGGTTACAGAACTACGGACGGTCAATCTGTCGTTAAGGTTAAAGGAATTTGCCTTATTCGTGTTAACGAGAAAGTTATAAACTTTGAAGCTATAGTAGACTCTATAAAAAATAAGTCCAAACGTATAAAAGTGGACGTTCCTTTCAACGTAATTCGAAATAAAACGTCGGCCACTCTTTTAAGTTCAAAACTAGAAAAAAGCTTTGGATTTACGTTTAACAAACGTGTAATTAAAGGTTGGGACACACTGCCTTTTGGGTTTAAAACGGGCCCATGAAAAGTATTTTAGAACTTTATGGTGTATATTATTTTAGATATTTTAGTTTGTTTCCTAGGTATACGTTAAGAGTTTTATTTCAAGTTACGTCGGAAAATCTCTGAACTTTATATAAGACAGTTTCTAGTTTTTGTTAACGCATTAGTCGATAACTCGTTTAGTTCTAGTTCCTGATAATATGTCTACCGATAAAATGCCACCTTATCCAACTGGATGCTATCAATGCGACGGAAGCCTCATTGCGTTTTCGGATCACGCCGGACAAACGTTTTATTGCGATGGAGATCTCGATTGTGCTTTAAGACATCACACTGTTTTTGTAACTAAAAATAATTGGATACACCCAATCGAAGAAAATTTTCCACCTTTGAGTCCGGATAGAGTGTGTTTAGTATGCGGTATGTATTCGTCAGCGAAGGACGCTAGTAACGCCGAATGCTCCGAAGAAGGTGTAACTTGCCGGTTTACGGATAAATCCGTTATAAAAGCGAGAGGTGCCACGACCGTACAATGTGAAATTTGTTTTTTTTTTGGCATTTAAAAACTACCGAATGCGACACGAAAAACCGTTGTTTCAAATGCGACAAACTTTACCTGATGAGAGAAATTCATATTTGTGTAAAAAAATAAAAAAATTTAAAAAAAATGTTGGTTAGTTTTTCACATATAATAACTGTACATATTTTGCCGTTGGAAGATCGATATAACATTGAACTATACAATAACATGAGGTTTAAACATCGTGTTAAAGAAACTGAAAAACTTTTAAAACCAATTTTCGATAGTTTCCTAAATTGCATGAAATAAAGATATTATGATTTAATTCCAATTGTGTCTTAGTATTTAATAATTAAATATTACTTTAGGAACTTTTATCAAAATTATATGATATGAGTATAAAAGCCGAAGATATGGAATTATGCGAAAAACACCCATCATGGCGAGGTTTACCAATAAGGCGAGTAAAACCGATGATGCGTGAAGAAGTAATTGACCCGAGTTCAGCACTGCCCCCCCTTTTGGAAGAGCAACAACGTCGAAATCATGTTCGGTTATTGAACATCATATTAAATCATCGAAATCGTGATGGGTTGCCCTTGCCATCTGAAGCGGCCTCTACTTCCACATCGTACACTACTCCTAACTCTAATCCTAATCTTAATCGAACCTCAAACCCCAACCGTAACCCTAACTTTTAGTCCTATGATAGTTTTTTATTTATTTTAAATTCAGCCGTCAGAGCAATACTTTTGTAGACCATAAACATAACATATTATCCTTCTTTAGCACCAAACGAAAAATTACAAAAAGATTTGATCGGTTAAGAAAATTAAGATTAGTAATAAAAAATTTCACCACAATGTTTAATGGTAACATTTATTTTCTGTTTTTCTTTACAATTAATTGACAAGAGATATTTCATTAAGAGTTTGTTTTTTAAATGAAGAGCTATTGTTGTAATTTATTTGTCTTTGATATTTTTTTTTCGTTCGTTTTATTTTTTAATAAATTGATATTTCTTTTTTCGTTCTTTTTATTTTTTAATAAAATGAGGGGGCAGGAACCGAAGAAACGATTTCATCTGTTTCTGAGGTTTATTTCAAGTAACGTACTCTAGTCCCTAGATGCACAGACGCGCTGCTGTTTTTCAATTAAGCGCAATTTTTGACAATTACTTCTTAACTTCTTCAACGTGATTCGCGGGATAAAATATTAATGGATTTTGAAGGTAGATTAAAGGAACGCGCAATAAGTTTTGATTTTCAATCGTATAATATATTAATGTCTCAAAGTTCTTATTTAAAGAAGCGTTTAAACGTTGTCAGTCTTTTTGGTTTGGTGTAAATTTGTATTGAAATAAATTTTTTAAAACGTATATTTTGTCATTTGATCTGGATAGGCATATATTTATAGGACCATAACAAGACGTGTCTAAATTTTCGAAAGCAATGTGGACAACAACAACAACTTTAGATGATTAGGGGGCTACAAAGAAAGCGTGGGATTCTGCGAGGAATGTGGTGGACAACAACAACAACTTTAGATGATTAGGGGGGCTACAAAGAAAGCGTGGGATTCTGCGAGGAATGTGTTATTTTCGTTGGGATTCATTTGCAGTCTAGTTCCATACATGACAACGTATGGGCTTGGGGGGGGGTTAAATTGCTTCAAAGTCTGGTTTTTAGGAATATGAGCTGGTCTAGACTTGAATTATTTATTAATGTTTCGAAAGCCATGTGGACAACAACAAACTTTTGAATATCGGAAAGAACATAAGGTTTCTGTATTGGGGTATATAGAATCTTGGGAATCTGCGAGGAATGTGTTATTTTCGTTGGGATTCATTTACAGTCTAGTTCCATACATAACAACGTATGGGCATGGGGGGGTTAAATTGTTTCAAAGCATGGTTTTTAGGAATATGAACTGGTCTAGACTTGAATTATTTACTAATGTTTCGAAAGCCATGTGGACAGCAACAAACTTTTGAATATTGGAAAGAACATAAGGTTTTTGTATTGGGGTATATAGAAAGCGTGGGAATCTGCGAGGAATGTGTTATTTTCGTTGGGATTCATTTACAGTCTAGTTCCATACATAACAAAGTATGGGTGTGTGTTAAATTGTTTCAAAGTCTGGTTTTTAGGAATATGAGCAGGGTCTAGACTTGAATTATTTATTAATGTTTCGAAAGCCATGTGGACAATAACAAACTTTTGAATATTGGAATGAACATAAGGTTTTTGTATTGGGGTATATAAAAAGAACGTCGGGGTCTAAAAGACCCCCAGTTTCTCCATGGGTACTATAAATACGGTAATTTTCCCAATACAAAAATCACTCTCAGCCTAAACACCGACGAACAACTTTAAACCTTAATCCTGACGATACCAAACTTTCGACATGTGAGTATACAGGCTTCTTTTTCTCCTGAAATCATAGACTAAGTTTTTGGTATTTAGGGCGCCTACCAATCCTTTACCTTTTGGCGATGAGATTTTTGAATTTCTCAATCCACCTGCTACCGATATACCTCTAGAAGAAGAGTCTTTTCCCTTAGCGGAGCTAGAGGAGGAGGAGGGGGAGGAATCCCTTTCTGATGAAGATGATGAAGATCCTACCCCATTGGATTGTAACATCCAGCGGTAAACATTGTTTTCTCCTATTTTTAGTAACTATATTTCCCCCGTAAAATTTGAACAGGATCTTAGCCAAGATCCACTCTGCGACCGAGGAAGACCGCACGACCGTCGACGAAGAGATTAGGGTCGAAACAAATTACGTTAACGAAGCCCTAGGTCAGACACTGCTGGGTTTTATGGTATTCCCCGTAGAGCCTATGGGAGAGGAACAGCCCTTAAACACGGCTAATTGTTTTTCTAGCTCGTAACTTATTTAGTTTTTCATTTTTAAGACCATCTCTAATATATTTTTTCATTACAGTCTCAATACATCCATCGTAAAAATTTTTACAAGGAGAACCCGGATATACAGAGAGGCCGAGGGGGAGTATGATGGCGCGGGCGTGATTGATGCCGCGTCCATTCGGACGGCAACCATGTTCGACATGCCACGAATGAAACTGTTCCTCGACAAAGTCGCCTGGGGGGTGCTGGTACAGCAGATGGTAAACTTCGGGCTTTTTCGTTAACGTAAATATCCACGCCTCTGAGGGCTATTAATTTTCACGCCCCTAACCACCAAATGTAACAAACAGTTTTTGTATATTGTAAGAGGGGGGAGGGGGGAAGAGTGTCTGGGATTAAACGGACCCCCTCCATACTATATATACGGAAAGTTTCCCAATACTAAAATCATTCCCGCTTTAGCCACGGAAAGAACAACACCCACCATCATCATGTGAGCATACTGTTTCTTTTCTGAAATCACGGAGAGACTAACTTTTGAACTTAATAGGCCCTACAGACACATCGATGATGATGTACTTTTATTAGAAAATTTTGTCGCACGACTTCGGGTTGAGAATCAACCTCCGCCTCCTCAACCCGATGTTGAAAACAGAGTAAATGAACGGCCGCAAAATGATTGCAGTCTCTTCAGGTAAGGTCTCTATATTTTTCAAAACTTTAATGTCTATATTCCCCCTAAACATTTTTATAGGATCCTTCCTGATGTCCATAGGACTTTAGTGGGGATTTGCGCGGAGAATCTCGATCATGGTTTTGATCTCCGCGAGGACGATGCTGTTTTCCGGGAGTTGAGTTCTCGACTCATGCAGTTCGTGCAAATAACACCCACTCCCGGAAACCCTATGCCGGTTTTGAGGGGGCAAAAAAATTCATCTGGGGGCAAAAAATTAGACCCACCCTTCGCGGGTATCGGGGATGGGGGAAAAAATTCATCCACCCCTGCGCTGCCCGCGGATATGGAGGCTTACTATTCTCTTATATAACTTCTACGTGATCTATCGTAGAAAACACCGATTATGAATTTATGGTGTATTTAAATATCCTATTTGATCACGTACGATACTAGTTTGAGGTGGGATTAACTAGTGATAATATAGTTACCGCTTTCCATCGTAACTAAAATGCATCAATAAGGATTATAGGTATTGTCGTAGGTGAGTTTGAATTCTTTCAGATTGTATATGTATTATACTATACTAATTTATTCGTTCCAGTGATAGAGTATAAAAGTATCGGTCCTTCCTTCAAGAACCATCATTCCCGGATAAGATTTTCGGGATAAAGCCGCATTTTAGTAATAGAAAATGTCCGCGAGTCTTCTTGCCGTTGGCGAGGAAGTAAAAGCAATATTAAGATACACGGCCATCCTGGGCCCAATACCCGGGAGAGGTGGACCTCCCGACATTCACCTTCCGAGATTTGGAGGTAAGAATTTATTTAACAAATTGATTTCATTTTTACATTAAAAATTAAATATCACGACGACGTTTTTATTCATTTGTTTAAGGTTTTGGTGCGTTCCATCCATATCAGCTTCGTCATCCGATTCGATCTTAGACCAGAGATTTCATCCATCGATGTCTCTGTGTCATACCACTCCAATACGGACCGGCTCCTTAGAAAAATAGGAGGGGGGAAAAAGCATCGTACAGGTATGTTTTCTCTCTCTCTCGTGATCTATCGTAGAAAACACTATTATGAATTTATGGTATATTTAAATATCCTATTTGATCACGTACGATACTAGTTTGAGGTGGAATTAACTAGTGATAATATAGTTACCGCTTTCCATAGCAACTAAAATACCCCAATAAGGAATAATTAAACGTCTCATGTCGTAGGTGAGTTTAAAATTTTCTTTCTTCCAAAAATATAAACCACAGCTTAAAAAGATCGTTCGCCGAAGCCTTCACGTCAGTTCCTTCGAACTTGCCCACTGGGGTAATTATAGTTACTTAAACTGGAGAATAAAAGTAACAGTTGTGGAAGAGAAGATAATAATAAATTATGGTAGCGTCTTCATGCTAACAGCCGAGGCTAAGAAATTGTACGAAAAAATTTATTTTACAAAATTTCACTACAACCTTTAGAATGATACAGCCGAAGTTATTAAATGCATGTACAAAGCCATTCTAAAGCGCATGAATGATATATATCGAAAATTTTCTTGAATTGCGATGAAACCTCCTTCGAACATTTCCATAATTTAGTTCGAGACAAAAACTTAACGCGTAAGCTACAATTATGTTATTTATTCTACATTTGGATAAATACCGACGCGTACATTCTCGAAGCAATTGAAATTGTCTGTGTTCATCAAAGGCTCTAAGTATAAAAAATCTGATTTTTATACAACTAGCATAAGCCTATCTTTTCAGGAACTAACAATTCGACGAATGACGTCACAGATACAGCATTCGAAGAGGCGAGGTTATCATCAGATTTAAATTTGATCACGTATGATACTAGTTCGAGGTGGGATTAACTAGTGATAAAATAGTTACTGCTTTCCATCGTAACTAAAATACCCCAATAAGGATTAATTGAACGTCTCATGTCGAAAGTAAGTTTCAATTCTTTCAGATTGTGTATATTTTACACTATACTTATTTCTTCGCTCTAGTGATAGAGTATAAATGCTGTTGACAGCCTTTGTATACTTTTCTCCACGACTGCTTACGTGTAAATGCAAAAGCATGTTACAATTGGGAACTTAATAAGAAATATGCCATTGTGGAGGAGTAATGGAGGTGAGTAATATAAAAAATTAATACATATTGTCAAAGACCCCAGAAGACAGACAGAAAAAGCGAAACCATAAGCCCAGAACAAACCCACGAGGGAGAAAAACATCTCCGCTAGGGAATTCCCAGACATCGCCGATTGGAGTCAACGGGACCCTGGACTTTAGCAGGGGCGCTGTAAAATAACCCTTCAGGAAAGTTCAGCCCTCTGTAGTGGTCTAACCGTCTAGGGATGCGTTGATACGGATCTGGGTTAGCCATGGTATAAAAGACGATCTGGAGGCTCTAAGAGGGATCTTCTCTCTTCGGGGACTCACTTCCGAGCCTACCAAGGTTTATCTAACTGGGAAGAACTAGGTTGAAAAACCGGCCCCAGCGAACTAACCAAGAGCCTCCGCGTTCCGGTCAACCCGACATTCGTTCTCGCGCTATTTAATTCGCTCGTCGCGTATTAACGTTTAAAACTTACATTTAAAACACATTTCCATGTATCAATAAATTCGCCTTAATTATTAATAAGTAAAACTCCGACCCGACTACTTTTTACGCCTGACAATATGTGTTGGGATGTTATAGAAGGTCGATAGCTATGATAGATAACGATTGATAAGGGATCGACCTTTGATCATATCGAACTGATAACTAGATTGCAAACAGGTATGAAACAGCAGCCGGAGAAAACTCAGCTTGAACAGTTGTAACCTTTTACCAAACTCGAATAAACAATTAAACAATCTAACAATATGTGTGTGCGTTAGATGCTTCTGTGGGATCCACGAATCTCCAGGGAGAATCGAGCGGGGGAATGTTCCTCAACCTTTTCGGAGCACCATCTTACACTCCCGGTCCCCGGAGTTCCATCACAACTTCAAGTCCAGCAGGTGTTTGTGGCACTTCGTTTTCTTCATCATCCTGATCATTTAGCATTTCTAGCGGAACTGGCCCTTCAAATCTGGCATGATTTTCTCAAGAACAGCCACCTTACGGAATCAATGTCGGCCATGTGTCGAGAGCATCTTTAATGAACCATTTCTGAATTTCATGATGTGCTCATTGGGTTTATCCCCGAAATCCCTTACTCGGGGTTTCAAAATATTGCTAATATAAGTTTTTTTTTTTTGCAAGGGACCATTGAAGATTTAGTTTCGAATGATTCATAGTTGTAGAGTTTTTAATCCTACAATTCATACTAATGGTTTCAATTAATATTGGGTTTTTTGGGAAATACGTGGTAGGGTTAGAGGTTCTAATACTACACGATGTGCCCATGATGGGGACAACCTTTGAAACTCTAATCAAAACTCTTTTTTTCTCCTACGGGACACTTTGAAAAACTGTAAATTTCAAGTTAAAAAAATGGTTAACCAGCGTTCCCATGGGTTTGAAAAATGTATGGTTAAGCGAGGAAGATAATCAATAACACCCGATATTAGTTGTAAAGGAGGATAATGATAATATTGATGAGGAGATGTATTTAACTATATTGTTGAAAAGGAAGATGGGAGTGATGACTCCATGTTAACATTCCCTATTTTAAATCCTGGCGACGTGCAAGTTTTTTCCCTATTATTGTTTAATATCAATTAATTATTTTGATATTATCTAATTAGCGTTGATTTAGGCGAATTTGAAGGGTTTAGCGAGGAAGTGGTTCTTAACATTAATTGTGATGGATACGGGTAAATACCTCAAAAATTATTAATCCCACCATAAATTGTGCTAATTGAGTATAAGAATCAAGAATAGCCGGTGATATTTCAACATTCAACTTAAATAAATTTTGTGGCAGATATTTCAAACACCAAGATATGGCGTCCAATGGCAAATATTTCAAAACCCCAAGATGTGGCGTCCAATGCCAGATATTTCAAAACCCCAAGATGTGGCGTCCAATGCCAGATATTTCAAAACCCCAAGATGTGGCGTCCAATGCCAGATATTTCAAAACCCCAAGATATGGCGTCCAATGCCAGATATTTCAAAACCCCAAGATATGGCGTCCAATGGCAGATATTTCAAAACCCCAAGATATGGCGTCCAATGGCAGATATTTCAAAACCCCAAGATATGGCGTCCAATGCCAGATATTTCAAAACCCCAAGATATGGCGTCCAATGCCAGATATTTCAAAACCCCAAGATATGGCGTCCAATGCCAGATATTTCAAAACCCCAAGATATGGCGTCCAATGCCAGATATTTCAAAACCCCAAGATATGGCGTCCAATGCCAGATATTTCAAAAACCCAAGATGTGGCGTCCAATGGCAGATATTTCAAAACCCCAAGATATGGCGTCCAATGGCAGATATTTCAAAACCCCAAGATATGGCGTCCAATGGCAGATATTTCAAAACCCCAAGATGTGGCGTCCAATGCCTGATATTTCAAAACCCCAAGATGTGGCGTCCAATGGCAGATATTTCAAAACCCCAAGATATGGCGTCCAGTGCCAGATATTTCAAAACTTCAAGATGTGGCGTCCAATGCCAGATATTTCAAAACCCCAAGATGTGGCGTCCAATGGCAGATATTTCAAAACTTCAAGATATGGCGTCCAGATCCATCAACGAGTCAATGAATGTCGAGATCTGGGTGTTCAAATAGACCATAACCTTAAATTTCACTACTATGTTCGCAAAACCTGTGGTCGTGGCAGAAGTTTACTGGCAACTGTCAAAGCTATTTTCCCAGGCATCACCCCTAAGTTTCACACCCACATTTACAACTGCTATGTTCGCCCCGTACTTGAATTTGGTTGCCAAAACTGGAGCCCCCACTCAGCTCTTGATATTCACCAACTTGACAACATTCAAGGTTCTTTCTATCGTCTACCATGTAACCTAAGACACCAACCTAGGGAAAATAGGCTATCTACCCTTGGTTGGCCTTCTTTGACTGCTTGTCAGAAATATCTCGACCTGATCAGCTGATTAAAAATTTCAAATTGTCCTAATTAAAGATTTTTTACGCTGCTCCCTCGTCCATCCCCACCCGTGGTCACCATAGAAAACTATTTCACCAACAGGCCCGCAAAATTCAACTGAGGCACTCTTTTTTCCATCGGTCGGTACCCACCTGGAATTCCCTACCCCCTGAGATTGTCTCTTTAAAGTCACTTGAGCAATTTAAATCTAAACTAAAACAACATTTAAACCATTAATGTCCAAAACAAATTCCCACTGCATAGATAACTAATCGAAACTGTAAGGCTCGTCCCCCCTCAGGAACAACCCCCCCCCCCCCCCCCCCCCGAAGATAAGGTAGTCACAATCCAGAAATCAAGGATTCAAATAACTTATGTTTCGAAGCATCGCAAAATGCTTCAAACCCTTGACGAAAGGTTTCAAAAAAACAACTAAGGTTCACGCATTAAGAATACTGCCAATTCAGCATACTTTGTTGTATAGATTCATGATATAGCAACGCTTTACAGCTTAGGTGCCACACCCAAGATCAACGTTGGACGTTAGGAAAACTTTGGGAAAATACGGCGAAATGAATGAATTGCCCTAGGCTATTCTTACAAACTTTATTTTGCTACTCAGAATGAAGATTTTTTTCTTCCAAGATAAATGCTTTACTTCGACTAACAAAGGCGTCCCTGACTTTATTCAACGCCGCCTATATATAGGCGGCGAGGCCGTTGCTTTTTTAAACGAACTGTATTTACGTTCCGAGAGCGCATTAAGGCTTCTCAGAGAAGTCCGCACTTCTCCCGGAACTCCATACTTATATTTTAAAGTAATTAAATTTAGTAATCGTGGACTCAATATACTTTTTTCTCAAATATCTATCTAAAGATCTTTCGACACCGCGCTCCAGCCGAAAGTCCGAAACGCTTATAATGGCGGCGAAGCCGGCCGCCGGCGTCGCCCGCCGATCGTCTAGGCTAGTTCCCAATGAGGTCTTTGAAGCAGGGCTTTTAAAGATGGGATAAGACATCAGAACTATACTTGAAGTAAAGTCTTTAGGGGCTAAGGCACCACTTTTGTTGTATTTTAAAAATTCTATCGGGTTTTCAATTTTCGAAGGTTAATTTAGTAAATAAATTTAACGCGTTTCATTGAAATTACATCAAATGATTGATGGTACAATGTGTTATCTTTCAAAGAGCTGCTATTACTATTAATGGGAAAGAGAGCAGTACGTTCTATACCCCGAACTGAGTACTCAGTACTGAATAGCGATTACGCACAGCGCAGTGCATCGTGAACATGCTAGGTTCATAGAGAAAGGAAGGTGCTAGCCGTTACTAACATTATAGCCCTCTGGATCACGCGATTCGAAGACGCAGGTTGCTAGGGGGAGCAACCCTGTGCAGTCTGGGAAATAGCACACTTCCTCTGGTCCAAAACCAGTTTATTAATTGCTTGGACTAGTTTTTTAATTCAAAAAGTGGGGGTTACTGGTCCTTGGGACCAGTTTATTAATTGCAAATCTATAGGAGAACAAAGGCTGGGACCACTCCGGAGACCAGTTTATTATTTAGGACACTAGGGGGGTCACTGGTCCCAAGGACTAGTTTAAAAATTATCCTTATTTCCCAGACTGGCCAGCCGTTGGTTACATTATAGCCCTCTGGATCACGCGACTCGAAGACGCAGGTTGCTGGTTGCTAGGGGGAGCAGGAGCCCTGTGTCCGTTAGTCGCGTGACCCGAAGTAGTTGCTTACAGGGGCCAAAGGTTATGTTTTCTGATTGCGCTCCACTGATTGCTCGACACGGGTGACGGGATGTGGTATTAACCGAAATGTCAATGTCATTACTTCAATTATTTAAACCTCAAAATAATTATAGTTTAGTATTTTAGTTTGATTGTTGGGCTTGAGGAGTTAGGGAAACTTTAAATCGACCTTTTCAAAATATGGTTGAAGATTTTAATTCATTATGTTCAATTGAATTTATTTGTAATTCCCTTACGCGCGCTGTAGGCCTTTGATAAGCCTGATATTTTGAACTTGTCAAATTTCAAAAAAACCATGTCAACTTTGGAACTATATGCTAAGGTGAGTAAAATTAATCATTTATTTTTCTTTAGTTTAACATTTAATTTATTGCTTATGATTAACGATAGTCTAAATTAGTAATATTTAAGTTGTAGAAGGGTTATGTGATTCACCATATAGTAAAAATCACACCCAAAAACACCCACTGAGATAGTTGATAGCTGAAATTGATGTAAGAAGAGATTTTCTTTAATGATTTAGTTGTTAGCTTGCCATTTCTTACCCCGAGAGAAAACGGAAATTTCTCGTTTTATAGGTTAAAGAATAAGTAATCTAATGAAGTGGTTTTAGGCTAGGTTTGGAAAGGGGGTGTTATTACAATTATAATAATAATAATACTTTGAAACCAATGTTACTGGCAATCACAGAGGCATAAGCCTATAGAACATGGTTCCTAAATAAATAAATAAATTAACACTATAAAAAAATCAATAGAAGTAATTTTTATTGTAAAGCCAATATTTACCCTATTCTCCCTGTAAACTGGACAATTTCTACCACACTGGACTTTGGTCTTAAGAATGATTTGAAGATCATTGTCAATTCAACGCTATAAGTTCAAAATAATAAACATTTATGTTTAGAGTTATTGGTCAACAAGAAAAAGAGAAAATAATCATAATGTGAACAAACATCATTTTTAATTGCTGAAAAACTCAAAAATATTTATTGTGCCATCTCATTTGTTTTGCCAGGGTTGCCACAGTGCCTGGAAAGGTCAGGGAATTTAAAAATGGGCCGAAAAGTTAGGGAATTTTAAAAATTTTAGCAAAGTCAGGGAATTTGATTTTAGTGGGTAAAATTTCTGGGGATAAGTATTTATTGAAAGAGTAATGAAAGTTTCTCCTCATCCTCTCTTAACACAGAATGAACTCTAGAGCAATCCTTAAAAATGTCTAGAATTGTTCTTATAAAGTAAATGCCTTCAAAAAATCTCTTGGACTGTTATTTATAATTAAAATGTTTCTTATTCATTTTGGTGCAACAAATACATGGGAAAACTTAATGTAGAGAGTTTATTTAATTATATGCACTTAAAACGTGCTGTAAACATTTACACTTTCGCCCTAAAACGTCAGGGAAAATCTCAGAAAAAGGTCAGGGAAAACCTGGAAAAGTCAGGGAATTTGGTTCTGAAAATTCCGTGGCAACCCTGTAAATTGCGTAACTGGTGTATTTTGGCGGTGACTGACAATCTTTGATACCATTAATTAATTAATTAATTATGATTGTCTTTACCATGATAATGTCACACCAAAAATATACACCAAGCTTCTAACACATTGTAATGTATAGAACCCTTTTAATGCATAGTGTGATGTTGCCAGTCTTAGCAGTTAAACTTAACTAACAGCACCTTAACCCCTCCCCCCTTTAGAACTTAACCTAAGCTATTTTAAACCTTAACAAGGCCTACTGTGAACAAAACCTCTTTTAACTTTACTTGATCAAACCTAACCCATTTAAAAATCGTTGATAAAAGAAAATTATTGAAGATAAAGCTATGAGCCAGTGCCACCTAGAGGTGGTTCTGCGAAGTACTATTTAAAAATAACGAACTCCAGGTCAAACTAATGGCTCATCGTATATGCATAGTTTTCAGACTAGGCGGATTGATACCATTTACACCAGGAGGCCAGACTACTTCGTCTGGAAAGTAGCCTGGACTCCTGGTGTAAATGGTATCAATCCTTCAAGCCTGAAAATGATGTATATACGATGTGGCTACATCTTTTCCCCATTTTATTATTAAAACCACCTGGTTATGAACAGTTTGATTAGTAACCATTCTTGCCAATCTTACATTAAACCAACATGTTAGTATGGAAATCTTTGCTAAAAGGGAATGCGAATTTACAATTTCGCATCATATTTTACCACGAAAGTGGTGTTATGTTACACTTTCGAGTCTCTACTTTCAAAATATCAAGTTTTTAATATAATTGAACCAAAGTTTCTATTTTAAAATCCATTCAAAAATCACGAAAACTCAGTTGTGATATGTAAATAATTTAGTCTTGTCGAGCTTGTTCGCCTGTTTAATGACATCACTATGACGTAAGGGGAAAAAAGCGTGGGAATCCTATAGGCGTCTCGAGCTTCTCGCCAGTCTAAACTCTGGGTCTGATAGCGGAGAGAGGGCACCTTCTCGCGTTAAAAAAATATATCTGTGACGTCAGCCTACGGGAAACGTTTTAGCCTTTCATAAAAAGTGGATTTCAAATCATTTCATATGAAGCATTCTCAAATGCATATTGCGGCCAAATAACCTGCAGAAATCGGAGAATTGAAAGCTTGATATTTTTGAATTGACAGAAATTAATTCTATATTTTGTTATATAAATCAGAGGTTTTTCAAACGAAGCTTCTCATTTCCTTTAAACGAGTTTATTCTCACTTATAGGGCGCTAAGGTCTGGGTACCTGATGCTGAAAATATCTGGAAATGTGGAGAAGTTCTCGAGCATGTAAAGGACAAGTACATTACTATTCAAGTTGAAGATGGAGAAGTAAGTCAAGACTTTTTTTTTTCGAGCGACTTAGCTTTACATTTATTGTTTTATTACAGACGTTAAGGGTTGCCATTGATAAACCAGACCAACTTCCACCTCTCAAGAATCCTGAAATATTAATTGGAGAAAATGATTTAACTTCTCTTTCGTATTTACACGAACCTGCTGGTAAGTAATAATAAGACCACTTTCAATTTATTTCGACAGGACCGCCCATTTTTTAAATAAAAACAAACTTCGAATCAGTTGAGCAATAGATGGCGCAAATGTAGAAATCATTTAGATGAACAAAATTCTCGGTTTTTACGCTTTACTTCGAGTCTAAATGGCCCTCAGGCGTTCAATAGCGAAAACATAAATATCAAGTCCTAGCAGACTGACTGATAATCAACGCCCAGCCCAAACCGCTTGCCCTAGAAGGCTGAAAATTTTCAGGAACGTTACTCATAAGTAGTAGGCGCGTACTAAGAAAGATTTCCTCCCAATCCGCAGCCATCTTAATAAATGGCGCCCAGAAATGTAAAAAATGTTCTCTATCCAACAAAGTCCGCGCGTTTCAACCGATTTCGCAAATATTTAGTGCACTGGTTTCCTTTTACCTATAGACGGGCTGACTGGTCTGGTCTTTCGGGTTCGATTTGTTGCCATCTTTTTAAATGGCGGCCAGAAATTTAAAAGCCCTTCTTAATGGAATAATGTCCGCATGAAAATTAATAATAAAAAATGCATCCCTAGGGGCTGACGGGCAACGCCGAGTGCCTTCGCTCTTAGGGTGCTACAGAAATATTAGTCATCACCCATTCTTTATATCATTTTGATGGAAGTTCTTATTACACGCGAGCGACGCCGCGGGTAAAAGCTAGTTTTCTATAAGTTTGTCACTGGTTATTGAGAGCTTGTCATGAAGGTGAAACGTAATAGATTCTCGTAAAGCTACACCTGGTGAGGCGCTTAGTACAGATTAAATGGGACGATGGAAGTCCTGCAAAATTAATCACAGGGTGTAGTTCTCAATTCTCGCTTGTCGTTCTCGAACTAGCTCGAGCTGTAAGTCTCTAGCATTACGAAGTATAGGAAGTGACATACTTATGGAAGGAACATAACTTATAAACTTATGCTAAAAAGCAATTGCAGCCTTCCTATAAAAGAAATTTTCCCGTTTTCTTTTTTAGTACTTAATAATCTGAAAATCAGGTTTTGCAATCACAATGCCATATACACCTATTGCGGGATTGTTCTCGTTGCCATTAATCCCTATGAAGACCTTCCAATCTACAACACTGACACCATCATGGCCTATCGAGGTCAAGCTATGGGTGATCTTGACCCACATATATTTGCTGTGGCTGAAGAGGCATATACTCAAATGGAAAGGTTTGTGTATTCATCCTTTTGAGAGATTAAGATTTTTATAAGAAGTGCCAAGGCCCAATTGTTTTTATTTGTTTTTTCAAAATTTCGCCATATTTCATATTTTAACCCTAGGGAGAACCAAAATCAGAGCATAATTGTCAGTGGAGAATCTGGTGCAGGGAAAACAATGTCCGCGAAACATGCCATGAGATACTTTGCGACTGTAGGAGAATCTTCCACCCAAACACATGTTGAGAAGAAAGTCCTTGCTTCAAATCCCATTATGGAGGTAACGTTGCCTAAAACGAAGTGGCTATATGGACCCAAAATTGGGCATAAATACCCGGTCTCCAAACGTCTTACTATTTAGGCCCAAATTTTGAGCTTAAAATAGTACTCAGAAGGTGATATGCTATTTATGCATATTACTATCATAATACTCGCCAATCGTATGCCCTAATATTCGCCAATCGTTTGCCCTAATATTCCCCAATCGTTTGCCCTAATATTCGCCAATCGTTTGCCCTAATATTCGCCAATCGTTTGCCCTAATATTCGCCAATCGTTTGCCCTAATATTCGCCAATCGTTTGCCCTAATATTCGCCCATCGTTTGCCCTAATATTCGCCCATCGTTTGCCCTAATATTCGCCAATTGTTTGCCCTAATATTCGCCAATTGTTTGCCCTAATATTCGCCAATTGTTTGCCCTAATATTCGCCAATTGTTTGCCCTAATATTCGCCAATTGTTTGCCCTAATATTCGCCAATTGTTTGCCCTAATATTCGCCAATTGTTTGCCCTAATATTCGCCAATTGCCATTTCATTCTTGTTTTACATGGCCTTAGGCGAAAGTCCTTTGACTTTTGAGTGTTAAGCCAAAATTAATGACAATTCTATTTTGTGTAGGCCATTGGAAATGCCAAAACGACAAGAAATGATAACAGCTCTAGATTTGGAAAATATATTGAGCTGGATTTCAACTCAAAGTACAACATTGTCGGTGCCAACATGAGAACATACTTACTTGAAAAATCAAGGGTGGTCTTTCAAGCGGTTGATGAAAGAAATTACCACATATTTTATCAACTGTGCGCAGCGGCCAAGGACAAGGCTGAAGATCTTGAAGAACTGCAGTTGGGTACGACAGCATTAATTAGCTCTGAAAATTAGTGTTGTGTGTTAGACATTCTTTATGACTTGTTTGTCTATCAAGGCGCGTGTGTAGCACTATTTTTTTTAATCTCGAAAGTGACGTTTTAGTTAGATTTAAGCGAAATAGTTAGCTTTTTAACTAACAATAGCAACTCGTGCAAGAATGATTCGAGTGAATTTAGATTGGTTTTCATATTTCGCCATGTACATTATTGCAAATGGTCTGGGAAATTAGTGGAATTTAGTCAGGGAAAATTAACCTGGGAAAGTCAGGGAATTTCATTCCAAAAATCTTGCACGAACTTTGCTGTTCTTTTCCTTTAAAGTAACAGGCGGCTCCATTATCACCCCTAGCATGCTGGCTAATCTTCTGGACACGAATTTTACCTTGCCAAAAGCAGGAACCAATCAGACCTAATGCACTAGGTCCCATTGGTTCCTGCCTTTGGTTTAACTAGCCTTCAGCAAGCTTAGCCAACGTGTAGCGGAAAAGGCATCTTTCAGGGGCATCAACGGAGCCGTCCTTTGCTTTAAGTTTTGGATGAACTTCACCTGATGTATTATGGTCATGATTTGACTTGCAATGTATCATTTCATTTTCCAGTGTTATATTACATCAAATCTTTCCTTATTATTTTAACGGCAACCTTTGTTAACTTTTCAGGTGATTGCGATAGCTTTCACTACACAAACCAGGGCCAGTCTCCCATTATTCCATCTGTAAATGATGCCCACAGTTTCAAAGACACGAAGAGCGCGTTTACAATGCTCGGTAAGTTTCTATAAATTTAGTATCTAGGACCACTTGTGTTAAAGGATGGTGGTTTTTTTATAAATTCTACTAATTATAAGATCAATCTTCGTAGTGAAATATCCAGGAAATACCTGCGATTAATTTTAAAATTCAAATTAGTTAAGAAAGAGATATCATAGATAATTTTTAATTAGTATCTCCGACCAATCGCGTAACGCCCCCTGTTTACATGGTATGCTATATATCTTGCACCACGATTGTCACATCGCTCATTTTTATCAAATCTCGCTCTAAATGTTATTCAACACTGGGCGTTTCACAGAAATTTTGTTAAAGGGAATGCGAATTTACAATTTAATATATTTTAGCACGAAAGTGGTATTATGTTACACTTTCGAGTCTCTACTTTCAAAATATCAAGTTTTTAAAATAATTGAACCAAAGTTTCTATTTTTAAAATCCATTAAAAACCACGAAAACATTTCGAATATCAATAATTTTGTCTTGTCGAACTTGTTTGCCCGATTGATGACATCACTATGACGTCAGGGGGAAAAAAGCGCGGGAATCCTATACGTGTCTCGAGCTTCTCGCCAGTCTAAACTCTAGGTCTGATAGCGGAGAGAGTGGCACCATCTAACGTGAAAAATATATCTGTGACGTCAGCCTACGGGAAACGTTTTAGCCTTTCATAAAAATGGATTTCAAATAATTTCAAATGAAGCATTTTCAAATGCGTATTGCGGCCAAATAAGCCAGAAACGGGAGAATTAAAAGCTTGATATTTTTGAATCCACAGAAATTAATTCTATCTTTTGTTATATAAATCGGAGGTTTTTCAAACGAAGCTTCTCATTCCCTTTAAAAATAGGGCAGGGAGTTACGTGATTGGTCGGAGGTGTTAAGTGCATTACTTGTACTTAACGACATGATGTTGCATTACACGTACTTACTAACATAATTATATAGGCTTCTCTGAGCTCCAGAGGAATACCATTTTAAGAATATTGGCTGCTATTTTGCATCTTGGAAATGTACAGTTTCTACCTGGTGAAGAAGATACCGAAAGCTCTTTCGTATCGGTAAGAAAGTTCGAACGAAATGAAAGAACTCTTAATCATGGGTTAAATAATAATTTCTGGGAATTATTTAACGCTAGAAAAATGATCTTCATCTTGTGGTGCTCTCTGAACTCCTTGGTGTTGATGCAACGAACATGAGTAGATGGCTGTGTCATAGGAAACTACAGAGCATGAAGGAAGTAATCACGAAACCCATGCCTGTTGAACAGGTACGCAGTTGTTATAAGAAAGACTTTGCAGCGCGCATGCTCAGATGAAAACTGAAGTTGTTCGATATTGAAACTTTCTCCCATAGGCTTCTTTCTCTAGAGATGCTTTAGCCAAACATATTTACGCCAAACTTTTTGATTGGATTGTAAGCCAAATAAATAAATCTCTCGTATCTGATGACAAGATCCACCATTTCATAGGAGTTTTAGACATTTACGGGTAAAATGGAATCTTTCTTAAACTTAACACTCTTATTTATTCCTTTCACTTGTCTCTGCAGGTTTGAAACGTTTGAAACCAATAGTTTCGAACAGTTTTGTATTAATTATGCTAACGAAAAATTACAGCAGCAATTCAATCAGGTTAGGAAACGCTAGTTTAGATCTGAATAAGTTTATAAGGGATATGTTCATTCCATAAGTATATGAATTATAAGGGATATGTTCATTCCATAAGTATATGAAACTTCCTATGCTTCGTACACTACCAACGACATATAAAAGGCCCATGCGGGCGCCATTTTTTTTATTTTTTTTCCAGACCTTTTAAATCGCCACGATTTTCCCGCTAGAGGGCGCGTTTAAGTCTAAAAAATTACTTTAACCTCACGTGACCAGCTGTCTGCTCTAAGTTTCGAACCTCTAGCGAAGGAGCGCGCGACAGGATTTCATGTGAATTAAGCCTAGTTACAGGGTTCGTACGGAACCTGGATAAGTCAGGGATTTGGAAAATAGGGTAAAAAGTCAGGGATTTAAAATGTTTTCCTAAAAAGTCAGGGATATGTCAGGGATTTCGTTTTGTATATCAAACAATGCTTCGAGCAATGCTAAATATGAGCCAGGTGTGATAAAGTGGGCTCTGGTAAACGCCTTAAAATGGTCAGGGATATTGCCAAAATTTGGTCAGGGATAACCTGGAAAAGTCAGGGATTTTCAATGTAAACATTTCGTACGAATCCTGATATTAGTAAGTGTATTAAACAGACTAAGAAGCGCCATCTATCAACCACTAAAGTCAAATATATATATATGGGTGAGGGACCCCCTTCGAAGTGAGCGTGCATGGGCCTTGTATATCTCCTTGGTAGTGCTTCGTAATGCTGGAGACTAACTGAGAGCTTGTTCGAGAACGACAAGCGAGGATTGAAGTACTACGCTCGGTGGTTAATTTTGCAGTCCATCTTCTTATTTAGTCTTTGACAGCGCCTCACCAGGGGTCGCTTTACCTCGAATCTATGACCTACGTCACTCACTTCATGACAAGCTCCAGTTTGTAACCAGTGACAAACTTATGGTTGAACATATAAACTTTGGCTCATACTCGAGCGTGTAAAAATTTAAATAACGATCATTTTTTCTTCAGCATGTCTTTAAACTCGAACAAGAAGAATATTTCCGAGAGCAAATCGAGTGGAAATTAATTGAATATTACGATAATCAGCCATGTATTGATCTCATTGAAAGTAAACTTGGCATTCTTGACCTTCTGGATGAAGAATGCAGGGTAAGAATTAAACCGCTCGCTAAAACTTTTCTGCGAACTTGTGGTCTTGCATGGACACTTTTTATCCCTGTTGCTTGACCTTATAGTTTCATTGTTATTCATTACTTATTGACCTGCCCTGCAACTGCTGGGCAGGTGCAAGACTCAAGGACTTTACTTGTCGCGTTTGTTTTTTAAAAGCATTGACGTTGCTGGAAATAGATTATCAATAGGCAGGTCGCAATTTCTAAAAGTGTAATTGTTTAACTTAAATTTTTTTGTGATAGATGCCTAAAGGCAGTGACCAAACCTGGTGCCAGAAACTATTTGAGCAGTGTAAAAAATGGGAGCATTTTGAGAAACCTAGACTCTCACAAACGTCATTCCTAATTCGGCATTTTGCCGACAAAGTGACGTACGACTCTTCCGGATTCCTAGAGAAAAATCGTGATACTGTTATGGAGGAACATATTAATATATTGAAAGCTAGTCAGGTTTGTGGCTTTCTCTTTCCTACTTAAAGGGGCTCTCCGTAGCGGTTTTAGTGAAGTCCGCCTTAAGTTCCGGGGGAAAAACACCCAGCTCTTTGGCCACAATGAATGGTGCCACCGTCGTGGTGGGGCATGGGTAGCAGTATGCTAAACAAACGGTTTGACTCCACCCCTTCACCCCAACAGCTCCAGCCAGTCCCTTTAAATCTTCTAATTGTCAGCTCTGAGAATGACTCAGGGTTCATAAAAACCTGGAAAACCTGGAAAAATCAGGGAAATAAATAGTTGACAAAAACCTCAGGGAAAATTCAGGCAAATTTAGAATTTTTAGTAAAATTCTGGGAAATCAGGGAAATTTGCTTCAAACAGGGGCCGAGTAATTAAGCAAATCAGGGTTCATACAAACCTGGAAAAATCAGGGAAATAATTAGTTGACAAAAATCTCAGGGAAATAATTAGTTTACTAAAACCTCAGGGAAATAATTAGTTTACTAAAACCTCAGGGAAATTATCGAATTTTTAGTAAAATTCAGGGAAATTTGCATCAAACAGGGGCAAAATGTTCATAAACATCCCCTCCATAGGATTAACATTACACTATACTTTGGAGGCTCATAACTCTGGTTATATTAGAGATACGGGGATGTCCTTTGAGTATGTTATAGTCCTATTTGCCCCCCCCCCCACTCCTTCGTTAACATTTGCTCCGTAGGATACTCCATATACGGGGAAAACCAGGAAATCTCAGTGAAATTTGTTTTCTAAAAGTTGTATGAACCCTGAATGTACTATTTTCAACTGTTAATTATAACTTAATTAATAGTGTTAAAATTGAAGTAATATACCGTTTTTATATTTCAATTTACGTAGGTTCAGTTAGTTGCGGAGCTGTTTGAAGAAGTTGATCCGGCAAAAGCCACTAAAGGTTTGAAAACAGTTACTGTGAAGTCAGCCGCTCAAGGGCCTGGAAAATCCCAAAAACAGAATAAAAAGACAGTGGGCTCGCAGGTCAGTTGCTTATAATTGTTTGAATTCTTCTTGAGTCAATCTTAAGGCTCTTTCAGACGATCCAACTTTTTGACTCAGCTTGTTGAATCAACTAGAGTTGAATCAACCAGTTGGATTGTGTGAATTGAAGCTTTGAGTTGAGTCACCAAAAAATCTTGCTAGGAAAACTTGGATCTGTGATGAATTATATATAAAAAATTTTTTTTTCGTGGCTTAACTCTTACATCGTCCATGATTTCCTTACTGCTGTTCTCTCTTATTTGCCTTTCATTAATCAAAGAGTCTTGAATGGTGTTTTAACTTTTCAGTTTAGAGAATCATTGGGTCTTCTTATGGCAACTTTGAACGCAACTACGCCTCACTATGTCAGATGTATTAAACCAAATGACGATAAAGAAGCTTTTAAATTTGATCCTAAACGAGCGGTTCAACAACTCAGGGCCTGTGGTGTATTGGAAACTGTCAGAATAAGCGCGGCTGGATTTCCATCCAGGTATTTAAAGATCTTCATGTGTCAATTTAGAATAGAATGGTCAGAATAGACACCCATTTTTAGATTAATAAAATATTAAAATAACATCAGAATCATTAACGAAACCATAAGTTTATTATAAGATATGTTCCCGTAAGTTTGTCACTTGGAGCTCGTAGGTGATAGATTCTCGTAAAGTGACGCCTGGTGAGGCGCTGTCAAAGGCTTAGTAATGCAGATTGAATAAGAAGATGGACTTCGAAATTAACCACCGAGTGTAGTACTTCAATACTCACTTGTCTTTCTCGAACTAGGTCGAGCTGTAAGTCTCTAGCATTATGAAGCATAATAAATGTTATACTCCTGGAACATATCTTATAAACTGATGACCAGGGGTGTGCGGGTATTTTCGGGTACCCGTCTTCGGGTCTCGGTCGCGTACACATTTTTGGACCCGAACGGGCGCCCGAGTTCCAATTTTAAGCCTTTGCCGGTACCCGTCTTCGGGTCTCGGTCGGGTACACTTTTTTGGACCCTAACGGGTACCCGAGTTCCAATTTTAAGCCTTTGCCGGTACCCGTCTTCGGGTACACTTTTTTTGGACCCTAACGGGTACCCGAGTCCCAATTTTAAGCCTTTGCCGGTACCCGTCTTCGGGTCTCGGTCGGGTACACTTTTTTGGACCCTAACGGGTACCCGAGTCCCAATTTTAAGCCTTTGCCGGTACCCGTCTTCGGGTCTCGGTCGGGTACACTTTTTTGGACCCTAACGGGTACCCGAGTCCCAATTTTAAGCCTTTGCCGGTACCCGTCTTCGGGTCTCGGTCGGGTACACTTTTTTGAACCCTAATGGGTACCCGAGTCCCAGTTTTAAGCCTTTGCCGGTACCCGTCTTCGGGTCTCGGTCGGGTACACTTTTTTGGACCCTAACGGGTACCCGAGTCCCAGTTTTAAGCCTTTGCCGGTACCCGTCTTCGGGTCTCGGTCGGGTACACTTTTTTGAACCCTAATGGGTACCCGAGTCCCAGTTTTAAGCCTTTGCCGGTACCCGTCTTCGGGTCTCGGTCGGGTACACTTTTTTGGACCCTAACGGGTACCCGAGTCCCAGTTTTAAGCCTTTGCCGGTACCCGTCTTCGGGTCTCGGTCGGGTACACTTTTTTGAACCCTAATGGGTACCCGAGTCCCAGTTTTAAGCCTTTGCCGGTACCCGTCTTCGGGTCTCGGTCGGGTACACTTTTTTGGACCCTAACGGGTACCCGAGTCCCAGTTTTAAGCCTTTGCCGGTACCCGTCTTCGGGTCTCGGTCGGGTACACTTTTTTGGACCCTAACGGGTACCCGAGTCCCAATTTTAAGCCTTTGCCGGTACCCGTCTTCGGGTCTCGGTCGGGTACACTTTTTTGGACCCTAACGGGTACCCGAGTCCCAATTTTTTAAGCCTTTGCCAGTACCCGCCGAGTCTGACGGGTCCAGTTTATGGCGTTACCGCGCATGTTTCAATACAGCCCTGCTGATGACGAAACTTATCAAAATGGTTCAAATGGTATATTTTTATATTCTCACTTTTTTAGATGGACGTACTTGGACTTCTTAAATCGGTATAGAGTACTTAGTCGAAGGAAGGATGTCAATAGAAATGACTTAAAGCTCTCTTGTCAAAAAATACTTGAAAATGTTATAAAAGTAAGTCTTTTCTACCATTAACCATTGTTAATTAGCTAATGTCGTCAAATACGCTCCTATATATGCTCATAATTATAAAATTTTGTAGTCCATGCATTGGAAACCGGTAAGTTACTGACTGCTACATGTTTTATGAACGTCATGCACAATTTGTTTACCGTTAAAGCATTAATTACCTAATAAGTTAAAACAGAAGTAAGATGAGACTAGAAGTACTGAGCTAACCAAATTCTTCACTCGGCGAAACTGAATATTCTTGATAACACATTAACGGTTGGCCCTCTGGGGGCGGTTTCTGAGTTGTCCCTCCAAAACGTGAGACGCTCGCTGTGGTAGGCGACCGAACTAGATTCAAGCACCCGCGTCCGTGTTCCGCCGCTTTAGCTTGAGGGGAAGGGGGTAGGAAATGTTTTTGGAACTCGACCAATTTTTCTCTCTCTAGTGTAGACGCGATGGAAGCGGCGGCATAAAATCCTCAAATTTGTTCACTAGTGCCAGGATCTATTACTAATGCTAGAGCCCTTTACTTCTAGTCTCATCTTACTTCTGGTTAAAATGAACATGCGTATGACACTCCTCATAGCCCTAAAGCAAAATTGTTTAAGCATGATATGTTACCAACCAATGTAGATTTTGGTAAGACAGGCAATTAAGGATTTAAGTATTAGCTAAGTGTTGGCATTTTCAACTGAAATGTTCGTGTAAAATTTAACATATTAATTGTTAAAATTAACACCTTATACCTTGATAAGGAAGCATGCCAACCTTAACATTGAATGCGAGATCTTTTGACGTATCTGAGTGATTAACCTCTTTATCAACTTTTAAACAGGAGGAAGACAAATTCCAATTTGGCAAAACCAAAATATTCTTTAGAGCTGGACAAGTAGCGTATCTTGAAAAATTGAGAGCCGATAAACTTCGAACATGCGCGTTAATCGTTATCAAACACATCCGAGGATGGGTACTTAGGAAGAAATATGTATTACTTAAGAAAGTGACTCTTAGACTCCAATGTCGTGGAAGAGGATTTTTGGCCAGAAAGTAAGTAACTTAAAGTGAACTTTACCCCAAAAACTATTTCAGGTAGAACAATGGTTCGGGGATTCCTTTAAAATGCTATATTTTTATACCTTTCCCATATTCCAGGGGTGTGCGGGTACCCGAACCTGATACCCGAAACATATATTTTAGGACCCGAACGGGTACCCGAGTCCCAATTTTAAGCCTTTGCCAATATTGACCCGCCGTATCTGACAAAGTCCCCATGGGTCCAGTTCATGACGTTACCGCGCATGTTTCAATAATTCTGCCTTTCATAATTAATTAATTTAATTAGTAACAAGTTATTAATTAATATTGTTTAATGAGTGACACTATGGGATAATGGCCCAGCTTTGAAATCTAGCTTTTAATTGGACTGTAAGGGAAAAAAAAGACCCGAATTGGACCCGAAAGCTAATTTTGGGGATTTTGCAGCTCGGATCCCCCCAGGCGGGTAATTGAAAATTGGACCCGATACCCGAGGGTAGAGTTTTCTATTACCCGGAATTTACCCGACACCCAAAAATCTGGACCCGCACAGCCATTAATTTATAACTTCATGAGGAAATTTCTTATAAAATCCTATATTTATTGATTTAATTAATTTCTTTCAGGCAAGCCCAATTCCTACGCTGCACTAAGGCGGCTATTAAAATTCAGAAATGCGTTAAAGGATGGTTACAACGTACCAAATACAACCGAATGAAGCGAACGGCTCTTATAATACAAACTCACGCTAGAGGAAAATGGGCCCGGGAGCGATTTTTAGAAATGAGAAGAAACGCTGCCAGTATTGTTATTCAAAAGAACGTTCGATGCTTTCTCGCTAAAAGAAGATATCAAAAGAATCAGAGACGTGTCGTTTTATGTCAATCGGCTATTAGAAGATTTTTGGCTCGAAGGAAGTTGAAGAAATTGAAGGTATGTGATGTTGCCAGGTTTAAGCTGGAATTGCAGGGTGGGGTGGTGTAGCGGTTAGCGCTTTAGCCTCGCAGCAAGAGGATCCCGGACTGTGGCAGTGCCGGGTGAAAATCTGGGAACAAATCCTTCTGCGTAGAGTTTGCAAGTTCTCTCCCCGCTTGTTAAAAGGAGTTTTCCTTCCGCGGTTTAACCCGGTTTCTCCTTTCCATGAAAAACTTGCAGAGGTTAACGGTAATAGTTAGTGTAGGGCGCTGTAGGTTAGCTGTGGCATAGGGGCTAACCACCACCCCTCTATGCAATGTAAAAGGGACCCACCTGTAAACAAGCCAAAGGCTTAGTGTGGAAATCCCTTCATAGACAAAGCTCAGATTATTATTAAGTCTAGGCCCCTTAATTTTTATTTGAAACGGCTCTGAAAATAGTGAGTGTTTCAAATTAGAGTCATGTATGTATCTAGAATAGTATAGAATATGTGCGCAATTAAGGTTTTTTACGTGATCCGTCTTGTTAGGACGTTCGGAAATGAATGAAGGTGCGTGAATACCAATTTTTGGGTATTGACCCAGTTACCGAATAACAAATATTTTCCTTATCAAACGCCTAATAGTTAGGCCATGAGAAATTTTTCACTACCCGATTAATTGCCAATAGTTAAGCCTAGTATTCGCGAATAGTTAATGCCAAGCAAGGACAGGGTTCATGCAAACCGGAAATATCAGGGAAATAAATAGTTGACAAAAACCTCAGGAAAATTTAGAATTTTTAGTAAAATTCAGGGAAATGAGGGAAATTTGCGCCAAACAGGGGCCGAGTAACTAAGCAAAATGTCCATAAACATGCCCTCCATAGGATTAACATTACACTACTTTGGAAGCGCATAACTGTGGTTATATTAGAGATAGGGGGATGTCCTTTTAGTATGTTATAGTCCTATTTGCCCAACCCCCTCCTTCGTTAACATTTGCTCCATGGAATACTCCATATAGGGGGAAAACCTGGAAAATTTAGGGAAGTATATGGGGAAAAACCTGGAAATCTCAGGGAAATTTGTTTTCCAAAAGTTGTATGAACCTAATTGCTTGTATCTTATTTAATACTGAAGATGGATGCGTACGTGGTTCCACTTTGAAATTACTTTAACGCTCTTTCAAATAGAAAATAACAAATTGGCTAGGAATTTTACTTAAGGAATATATTTTATTTAAAAGAAAAACGCTAATCATTATTTTTGTAAATAGGTGGAGGCAAAATCGGTTGAACATGTTAAAGAACTCAATAAAGGTCTTGAAAACAAGATTATATCACTTCAACATAAGATTGAGGAGTTGGTACGTAATATTATCTAGAATTTCCCACTACCCGCAGTTCATTAAGACATTAGTTGTCAGTATCTTGGATTATATGTATATATTTTTTCATTAGTCTAAAGAGAATAAGACACTCAAACGTAAAGAGGTTGAAGTTAAGCAGCTTACGGAGAAATTGGAACAATCCCGTCATCTAGAAACGAAAGTGAAACAAACTAACAACAAAGTTCTGACGCTAGAAGAGGAATTGGCTTCACTTAGAACTCAGTTAAGTCACTTGCAAGATGAAAAGAAGGATTGGATAACCGAGAAGGCAACGATAGAAAAGGAACGAGACCTCGCTATCAATTCCCTAAACACCGAAAATAGTCAGCTGAAAGCCAACTTGGACCTTTTGAATGAAGAAATTAAGATTAAAGAGAAAGGAACGGAAGGTGAGATTTACCAATTTTGTCACTTTTCCGGCCGCCATTTTCATTTTAAACGGTGGTAGCATTTTTTCGGGGTTGCCACGGGTCAGGGAATTTAAAAATGGGCCAAAAAGGTCAGGCAAAAGTCAGGAAATTTTAAAAATATCGGCAAAGTCAGGGAATTTGATTTTAGTGGGTAAAATTTCTGGGGATAAGTCTTTATTGAAAGAGTAATGAAAGTTTCTCCTCATCCACTCTTAACACAGAAAACTCTAGAGCAATCCTTAAAAATGCTGTCTAGAATTGTTTTTATGTGAAGTAAATGCCTTTAAACAAATCTCTTAGACTGTTATTTATAGTTAAAATATTTCTTAATCATTTTGGTGCAAGAAATGTATTGGAAAACTTAATGTAGATAGTTTAGTTATAAGCACTTAAAACGTGCGATAAACATTTACACTTTCGGCCTAAAAAGGTCAGGGAAAACCTGGAAAAGTCAGGGAAGTTGGTTCTGAAAATTCCGTGGCAACCCTGTTTTTTTTCTACTTATTATAAGACCAATCTGCATAGTGAAACTTAAAGGGAGGGTGAAGTAGAAAATTAAGTGATTTTTTTATCGATACTTAGATTCCAAGATCATTCTGCATAGTGAAACATTCAGGAAATATCTCAGAATGAATTTAAAATTAAATTAGGTTCAGATTTTAAGGATAATTTTAAAGAAGCCCCTGCGACCAATCGCGTAACGCCCTGCCTTTTTATTAACAAAATTCTAGTGGAACGCTCCGTGTCACGCGCCATGATTGTCACGTCGCGCTGAAATTTTATCAATTCTCGCGATAAATTTCATTCGACACGGAACGTGCCACGAGAATTTTGTTAATAAAAAGGCAGGGCGTTACGTGATTGGTCGGAAATACATTCGGAAGTATTTCCTGAATGTTTCACTATGCAGATGCAGACTGGTCTTGTAATTTGTAGAAGAATCGATAAAAAATCACTTGATTTTCTACTTCACCCTCCCTTTAAAGGAAATTTCTAGAAAATAACGAAGTTGTTCAATTAACAAGTTTTTAAGATTGTTAGTGAACAATTAAACATTTATCATGTTCTTTTCAATATAAATGCTCATGAGCACATCGTCTGCTAAAGTTCAAAGCCTTGGATTTGAATATTTGTAGACTCTTTAAGAAGTTTATAAAAGCTGCTCAAACCTTTCTCGAGTATCTCAATATGTTGTTTTCGAGTATCGAATTGAGTACTCGGCTCGATACTCGAACTTAACGAGTACACGAACACCACTGACCAGTTACCTTTTTTATTTTTCTTAATAGACATCACACACTTTTAATTTTCAGAAATACTGAAATCCAAAATTGAAAATGAGAAAAAAATGCTCTTGGATGAATTTGAATCGGAACGCAAGGCTTACCAAAAATTAATGCGGGAGTACGCGCGTATGGAACAACGTTGCGAAAGCATGCAGAATGAAATGTCACGTGTTAAAGGGGGAGGGGGAAATCTGGATCTTCCTTATCAATCTCACAAGAGAACAGCCTCGGATATCAGCCTACTCAGTATTCAGACGGATGCTACCGAAGTTATTCACGATGATGTCTCCGATACCATGGATTCCGAGGTATTAATTGCAGTTATAGCCGGAAAGTATTCGGGGTATCGTAAGAAAGTAGAAATAAGATGGTGCTGTCGCCGTGATCTTATAGTTTTATAATAGAAGTGATCAAGTTATTTTTATCGTAATTTGAGCGAGGCCTTGTAACATCACGATGGTCCTAGAACAGGGTTCGTGCACGAACAGGAAAACCTGGAAAAGTCAGGGAAATTGGAAATGGGCCTAAAAGGTCAGGGGAAAGTTAGGGAAATTGGAAATAGGCCGAAAATGTACTTGAAAGGTCAGGGAAATTGAAAATGTGCTTGAAAGGTCAGGGAAATTGGAAATAGGCCGAAAATGTACTTGAAAGGTCAGGGAAATTGAAAATGTGCTTGAAAGGTCAGGGAAATTGAAAATGTGCTTGAAAGGTCAGGGAAATTGAAAATGTGCTTGAAAGGTCAGGGAAATTGAAAATGTGCTTGAAAGGTCAGGGAAATTGAAAATGTGCTTGAAAGGTCAGGGAAATTGAAAATGTGCTTGAAAGGTCAGGGAAATTGAAAATGTACTTGAAAGGTCAGGGAAATTGAAAATGTACTTGAAAGGTCAGGGAAATTGAAAATGTACTTGAAAGGTCAGGGAAATTGAAAATGTACTTGAAAGGTCAGGGAAATTGAAAATGTACTTGAAAGGTCAGGGAAATTGAAAATGTACTTGAAAGGTCAGGGAAATTGAAAATGTACTTGAAAGGTCAGGGAAATTGAAAATGTACTTGAAAGGTCAGGGAAATTGAAAATGTACTTGAAAGGTCAGGGAAATTGAAAATGTACTTGAAAGGTCAGGGAAATTGAAAATGTACTTGAAAGGTCAGGGAAATTGAAAATGTACTTGAAAGGTCAGGGAAATTGAAAATGTACTTGAAAGGTCAGGGAAATTGAAAATGTACTTGAAAGGTCAGGGAAATTGAAAATGTACTTGAAAGGTCAGGGAAATTGAAAATGTACTTGAAAGGTCAGGGAAATTGAAAATGTACTTGAAAGGTCAGGGAAATTGAAAATGTACTTGAAAGGTCAGGGAAATTGAAAATGTACTTGAAAGGTCAGGGAAATTGAAAATGTACTTGAAAGGTCAGGGAAATTGAAAATGTACTTGAAAGGTCAGGGAAATTGAAAATGTACTTGAAAGGTCAGGGAAATTGAAAATGTACTTGAAAGGTCAGGGAAATTGAAAATGTACTTGAAAGGTCAGGGAAATTGAAAATGTACTTGAAAGGTCAGGGAAATTGAAAATGTACTTGAAAGGTCAGGGAAATTGAAAATGTACTTGAAAGGTCAGGGAAATTGAAAATGTACTTGAAAGGTCAGGGAAATTGAAAATGTACTTGAAAGGTCAGGGAAAAATATATTAGAGGGAAAGTCTGGATAACAGTGTCAGGGTAACCAGAAAATGTGTTGTCAGAGCCCCAAATGATTTTCTTAGTTAAAGCTAAATTTAAGTGAAATAGTTGACTTATTTTTATAACAATAACAACTCGTGCAAAAATGATTCGAGTGATTTTAGATTGCTTTTCATATATGTTCGCCATGTACGATATTGCAAATGGTCAGGGAAATTTGTGGAATTTAGTCAGGGAAAACCTGGAAAAGTCAGGGAATTTCATTCCAAAAATTTTGTACGAACCCTGTAGAAACTAAAGAAAGGAGGCGGCAATAGTTTTCTGCAAAAGTACGACTTTATAATGCCAGGGATTAAATGTTTTTGAAGGATATTGGCTATGGCTCTGTTCGAATGAAGGAAAAAGATGGCGTGCATTTAAAACTCGACGATATCACGTGGGACAAATCGGCCAGCAAGGAGGGAAGTCCTGGAGAGTTTTACGATCAGGTTTGATTTTAATATCTTTAATAGCCTATGATTGAAACTAGAAACTTTCTGCAGTGTTATAACAGGGTAGACACCAGGCATTTTCCTTAAACACTTAGTAATATAGATATCAACCGCTTCTTATAACCGTAATGTTAAAAAGGGGGCACTAATTTGAGGCCAACCACGGCGCCACTTAATAGACGAGTTTCGGTTTTTTGACTATTCATTTGAACATGAGCCGGCCTCTAATAAATCAAAAGTCTCTGGTCAAAACCCTCCTTAGTTAAGGGGTCTTATGTAACCTGGAAGACTTGGAGATATTGGCAAAAATTGGGATATAAGTCATGGTTTTTAAAGGTCAGGTTTATCAAGTCAAAGATTATTATATTTTTTTAAAAAAGTCAATCATTTCTTGGGACCTAAGACCATTAAGCACGGATGGACTGGAATAATAAGCTAAAACCCCCTTTCTTCTAATGGCATCGCCTGTCGTCGCCCCTAGCGGGAGGATCCAGTAACTCTTCGACTCATAAATTATGTTATGGCTATTGTTTGAGTCGAAAAGTTTCCCACATTGGTCGACACGTGCTGCACTAAAAGAACCACGCGCCTTATCTCCATTCCAGTCCATCTGTGTTTAATGCTCTTAGTTGTCATTCAATGCGAAATATGGACTGAAAGTTATCAAGTAGGCTCTGGTAAACACGTACCACCTGGGAAAGTCGTGGCTTTTAGAGGGTCTGTAAAGAAGACATCGGCGGGGGGGGGGGGGTAAAGATTATTTGAAATACGTCACAGGCACGAGACTGAGAAAAGGCGTGGTTAAAAGAAGCTTAGTTGGTTTTATTTCGAAAACTACCACTTAAGGGAATTGGCGCTGCAATCTCGCGAAAAACAAGGACTAGGTGTCCAATTCTACTCCATTTGGAGTCTTTGTAACTTGGCGTCACGTGGTGCTTGTGACGTATTTTAAAAAATTTAACCCACCCGCCGATGCTTTCTTTGCAGTCCCTTTAGGTCTTAAAATTTCATACTTAACTCTATTTTAAAAGTGAACTTTTGTAAAATGGGTATTTACTTCATTTTGAGTTAATATTCAAGTACTTTACTTAGGCTATGTTAGAGAAAGTGCTTTCATCCGGGGATGGTGAGCAAGTAGCGAGACTAAATGCAAAGTTGAAGGAACTAATGACGGAAAATGAAAGACTTCTGTATAAAATCAAGACTATGCAGAATGGACAGGAATTTGATACTCCTAAGGAGGAAAAGCTGGCGCAAGACTCCATTAGGGTATTAATTGATATTGATTGCAGTGACTGTTTTCAAGAAAGGATTTTGGTTTAATTGGTTTTTAATTGTAGTTGCACGAGCTAACGATGGAGAATGCCAAGATCAAGGAAGACTTGAAGAGAATGCGAAGCGTCTCGTTAAGTTCGGATCCATCAAATAATACGAAAGAAGTTATGGGTATGTCTCTCTTTTTTAGTTACGGAATCAGTATCGACAAAATCGGGTTAGTGTTATTAAGAACGACGAATCATAGCTTTAGCCTATTGTACCATCCTCGCACGGGTAGGGAATTTGCTATATTCAACAAGAGATAATAAAGGGGAGGAGTGGAAGCTCCCCCGCTCCACAAACCTAAAATACATGTTGCCTCTAAATATAACTAGAGGTACGAGAGAGTTTCTGGCTTGCCAGATTTTGATTGGTCTACCGTCTGGCCACCTACGATAGACTATCAACGTGTTTCGTGTTATAAACGGAAACTCCTCGGTACTGCGCTCTGAACAAACCTGGAAAAATCAGGGAAATAAATAGTTGACAAAAATCTCAGGGAAAATTCAGGGAAATTTCGAATTTTCAGTAAAATTCAGGGAAACCAGGGAAATTAGCGTCAATCAGGGGCCGAATAATTAAGCAGAATGTTCATAAACATCTCCTCCATAAGGTTAACATTACACTAAACTTTGGGGGCTCATAACGCTGGTTCTATTAGAGATAAGGGGATGTCCTTTTAGTATGTTATAGTCCTATTTGTCTCCCCCCCCCATCCTTCGTTAACATTTGCTCCATAGGATACTCCATATACGGGAAAAACCTGGAAATTTCAGGGAAGTATATGGGGAAAAACCTGGAAATCTCAGGGAAATTTGTTTTCCAAAAGTTGTATGAACCCTGTGAAGATGGGCGATAAAAAAGGGCAACAAGTTTTGCCCCACTTTCCACTCCCCCTCTATACTCTTTGATTCAACATTCTTCTTACATCAATACGTTTTTGGTATTACTACTTCCCCTAGTACGTAGGTAATATGCGAGAGACTTACAGTTATATGAGTAGTTGTGATAGATCTTATTGATTTGTGATCACTTCAATTCTGTTTAATGTAATTGGTTGAACCATGTCTTTGGTTCATTTCAGAACAATTCCATGCTATGCAAGATGAACTAGAAAGACGAAGAGATGAATGCATTCAAATGCGGTCGGTATTGGCAAATCAGAGACTAGATATAAAGAACGTTGTTGAAGAAGCTTACGCGAACAAAGTAAGTTTTTATTAATATGTTATAAGCCTTGTCTCATTTTAAAGCGATATATATATCATTGCAATGTGAAGGGAGACTTAAATGAAGATGGCGAACTTCTGATGGCATTCGAATCCCAAAAACGCCTAATACGTCATCTTGAGAGTGAACTGGAAGCCGAAAAATTGAGCAAAAATGGTTTAGCCAAGGATTTAAGAGCGGAAATTTCAAGGCTGCAAGAAGATAATGAAAGGCAACAAAAATTGATAAGCCAAGTTAGTTTTGCATAATATTCTGTATTACGATTTTGGTTTTTCTTAAAAACGGTTTTATTTAATTGTTTTTAGAACTTGAAGAGGTCACCCCAAGCTCAAACTGAAGCCATTCTACAACAAGAAATCAATCGTTTAACTGACGAAAACAACGTAAGTTAATACTTAAGTTTATGCTCTGCCATGGATTAACTAACGCTAGGGATTGTTCACTAACTGGGTCATCCATTAAACGCTATTGCCAACTACACGTTCCGAATTATTCCCTGATTCCCCTCTTCATTCCCCCAATTTATTGGACCAAAATGGATGTAGATATAGAGCGCCATCTCTAGGCAAAATAAATCTTTTTTGCGGATTTTAAAGATGGCGGCGCCCAATCCCAATTTAGGCGGGATTTCAATTTTGACGTCATGGGACATGTGAAATTTGGTCCAATTTTCTTGTAACTTCCTGTTAGGGATAGTAGCTGCTGCTAGGGGGCGTTTGGAACATGCATGTTTTATCTTTTAGGGGGAATGAACAATCCCTAGTGTTAGTTAATCCATGGCTCTGCACTGCTATACTATTTCTGAGCTCCAATACTTGTGACAACTTCATAACCATGCTTGATTATTTCTCCTTAACGTAATAGGATTTACGTGAAAAGAACGATAGCCTCTCTGAGCAAGTGAAGAAGCTGAAGAAGCATCTTAAGATGTATGCAACTAAGCTTAAAGAATCTGGAGGTTAGTATTTTTAATTGACTATAATTAATTAATTATATTCCTTTCCTGATAATTTAATAGATATATGAAACTGATTTGTTAACCCTTGGGCTTTAGGGTATGGGTTAATTAGAATTTAATGCTGTAAGATATTGAAAGCTGGTATTTTTACCTTAAATTTGTCATCCATTTTTTCCCCTTTGCAAATTTGAAAGGAATTGTAGCTAAAAAACCTACATTGTTGCTATTGGGTTCTGACGGTAAGTCTTATTGTGACCCTTTTGAGCAGTTTTTTTTTTTTTTTTTTTTTTTTTTTTGCATCTATTTCGTGATTAAGGGTAAATGTTCAGTACGTCTTTGAAGCATATCGAGAGTCCATTTGCATGCTTACTTCTATATAAGACCATTAAACACAAATGGACTGGAAATATGATATGCTAAAACCCCTTAGCGGTAGAGTCCCGAAACTTTTAGACTCGTAGATCGTGTTATGGCTATGGTTTGAGTCGAAAAAAGTTACAAAATTGGTCGTGGCGTGGCGCTAGAGAGGCGCTGCCTTAAAACAGGGAAATAAATAGTTGACAAAAACCTCAGGGGAAACTCAGGGAAATTTCCAATTTTTAGTAAAATTCAGGAAAATTTGAGTCAAACAGGGGCCGAGTAATTAAGCAAAATGTTCATAAAAATACCCTCCATAGGATTAACATTACACTATACTTTGGAGGCTCATAACTCTGGTTCTACTAGAGATACTGGAATGTCCTTTTAGTATGTTATAATCCTATTTGCCCCCCCCCTCCTTCGTTAACATTTGCTCCATAAGATACTCCATATACGGGAAAAACCTGGAAAACTCCGGGAAGTATATGGGGAAAAACCTGGAAATCTCGGGGAAATTTATTTCCAAAAGTTGTATGAACCCTGAAAGAACCATGCTCCGTATCTCCATTCCAGTCCATCTGTGTTTAATGGTCTTAGGTTAGGGAAAGTCCGGAATTTTGAAATGAAGAAATGTGTCAACCCTGATTTAGGAATTTGTTTGAAAGAATATCAATTTTGTTTAGGTATTGAAGCCCCCGCACTTGACTTATCTGGTAAAGAACACGACGCGTCGAGAACGATAATGCCAGCAATCAAACATAAAGAGGCTCAGTATTTGGGAATGTTCGAATATCGAAAGGAAGATGAGCCTGTTATCATCAGGGGTTTGATTCACGATTTAAAGCCAAAAATTGCTGTCAACCTTTTACCTGGTCTGCCAGCGTATATCATATTCATGTGCATAAGACACACTGATCATATTAATGATGATGAGAAAGTTAGAAGTCTTTTGAATAGTGGAATGACTGCTGTCAAAAGATTAATAAGGGTAAGTTCAAAATGTTCTTGTCATTTCTTTTGGGATCTGGTGGTGTCAGTTTGGGAAATAGCTATCACACTTCCTCTGCTTCAAATCCAGTTGGACCGGTTTTTAAATTCAAGAAGTTAGGACCACTTTATTAATTGCGAGGGGGGGGGGGCAAGTCCAAGCACCAGTTATTATTTTGGACACTAGGGGCAGTGGTCCCAAGGAAGTTTAAAAATTATTATTATTACCCCGAATGTTGAGACTGGTGTTGCCAATCAGTACATTTTCATTACATTTTGAGCCATTTATTTAAAATATGGCGTCGTGTTTATAAAGTCTGTCTAATAGAGAATTAGTATACTAAATATTAGATTAGTTAATTTGGCCGAATCTGAATCTGAATCGTACGGATGGTTTTCTGCCCCCAATTTTGCACGCTGACCTCAGATTGGAAAAGTATTTGATAGTGTGTACCTACTAATTAAGAGTAACGTCCCTGCAAGACTAGTTTCAGCTCCTTATTTAAATTGTTTAACTATCACCTATAAATCTCATCTTAATTATCCCTGAATAACACTCTTAAGTTTATACCTTGAATATTAAATTTCTTTTTTCAGAAACGACATGATGACATAGAATACACAGTGCTTTGGCTAGCGAATATATGTCGCCTTCTTCACAACTTAAAACAATACAGCGGTGATGCTGTAAGTATTCAACATTTTTAATCCATTTGGACTAGTAATAGAACAACAAAAACATTAAGGAAGCTTTAAGAACAAAAGTAACGTAATATTAATTATAATTAAAGGCATTCCAAACCGAGAATACGCCTAAACAAAATGAACAGTGCCTGAGAAATTTTGACCCCTCAGAGTACAGACTAGTTCGGAGTGACGTTGCTGTTGTTTGGATATACCAAGCTGTTATCAAGATAATGGAAAAAAATGTTCATCCACTCATCGGTATTCTTTTCATTCCTTTTCCGAAATCTTTGCCTACCACACGTGTTTTAAATCCGTATGTTCCATAGTTCCTGCGGTACTGGAACACGAAGTTATACCCGGTATATCAGGGAACAAACCTCGAATGAGAGGAAGATCGTCGAGCGTGGCCAGGGAGTCTGATTCGCCTGTGGATCCGCAGAAAGCAATGGATGCCTTGTTGCGTGAACTTGATGGATTTTATCACATCCTTAATTTGCACGGTGTTGACCCCGAATTGGTGACACAAGTCTTTAAGCAGGTAAAGTTGCCTATTCCAATCAAATATCGAATGTTGCAGCTAGGGTTCATAGAAACCTGAAAAAATCAGGGAAATAAATAGTTGACAAAAACCTCAGGGAAATTTAGAATTTTTAGTAAAATTCAGGGAAATTTGCGTCAAACAGGGGCCGAGTAATTAAGCAAAATGTTCATAAACATAGGATTAACATTACACTAAACTTTGGAGGCTCATAACTCTGGTTATATTAGGGATACGGGGATGTCCTTTGATTATGTAATAGTCATATTTGACCCCCCACCCTCCTTCGTTAACATTTGCTCTATAAGATACTCCGTATACGGGAAAAACCTGGGAAGTATATGGGTAAAAACCTGGGAAGTATATGGGTAAAAACCTGGAAATCTCAGGGAAATTTGATTTCCAAAAGTTGCATGAACCCTGAATCAAAATATCGTATGTTGCAATCTCAGGGAAATTTGTTTTCCAAAAGTTGCATGAACCCTGAATCAAAATATCGTATGTTGCAATCTCAGGGAAATTTGTTTTCCAAAAGTTGCATGAACCCTGAATCAAAATATCGTATGTTGCAATCTCAGGGAAATTTGTTTTCCAAAAGTTGCATGAACCCTGAATCAAAATATCGTATGTTGCAATCTCAGGGAAATTTGTTTTCCAAAAGTTGCATGAACCCTGAATCAAAATATCGTATGTTGCAATCTCAGGGAAATTTGTTTTCCAAAAGTTGCATGAACCCTGAATCAAAATATCGTATGTTGCAATCTCAGGGAAATTTGTTTTCCAAAAGTTGCATGAACCCTGAATCAAAATATCGTATGTTGCAATCTCAGGGAAATTTGTTTTCCAAAAGTTGCATGAACCCTGAATCAAAATATCGAATGTTGCAATCTCAGGGAAATTTGTTTTCAAATGTTGTATGAACCCTGAATCAAATATCGAATGTTGCAACAAAAAAGCCACTCCCGAGTTTGGAAGACGAGCCTCAGTTGTCAGTTCCTCAACGCGACCCACTTTAGCCACTAAATGTTGAATTCTACTGAAATAATACAAAAATGTCAACATGCTCTGTTTCTTATAGCTCTTCTACTTCATTTGCGCCGGAGCACTAAACAATTTACTGTTGAGGAAGGACATGTGTCATTGGTCGAAGGGAATGCAAATTAGGTACTATAATTTTTGATTTTAGGTGTAATTAAAGTATCGCGGAAATATTGTACCAACAAAAACACTTTGTACTTGAAGATGCAACTTAGGCCGCCTAGAGCAGTGGTGTATGGTTCGGAAAATTCACCAAACGGAAGTAACCAAAACCCTGGACCCCTTAATTCAAGCTTCGCAGCTTCTCCAGGCTAGAAAAAGTGACGAGGATGTTCAGAGCGTCTGTGCTATGTGTGATAAATTAACAACCTCCCAAGTAAGTTTAATTGAAATTTCAATTGAGATTAAGATGGCGGAAGGCTCAAGAGATAACAATGACGTATATGAATATTTGAAATTTGGCTAGTAACTTTTTGGTTGTGTTATTGAATAACACTAGAATACGTGGAGAATTCTGATCAACTCTATCGTTGAATGCTTAATTGGTTGCGAATTCTGATCACGTGATCGCTTAATGCTAGAAGTGTTGAAAATTTCTGATCACGTGATCGCTTAATGCTAGAAGTGTTGAAAATTTCTGATCACGTGATCGCTTAATGCTAGAAGTGTTGAAAATTTCTGATCACGTGATCGCTTAATGCTAGAAGTGTTGAAAATTTCTGATCACGTGATCGCTTAATGCTAGAAGTGTTGAAAATTTCTGATCACGTGATCGCTTAATGCTAGAAGTGTTGAAAATTTCTGATCACGTGATCGCTTAATGCTAGAAGTGTTGAAAATTTGTGATCACGTGATCGCTTAATGCTAGAAGTGTTGAAAAGTTCTGATCACGTGATCGCTTAATGCTAGAAGTGTTGAAAAGTTCTGATCACATAATTCATCCTAAAACTGGTAGAGCCCACAGACCCATTGAATTATGATCACATAATTCATGCTAAAACTGGTAGAGATTGAATTATGATCACATAATTCATGCTAAAACTGGTAGAGATTGAATTATGATCACATAATTCATGCTAAAACTGGTAGAGATTGAATTATGATCACATAATTCATGCTAAAACTGGTAGAGATTGAATTATGATCACATAAATCAATTTATGACAGCAAGCTTAGTTTGAACCTACCTTCGTACATAAAGCCTAGATTATTATTAATATTAATAAAAAATATAGCATTAGTAGCAATATGTTGGAAACGTCTTCCATCAGCAGATAGATATTACAATGTACAACTTTTGTTTCTCATAGATTATCAGAATTTTGAACCTGTATACCCCTGCGGATGAATTTGATGAAAGAGTACCAGTATCATTTACTCGTCTAGTTCAAGCTTGTCTTCAAGAAAGGGACGAGAAAATGTTGGGTACGAATCCTTTGTTTGCCAGTCGTGGATCTTCTACGTTGTTAATGGATACCAAACTGGCCTTCCCAATACGTTTCCCTTTTAACCCTTCCTCTGTATGTTTGGAAGATATCGATCTTCCCGAAGTTTTAAACTTATCACAAGTTTTGAAGAAAGTCTAACGTAAACCCACGGAGCTTTCATGAAATTGCGCGGCAGATTATGTATTAATATTATATCTGGCACGCGCTTAATTTTTCAAAAGTTAGTTTTAGAGAAATGGGTGCCTTACTCGCTCGATACTGGACTTTGGTGTTCATGAAAAAAGTACTTAATTCTTAACTTATTTTTTATATTATTTAAAGGTAAGTTCCAGGCTTAGTTTTTATTTTTTTTATTCCAAAGAGTGTACATTATTAATATTTCAAATTGGAGTGGTATGTTTATCTACCATGTTAAAAGGTAGGAGAATATTTTAAATTGGAGTCGTGTATCTACCTAAAATGTTAAAAGATAGGAGAAATGAAGTGTTAGTTTGGGAAATGACAAAAGAAGGCTATGAAACATGGTTCAGGTGGTACTAGTCGTACAAAAGAATTTTACAGCCCTCTCGTAATTGTCCCTAATTAAGAAACCTAATGTGTGGGATCCATTGATATTTATAGATAGACGTATTGTCCCAATATGAAATATTAAAATTTATTTATATTCTCTTTCTAATAAAAAAGATAAAACAATTGCATCAGGAATTACCCTGTAACTTAATTTTATATTTAAATTAGTGCAATAAAAGTATAAGGTGTTGGGTTCTGAAATAATTCCTCGTATACATTCCATTTTTTGGTAAAAAAAAACAAATATAGTTAAATTTAAACCGTTTATAAAAAGAACGAAAGATATAACCAAGTATTCAAGTTAACTTATAAATTGTGGCTAAGTTAACTTGAATACTTGGTTATATCTTTCGTTTTTTTATTTATTTATTTTTTTTTTTTTTGAACTTGTGGACCAGTGTCGACTACCGGAATTGTATCTAGGGACATGTTATAGTTCATGCATTTTGTGTGATAGTTTTAATATATGTCAATTAACAAAATGGAAGGGGATATGCCGTAATGTTAAATATTGTTCCATTAAAGGTAGGCCTAATCACAATGTGTGAGTGATAAATAATTTTTAGTTAATTAAAATGAAGAAAAATTAATAAATAATAACCAGATTCTATTAAGAAACGTTTAGAAAAAAGATTGATATAACTATTTTTACTTAATTTTATTTTCTGTTAAAGTATTTAATAACTTCTTATTTATATTATTAAAAACTTAAAATTTTATTTTATTTTTTTTTTTATTAAATAGCGCGTATTTTTCTAGTAGGCATCATTCGAAATGAGCTTTGGTGAATTTGTCTCTTTTAAAGTAAGTAGTTTTAACTGCTATGTTTCAATATATTTATAATGATGGCGTTCTGAAGGCTTAATGTTAAGCTGCCTGGAATGAAGTTCCCAAATATGCAATCCCCACTCCCATAACTTTCGCTACTTTTTATAACCTTTTACGTAAACATTACGTGACTTACATGTGATTATCATTTGTGATAAGTCATATTATCACTCGTTATAAACCAGCGTGGCACCTGATCACTCATTATTCACCAGACAAACGTGACACATTATCACCCGTTATTGACCCTAAAGACACCCGACATACGTGACTAATAATCACCCGTTACTGACCCGAAATACACCCCACATGAATGACAAATAATCACCCGTTATTGACCCGAGAGACAGCCGACATGAGTGACAAATAATGACCCGTTGTTGACCCGAAAGATACCCGACATACGTGACAAATAATAACCCGTTATTGACCCTAAAGACACCCGACATACGTGACAAATAATAACCCGTTATTGAGCCTAAAGACACCCGACATGAGTTACAAATAATCCCCCGTTATTGACCTGAAAGACACCCGACGTACGTGACAAATTATCACTTTGCAACAGAGCTGGGATACACCTGATGAAAGTGACAAATTATGGCTTGCGATAGACCTGAGATACACCTTAAATAATTGATATTATATCACACTGAAATACACCTAACATAAGTGGCACATAATGGTTCTCGCCCATACATTAATTTATCAGCTAATAAACTTACCATTTGTATTCAAAATCTTTATTATAATACGAATTAAAGGAAGCAATATCATACCTAGATAGGGCCGAATAAATGATACAAATGATATCACTAGTTATTGATCTGAGATAAATGATAATGTATCACTCGCTATTGATCTAAGATGTTACTTCTGATCTAAGTGATATCATTCGATATTTATCTGAGATACACCAGACATAAATGATAATTTGTCACTCGGTACAGATCTGTGATACACCTGACATAAATGATAATTTGTCACTCGGTACAGATCTGTGATACACCTGACATAAATGATAATTTGTCACTCGGTACAGATCTGTGATACACCTGACATAAATGATAATTTGTCACTCGGTACAGATCTGTGATACACCTGACATAAATGATAATTTGTCACTCGGTACAGATCTGTGATACACCTGACATAAATGATAATTTGTCACTCGGTACAGATCTGTGATACACCTGACATAAATGATAATTTGTCACTCGGTACAGATCTGTGATACACCTGACATAAATGATAATTTGTCACTCGGTACAGATCTGTGATACACCTGACATAAATGATAATTTGTCACTCGGTACAGATCTGTGATACACCTGACATAAATGATAATTTGTCACTCGGTACAGATCTGTGATACACCTGACATAAATGATAATTTGTCACTCGGTACAGATCTGTGATACACCTGACATAAATGATAATTTGTCACTCGGTACAGATCTGTGATACACCTGACATAAATGATAATTTGTCACTCGGTACAGATCTGTGATGCACCTGACATAAATGATAATTTGTCACTCGGTACAGATCTGTGATACACCTGACATAAATGATAATTTGTCACTCGGTACAGATCTGTGATACACCTGACATAAATGATAATTTGTCACTCGGTACAGATCTGTGATACACCTGACATAAATGATAATTTGTCACTCGGTATAGATCTGTGATACACCTGACATAAATGATAATTTGTCACTCGGTACAGATCTGTGATACACCTGACATAAATGATAATTTGTCACTCGCCACATGTGATACACCTGACGTAAATACATAAATGTTTCACTCCTTATTGATCTGAGCTACACCTGACATAATGTTTCACTCCTTATTGACCAGACTAATGTTTCACTCATTGATCTGAGATACACCTGACATAAATGATAGTTTATCTCTCGCTATATCTAAGTAGAAGTTACTTGTGATCAAAGTGATATCACTCGCTAGTGATCGGAGATACACACCAGACCTAAATGATGATTTGTCACTCGCTAGTGATCGGAGATACACACCAGACCTAAATGATAATTTGTCACTCGCTAGTGATCGGAGATACACACCAGACCTAAATGATAATTTGTCACTCGCTAGTGATCGGAGATACACACCAGACCTAAATGATAATTTGTCACTCGCTAGTGATCGGAGATACACACCAGACCTAAATGATAATTTGTCACTCGCTAGTGATCGGAGATACACACCAGACCTAAATGATAATTTGTCACTCGCTAGTGATCGGAGATACACACCAGACCTAAATGATAATTTGTCACTCGCTAGTGATCGGAGATACACACCAGACCTAAATGATAATTTGTCACTCGCTAGTGATCGGAGATACACACCAGACCTAAATGATAATTTGTCACTCGCTAGTGATCGGAGATACACACCAGACCTAAATGATAATTTGTCACTCGCTAGTGATCGGAGATACACACCAGACCTAAATGATAATTTGTCACTCGCTAGTGATCGGAGATACACACCAGACCTAAATGATAATTTGTCACTCGCTAGTGATCGGAGATACACACCAGACCTAAATGATAATTTGTCACTCGCTAGTGATCGGAGATACACACCAGACCTAAATGATAATTTGTCACTCGCTAGTGATCGGAGATACACACCAGACCTAAATGATAATTTGTCACTCGCTAGTGATCGGAGATACACACCAGACCTAAATGATAATTTGTCACTCGCTAGTGATCGGAAATACACACCAGACCTAAATGATAATTTGTCACTCGCTAGTGATCGGAGATACACACCAGACCTAAATGATAATTTGTCACTCGCTAGTGATCGGAGATACACACCAGACCTAAATGATAATTTGCCACTCGCTAGTGATCGGAGATACACACCAGACCTAAATGATAATTTGTCACTCGCTAGTGATCGGAGATACACACCAGACCTAAATGATAATTTGTCACTCGCTAGTGATCGGAGATACACACCAGACCTAAATGATAATTTGTCACTCGCTAGTGATCGGAAATACACACCAGACCTAAATGATAATTTGTCACTCGCTAGTGATCGGAGATACACACCAGACCTAAATGATAATTTGTCACTCGCTAGTGATCGGAGATACACACCAGACCTAAATGATAATTTGTCACTCGCTAGTGATCGGAGATACACCAGACATAAATGATAATTTGTCACTCGCTAGTGATCGGAGATACACCAGACATAAATGATAATTTGTCACTCGCTAGTGATCGGAGATACACCAGACCATACGACCCTACCTAAACGCTAAGGATGCTGAGATGACTTAGGCCACTTAGGGGGTACAGAGTCAATGTTATAGGTATGGCAGTTTCCACTTCATCCCTCTCACCTTCAAGTTTTTGTGTGCCTGGCTTGAGTACTATCCGTCACGCCTCATAATTCTGGCGTCTTTCTAACTGTGATTTCATTGTTTGGTAAGGTGCAGAGTGCAGGTGCAAGACCAAGCGAGATAGATTATTCGCGAAATCAAATTCGTCATGCATAATGATTAGACTATCTCTTCCCACAAAGTTCGCCCAGATAGATGAGAAAATGGGCAGCTGCTTTATTCCTGCGTTTTATATAGTTTCTTTAATCCTACTCTTTGAAATGATAATGTATTAAGCCTATATGAATTATGAAATATCCAGAAAATATCTTAGAATGGTTTAAAATATCAAAAGTCGTCGAAACAGTAAAAGTTGCACGCTTGTCTTTCACGAAATTAATTTCCATTTATTTTGCGAAAAATATGGCGGTGTGTAGAAGCGATGCGTCATTATGTTGGCGTTGTAGCTGAAAGGCAGAGTGCAACGTTAAATTTATTGATGAAATGTGAATATATTTTAATTTTAAAATAACATATGTTTCCCTGATGTTTCTGAGAATAAGTAAAAGTATAGATAAAATGATGGATCTTCCTTTAACTCGCGCTTTGTAGCATAATTGTGTTCCACAATTAAATGTTGAAACTTGCACTCGTACCTAAAACTTTCAAAATTAGAAGCTCTATCTTTCGGAAGTTTCAAAAGAATTCAAATCAGACGTTTTCTTAATATAAACGCGTTATCTTTCATAAAATTCTAGAAGTAAACCAAAATAAACCTCTCCTAGTCGAGAGGTTTTTCTTACATAATTAAATATAATTGAAATTAATTATTTCAATCGTCAGTAATTTACCTTAATTCTAGTTATGTAGTTTTAAGAAACATTCCTAAAATCGTTTTAAACATTTGAATTCTAGCTTATGCCTCATAAGGAATTTTTTGAAATTAAGGGTGTATATATTCACAGTGAATGATAAGAAAAGCCCCAATTGCGTGAACTTTTGGTGGAAGCCCTGCCATTAGGAGGCTAGATGTTTCTCGTAAGCCTAGCCGATCGCCGCGTACATCTTAACCCTTACGATGATAATGGAGTAGAAGCCAGTATTGCTTTCTGTGAAATGCGAACGCGGACCAGAAATTACGAACATTTGCTCCGATTTGCCAACTTCGAACGCAGTGACACACACACACGTGACGTCATCGTCACTCGGATATGTAAAAATGGTGAACTTGAGTGTGTCACGGATACACGGTTGATCTTTTGTCCAATTCTTAACTTAAAACCTAAGGGCAAACAAAGAACATTATACCTTTAGCTGACGACCCGTCTTGATACTTCTAACGCGTTCGCGTTATACAGGGACAATTTATACTAGATTTACAGGCGATAGTAGTAGCGTCAACGTCAAAGTATCTATACTGGTCGCTGGGGAAGGTTTCATGCCAGTATTATATTTTAAATGTAGCTTTGATCTTCTGAACGAGCATAGAAGAAACATTTTTCGTAAATGTTTAAGTCTTTTCAAAGGGAATTTGAAGCTTAGTTTGAAAAACCTCTGATTTATATAACGAAAGATAGAATTAATTTCTGTGAATTCAAAAATATCAAGCTTTTAATTCTCTTATTTCTGGTTATTTGGCAATATGCATTTGAAAATGCTTCATATGAAATTATTTGAAATCCACCTTTTATGAAAGGCTAAAACGTTTCCCGTAGGCTGACGTCACAGATATATTTTTCACGTGAGATGGTGCCACTCTCTCCGCTATCAGCCCCAGAGTTTAGACTGGCGAGCAGCTTGAGACGCTTTTTTTACTCACGTCATAGTGATGTCATCAAACGGGCGAACAACCTCCACAAGACAAAATTATTTACATATCGAAACTGAGTTTTCGTGAGTTTTTAATGGATTTTAAAAATAGAAACTTTGGTTCAATTATATTAGAAACTTGATATTTTGAAAGAAGAGACTCGAAAGCGTAAAATAATACCACTTTCGTGGTAAAACATGATATGAAACTGTAATTTCGCATTCCCTTTAAATTTTCTTTTTTCTAATTTACGACACGAAATATTTCGGGTTTTAATAAAGACATCACGGTTTAAGAATGCTAACGTTTTGTCGTTGATATTAAAATCTTCCAGAATGCACTACATATTTTTAATGTTTTTTTCTTCGTCTTTATAATTTGCACTTAGCAAAAGAGGACGAAATTCATAAAACTACCGAATTCCGCACTAAAAGGTTCATTTTCAAATTCACTAAAAGTTGTGTTAGCTGACGTTTCGTTCTTGGAAATAATACACTAAATAATTTGGATTTTTTTACTTAATTTCAAAACTTTTTATAAAAAAAGTGCTTAAGATTAAAATAAGACATTAAAATATTATAAAAAATAAAACATAATCGACTAATTACACTGAAGATAGAATGATTTCAAATTGATTAAATCAAAATTATTACGAAAACTTTTAAAATGCATCAAAGTTTCAAAAGTTGACGTGTTAAGCTCAGCGTTGATTTTTGAAAAACAAGCTGTGTATTTTTATATTGTTAACCTCTAACCTATCGAAGCGTTCAGTGAATAATGGGGCGACCTGTTCGCTGAAAGCATCCGCTTGGTAAACCAATAGAAAATTACATGTTCCCTACGTAAACATTACCTTTTTGTATTAAATAATGGAAAATAATTAGAAAGCTGATTTTTAGGCATTTTCTTTTTCTTTTAAGGTTTGACATTAAACTTAATATTAGTCTCGTGCGGAATTTGTTTGTTTAGTAACAGTAATAGCGAGAGATGTCTTTTTCGGGCTATGCAACACGTGACTGGTGCTCCACGTGTTAGTCTCAAAATCTGATCCCTGAAGCAGAAGGAGTAAGCCAAGAGCTTTTCTCTTGCAAAATGTATTCGTCGCGCCAATCCCACGAGAGTAAGGAAAGCTCAAATTTAAGAGATAAAATATAATGAGATATTCAATATTTATCTTTGACTTGAAGTTCATAATAGCATAACTGAATTTATAAGTAATTTGTTATTGTTCGCCATGGAAAGTTACATCGTTATCTTGGAAACATTAATCGTTGTGTGGGTTTAAAATTACGATTAAATATTTACTTTCGAAAAATATGATGGATTCCGAAATAAATTATTTGTAAGATTATTTGTACGATGAATAGGAAGTATTTCTTGCGAAAGAATATAAGGATACCAGAGGGGTCATTAGTGTAAGCGTGAATCATAAAAATAATACAAGAAATTAGCGTAGACGGCAGAAAACAATATATATATATTTATTTGTGAGACATTGTGATGTGTTGGGATATTACTTCTGGTCATACCATAAGTTTATATGTTCCATAAGCTCATAAGATATCTTACACAAGTCTGTCACTGATTTCTGAGAGTTTGTCACTGATTACTGAGAGCTTGTCCATGTCATGAAGCGACGTAGGTGGAACTTCATAGATTCTCGTGAAGCGACGCCTGGTGAGACGCTGTCAAAGGCTTAGTACAGACTAAATAAGAAGATGGACTGCAAATCCGCGTGCAGGCAATTCTCGCTTGTCGTTCTCGAACTAGCTCTCAGTAAGTTTCTAGTATTACGAAATATAGGAAAATTCATACTTTTGGAGCATATCTTATAAACTTATGGTCATACACAATATATCATAAGTAACACGACCACTATAATTATAGCACCCTATGATGGTGTGTTTGATGCGAAGAAAGGCTTTAAGTCCTCAAATTTGGATTACTCTACAAATAATGGATACGGTTTCGCTTCGGGCTGTATCATTAATAAACACTGGAGATGAGACGTTCGACTGATAGAATCTGAGACACAATAGCGTAACTAGTTGTTTCCTCGGAGTTTTGGTGTTACTAGAGAAGTAGTCTAGTAGTCATCTATATGTTCGACGTTATTACAGGAGACAGACAAAGAGATGATGAGAAAATTGAGTAAATGTCGGCAGGGATAATTCTCCATAACAACTCAATTCGCATCTTTACTCGTCGGGTAGCTGCTCCATAAACACAGCGTGACGGTTTCATACTCCTCCTTTGATTTGCTCATACAGACTATTAAATTAGGCCATATCTTGAAAATATCTTTTAGCACACCATTTGATTTTGTACCTTATCTATATAAATCAAAGTTCTGACTGGCTGACTGATAATCAACGCCCAGCCCAAACCGCTTGCCTTAGAAGGCTGAAAATTTGCAGGAACGTTAAATAAGAAAAGCTAGACTATCTCGTATACTGAAGATAAACTTCCCTAAAAGTCTAGTTTCAGTCATCCTTTAAACAAATTTTAGCTTTTATCTAACGTATTTCGTCCAAAAACTTCAGCTAACATAACATTAACTGAATAAACGGCAAGTATTAAAGGGAAAATATAAAAAATGAATAAATGATATCTTATTACAAAATAATTAGCATTTAATTAGTCTTAAAAACGAGGACTACTGTGTCGCCACTGGTTTAGAGGCATCTGCTAAACGGAACTCCTTACGTCTCTCAGCCTGTGAGAATTCAACCAATCTCGAAGTGGTTAAAGGTTCGGTTTAGCAGACTTCACTAAACCAATGGCGGATGGCACAGTATCCTCGTTTTTAAGACTATTCCTTTTATATTTAGAAAAAGGCCATTAGTTTTAAGGTATAATGTTATGTTACCTGTACGTTTCCTTAAAAAAATGACCGCCCACTACCAAAACGTAGGCTTATGAAGTATAGTGTATTGAAACCAACGTCATAGCTGAGATAGTCTATACTTGTTAAAAATAAATATTTGTTGACATAGCCTACATTTTTGGGTAAATCTAACTTCCCAATAAACGACCACTTTTCTAGTGAAAGGCAGCTCAGAAATTGTGTACTCAGTACACAAGGTCACATTTCCAGTTAAATAAAATCATTTCCCTAGTTCTATATTTTCAAAATTTTACAAGAATTAGTAAATAGTTTAATCCGAAAATGTTCCTTTGCATCTCAAATATGATAAATGTTTGTATATCTTATTTTAGCAGCAAAGGGACCCGGCATTGCCCGTCATTATGTTTTCATACTATTTGGGGCGTCATTTTAGTAGACGGCGGAGGACATGTTTTAATCACACGAGCTATAAGCCCGTCTACAGATTATTTCAGACTGACAGACAGACTGTCTGATAATCAACACCCAGCCCAAACCGCTTGCCCTAGAAGGCTGAAAATTTGCAGGAACGTTACTCATAAGTAGTAGGCTCGTACTAAGAAAGATTTTTACAATCCGCCGCTATCCAAATAAATGGCGCCCAGAAATGTAAAAGATCTTCTCTATGCAACAAAGTCCGCGCATTTCAACAGATTTCACAAATATTTAGTACACTGGTTTCCTTTAACATATAGAGGGGCTGAATTGTCTTTTAGGTTCGATTTGTTTCCATCTTTTAAATGGCGGCCATAAATTTAAAAACCCTTCTTTATGGAATAATGACCGCATAAAAAATAATAAAAATGTCCCGACGGGCTGACGGGCAATGACGAGTGTCATTGCTCCAATGCTAAAAAATATTAGTCATTAGTAAAATCTACCTATTCTTTATATCATTTTGAAGAAAGTTCTTATTACTCGCGAGCGATGCCGCGGGTAACAGCTAGCAATCTATACATCTCGTTACATTTTCTAATACGACTAGAAACAATTTTAAAATGCCATTCTACATCACGTCGGCTTGATGTAAAAGCGTTAGATTTTCCACGGTGGAAACCTATCCAGATATTACTCCTAACGTGTTGATGTTATGCTGTGATAATTTGTTGAGGATTTACAGGTGCTAGGTTAAAAACTAATTGAGTGGTCGTAATACCAAAAAGTGAAGAAACCAAACCAAATTAACCCATTAAGTCATTACGTGGTTATAGGACTTACAAACCATACATTGGTAACCCATTAAGTCATTGAACGGTTATAGGACTTACAACTACCAACGAGATGTACAAGGCCCATGCACGCTCACTTCGAACGGGGGTCCCTCACCCATATATATTTAACTTGTGTGGTTGATAGATGGCGCTTCTTTGTCTCTTTAATACAAATTAGGCTTCACATGAAATCCCGCCGCGCGCTCCCTCACTCGAGGTTCGAAACTGCAGACAGCTGGTCACGAGAGGTTAACGTAATTTTTTTAGACTTAAATGCGCCTCTAGCGGAGAGTCGTGGCGATTTAAAAGGTCCGGAAAAACAAATTGGCGCCCGCATGGGACTTGTATATCTCGTTGGTAGTGGACTTACAAAGCATACATTGGTAACCCATTTTTTAACGAATAATCTTGGTTTTTGCGATATTTAACAAGACAGAATTAAATTGATCAGATAGAGATAATATTATTACTAATTTAATTTCTCCACCGGCGCCTGGAAATTTCGTAAAAATTATCCCGGCATAACACCAACGAGTTTGGATAAATATCAGGACTGGCTGCCAGGGAATGTTTCCCCTGTGTTATGCAAATATGGTTATACTAAAGTGTTGAAGACCCGCTATCCCTAAAGGGGAGACATTAATTAATCTAACGCATTTAAAGGGCCAGTTCCCCTTCGTATTTTCAACGTAACGACTAATGACGTCACTTAAAACGTAAAAGGAAATATGGATTAAATCGGATTTAATATAATTTCTGCCCGGCTTTTCCTATCCACCACTATTTAAGTTAGTTCATTTAAAATGATTCAATGGAAAGGGGGCTTTACGGGTTGAGTAAACTGGGGCATCGCTTGTTTATCTTCAGTTGGCATTTTCGCTAACTCTAAGAGGTACCGCCAGAGGCAGCACTATACGTCGGGAGGTTGGCAAGTTTGGCAACTAGTGCTGTCTCTAGCGGTGCCTTTCTGTATGAACGAAATTATCTTTAAATGGTTTCGTACCACTGTGCTACTGTTTCTCTATATATAATTGCAGAATTTAGTCTATTTCCAGAATATTCGGGATATAAATAGCTAAGTGGATCAGGCTAATTCCTTTTCACTTTAATGGAAGGATTTTCTTCCCCCGCTTTCAAGTTTAGTCAAGTGTAATCTTTTCTCCAGAGATTTTCGGTTTAACGCAAATTAGTTTATTCGAATAGGACCCTCGTGGCCGATACCCAAACAATAAGTTCAGAACACGAAGTACCTACTTTGAGTGATTTAGTAACTGATTCAACGAATTTTAGAGTCCGTTGGCAACCTCGAAAAGCTGGGCCAAGTCTTCTCTGGAAGACAATATTTTTGCAAGGGCTTTCTCAAAATTTAACAGGTAGAAGAAGTGGAATATGAAGAGTTTATAGCAGAGAGTTACACCATAGTCTTTTAATGTGAAATTGTAGAGGTTCCTAGAGTCAGCCGTTTTGTTCTCAACAATATATATAAAAAACAAGACGTCCCAAGGGCTTGTAATAGCAACCACATCGTACCATACTTAACAGGAGTACAGAAAATTTGAGTCAATAACCCCTCGATGCGCTACTGTTTTAAAATTATTACTGAATTTTTTTTACTTCAGATATAATTATAGTGTGACACGAACGGAAAACGTGAGTGAGTACCCCCACGATGCGCATCCTTTAACAGTGGAAAAACGATATACCAGAAAACACCCAATAAAATAAGTACTGAAGATCAGAGTGAATAGCCCTCGATGCCATAACAAAACATTTTAACCCTTAATCCTTTACTTACGTTATAATTGTAATATCTGAGGCCCTAAGCTAGTACCTTCTTTTAAAACTCTTCTCGATTTTTGGAGAAATAGACGTAACTTCCAATAATAAACACCGCCTTAAAACCATTCTAAATATAACGTCGGTATATACTTCCTTTTGCTTCTTAATAATTCCCTTCGATTTCTTTGAATTTTGCAATAAGGGAGTGGGATAAAAAGCGTTAAAAATTGTTGACGGGTGACAGAAATTTTAAAGGGAGTATTAAACCGTTCATTTAAATTAAGGCAATACCATAATCCTCTCTCTCGCTTTAAATATATCGAGCAAACGTAAACCACAATTCTCCATGTTTAACTTTACTAGTACAAATAAATCCAATTCTTAAACTTACTGTTATAATTCCCTTCCTTTTATAATACACGAACGAAAAATATCACCTCACCACAATTCTCTCCCATTCACTCTCCCTTCAATGACGATCGAAAAATTTTACACTGTCTAAGGCAGTTCTCTTTCCACCAATGACACCGCCAACAACAGGCCAGATCAAACTAAGCCCCCCTTCGTAAATGTTCATCATAAGATGTGGCTTAAAACCAAAACTGGTTAAAATATAGTTCGTTACTATTGTATAGTGCCCGAAATCTTTCCATAGTTGAAAACACCAGTGAACGTATCCCCAGTGTTGTCTGATCGTCATTTATGTAATTTTTACACTTTCTACAGAACTGCTAAGGCAAGATGTTAATTTCTTTCAGCAGCTTCCGAAGCACTTCTGAAATTTAAGAGTGATTCTTCACCACACCTGTTGACTACTCTATAGCAATGTCTTCATGTGGCAAAGAATAATCATTTCGCAATACTCCGTTCCATATATTGCGAAGATTTCCTTCCCCCATTATCCCCGCGAAAAAACGTAAACTACAACCACAAAAATAGTGAGGAGTTGCTTGTCCACTTAAGATAAATATACTTAGTCTTTGTCAACTGTTACTGTTTTCCTACCCCCATTTATGGAACGGAACTTGCAAGCTACTGACGATTTACAGTGCGCGTGAATGCAAGATCCTTCACCTTATGTGAATACAGCTTCTTTTTCTGACTGTTCGTTTCGAATTAATTCAGTTCATTGAATAAAGCATTCGAAATTGATGAAAAGCTTTTATTGATGAGTAAAGATTCACAAAAGTAATCTTAGCAATGAATTTTGCCGTTTAATCTCTTTTAGCTTCTCTGTAAATTTGAAAGATTTATTCGTACTTTCTTTATCTTAGGAACTAAAGAATACTTTGGTGTTTCTCCTTTCAAAAATGTATATTCGAAATGAGGAATTTCAAAAAGATTCGGTCGTCCCACACGAGTATATAATGTCCCTGATTTAATTCGTTCACAACGTCCAACGCTATTTCGAAAAACAAAGCTGATTAAAAAAGTCGACTTGTCCTAGAAGAACAATTTAAGTGAGAGGTGGTTAATTGGCATGAATAAAATTAACGTTCTGACTGTGACGACATATCTTATGTAAAGAAACAATTCAAAACTTTATATAAAACTGAGTTGTACATGGGATCTCAGAACGTTTTAGGTTGTTCCAAAGCTAAGTTTGGCATGTTTTTACGTGTTAACAGAAGTACGAAACTGGTTAAAAAGCCCGTAACAACAAAGTTTTGCCGTAAAGCTCAGCGGATTCATACTCCGCTTAACTCCCAAAGAAATAGTTATCTCATTTTTTAGCGCCCACGCGCATTCACTTACACACTTCCGGTTTAGCACTATTTTTATCTTGTGATTTTGGGAGCGAAAATGGCTCACGTCTGCTTCTCTCGGTACGGTGTAAATTAAGCCTTGGCTAAGAAGTTTGCTTTTAGTCGGGGTTTCTAGTATTCTACAAAACATTTAAACGATCGTCAATGATGTTTTGTTTTGATATGTGTGAGTGAGAATTCCGTGATTAAATTAAAACGGTTTGGACAAATTTATTCCCAGTATCTTTAATATAAGAATTGCAACGTGTTTCTACGTCCACCATATCGCCATTTTTCTTTTCGACGGAGGTCCCAGCCAACGGAAGTTTTGGAACGAAAACCAGGGAGCATAGATACCACTACTATATACTGTAAGGTTGTATGTCCATAAACAGGCTAATCCATTCTATGCGCAACGACAGAATCTTGTTGTTCGCGATTTTTACCATTAGCTCTATGGCTAGTTTCATACTTCCCCCCCCCGAAGGGGGGTTATTATGAACTCCTGGTGTTCATATTTATTATTTATTTTTATTATTATATCAAAATGGCTCGATATTTCAAAGCACTGCTTAAATAGGCAAATGGGAGGTTTTAAAAGTATTCCCCTAAGCTCACAGTGCTCAGTCAGCAAGGGATACTTCTTTGTAATTATGAAGTTCGTATTTTAATTTATTGGAATCGCTAGTCTAATAAATGAAAACGAGAAGGAATACGGTTATCCCTCCTACAAATGGAGGTATGTACTGTACCTATTCCTGCTCTTAAAATTAAAGATTCTCAATCGATAAAAAAATTTCTTCGGTATTTAATTTATAAAGAGAAGAAAAAAATTGAATGAAAAGATATGGTGGAATTTTAAAAACGTTTCAAATGTACAGGGTGGAAATCTTCCCCGGTGAGTAGTCCAGGGAGCCTAGTTTCTAGTTTGCAAGGAAGGTTATTTCACCTGAGATGAGACTATAGTTTTCAGGGGTGTTTTCACATGGCTTAGCAGACCAAAGGTAGTTCATTGTTTAACGATGTACAGTAATACCGGAAGTAAGATGAGACTAGAAGTAAAGAGCTCTAGCATTGGTAGTAGATCCTGCCACTAGTGAACAAATTTGAGGATTGTATGCCTCTTCCATCGCGCCTACACTAGAGAGAAAATAATTGGTCGAGTTCCAAAAACATTTCCTAGCCTCTTCCCCTCAACCTAAAGCCGCAGAACACGGACGCGGGTGCTTGAATCTAGTTCGGTCGTCTACCGCCACGAGCGTCAGAAATTCAGAAACCGCTACCAGAGGGCCAACCGTTGAGGTGTTATCAAGAATTTGGTTAGCTCAGTATTTCTAGTCTCATCTTACTTCTGGTAATACCGTACATAGCAGTGTTTGACGGAACAGAATTGAATTGAACTCATATTAGCCGCTCGTTTATTTGAAAGTCACCTCCCTGTATAAGAATGTCGGAATGTTTACTAAGAGTCGTTACGTTAACAAATTCTCAAAGAAAATTCGTTCTCTTTACCTTTTCCTTGGGCTAATAGAAATCAAAAACATATATACACACCAGTCATTCCTTGTTGCAAGAATACGTCCAGACTATTTGCATACAAACATGATTACGGCCAATAGGGACAGGGAAAAATTAGCGTGGGTTAGTTAGATCAAAGGCAATGGAGATAACCGAAAGTGAGGCAGTTAGGAGGAGAGTGCAGAAAGCGACACTTAACGTCGTAAATATATTTATACCAGAAGTAGTATAAGACTAGAAGTAAAGAGCTCTAGCATTGGTAATAGATCCTGGCACTAGTGTACAAATTTGAGGACCGATTTTATGCCGCTTCCATCGTGCCTACACTAGTGAGAAGAAAATTGGTCGAGTTCCAAAAAATTTCATATCCCCTCAGGGTTGGCAACTACCTATCCAGTCCGGTTTAAACCACCTGGTTTAATCCGGATTAATCCACTTAAAAAAATCCACCTAAAATATCCGGCTTAATTATGAATGGGGAAAAATCAATTTTGTGCCATAAAAATAATTAAAATACAACCAGAAACAAGGCAAAAATATATGTAGCGACAACTAAAGATTATTTATTAAAACTAATAGTTATGTTACCGGTTACTGTCCAGTTACAGCTTACAATATTTTTCCAGTATTGCTCGAACTTAAAGCATAGCGTTGGTTCCAGTGGACAAGTTGACTTTCCTTACGAACTCCAGTTTTGGCTTGGGAAAGCTAGAGGCATTTGTGGGCGGAATTTATACGTGCATGTATAAATCCCGCCCACTAGCCTTTGCCAAGCCAAACCCGGAGTTCAGGAGGAAAGTCCCCTTGTAAGGGATCCATTTCATGAAAACATTTTATCAGTTAAACTAGCAGACTATATTGGAATCGGGGCTAGGGGTCGGGGAGTGCCCCAAAACTAAAATAAGAGCTAAACAGAAGTACTTTGCCTTCGAAAAAACCTAAAATAACTCGTGTTTTTAAAAAATCCGGATAAATCCAATAAAATCCGGTTTAATCCAATAAAAACCACTGGTCTGGATTTTATTCAAATTATCCGGATTTTTGCCAACCCTGTATCCCCTTCCCCTCATCCTAAAGCCGCGGAACACGGACGCGGGTGCTTGAATCTAGTTCGGCCGTCTACCACCGCGAGCGTCCCACCTTTTGAAGAGGGAAAATTTAGAAACCGCTACCAGAGGGCAAACCGTTGGTGTGTTATCAAGAATATTCACTTTCTCCAAGTGAAGAGTTTGCTTACCTCAATACTTCTAGTCCCTTATCCTACTTCTGTTTATACTGAACAATATGGAAGGCTTTCATCCAACCTGATATTTCTATTTGCCTTCGGTTAAAGAGAGAAGTCTTAATAATTAATTTCGCTCAAAGCGCCTGAGGAAGAAATCCTTAAGCACGCTGTTTCAGGTTTCTATTAAAGTCCATACGTTGGGCTTAAAATCTTAAAAGACTCAAATAGTTAAAAAAAAAAAAAGCTTGTAGCAAAGTCTGTATATGCGCATAGGTTCTGGTAAAAAGTCACTCGTTCACCTTGTAACGTGCCAAGCATGGCGACATACAAGCCAATAGTTAAACTCAGGGTAAAGCGAAATCACATATTTGATAACAATTATATATTTACACATCTCTTTCCTTGAGAGCCTTTCTACCTCATAAACAGTGAATTAATTATAAAACTACTGTGCCGGCTTCTTCCTTTCTACCCCCCCCCCATATTACGCCTCGGACAATCAACCACGTGGCCGGGCCGCCATCTATAACGGACTATTAACGGGAGAGAGGGTCGTCAGTGCTATGACGCCCGCTACAACCCGACAAAGATTTATTAGGCCTACGGGTAATCATTTTCCTTTCCCGTTGTAATCACTCCAAACAGCTTGAGCCTTAGAAAAACACTTTTTTCCGGACGATAAAATATTTCAAAGCTATATGGCTTGGACGTTAGTCTGGTTTCCTGTTTCTGGCAAAAGGGCAAGCGGCTGTCTTTGTCCTTTTATACGGCAAATATTCTTTCATCCCATACTTACGGAGAGTTTAATAGGCCTATGGCTACGTAAAAAGTATACGTGAATTTATTATCTCGTTTTAACAAACAGGAAAAGAGGATTTGGTTAATTAACCGAAGAGATCCCGACGCGAAAAAAAAATCATCTAAGACGGATCTATGAAAGTTTAAGCTTTACACCTGCAAGGAAATGCTCCTTCTTCATTGGCGGTACTAACTTTATGTAGAGGTAGAGTGTAACACTTTCGCTTAGGGTCTGATCTGTATCTCTATAAACAATTATAATTGGTGTAAGTATTAGTCCTCTCTGACTGACTGACTGATAATGAACACCTAGAGCCCTAGACAAGGCGATTTACCTAGAAAGCTGAAATTTTGCAGGTATAGAGCTATTTCAGAAGCTTTTGTGTGACGTCACCTATTTGCCCATAGAACCAAAGTGATACCAAACATCGCCGCCCACTGCCAAAGCTAAGCCCCTGACGTTTTACCTAGGTACTGATGTCACAACTGAGATAGCTCTATACAAAAAGAAATACTTTTCAATCCGCGACTATCTTTTAAAAGTGGCGTCCAAAATATAACCTACACCTGGAGTACTATCGTCTTTTGTCAACACCTGGAGTACTATCGTCTTTTGTCAACACTTTGAGTACTATCGTCTTTTGTCAACACCTTGAGTACTATCGTCTTTTGTCAACACCTTGAGTACTATCGTCTTTTAAAACTATCACTACATTGAGATTGGTTTGAACAATTTTTTTGCGTAACCGTAACGCCGATTTCCCCTCTTTAATCTTAAGATTTTGAAGTTATCCAAATGCACAAATATTCATTCTGATATCTATGGTCATGTATAGTCGACTTTTATAAAGTGGCCAATCTTGATTTCGCAAACTCTGTAATACGAAAACAAAAGGTAGGATATCCGTTACGTTGTTGAACTGGAGAACGTTGCTAGGGAGAAAGGCCAACTTACTTGAGTGGAACTCTCGCTTTATTAGCCTGCCCGACTCTTCTTTTCTGCTGACGCGGTTTTTCGATCCTCTCTGTAATCCTTTACCACTTGCCTACTCCATACTTGACGTTACTAACTGAGGACTTTTATCGGAATGAAAATGGTACTACTGTCGTGGCTATTTCACCACGTTTACTGATTATATATACAGAGTTTGAAACCTTCGCCAGTCTTGATACTTCTCCAAGCATGTTAGTGTTATGCGGGATATTTTGTGGGGGATTTTCATGGCCTAGTAGAGAAATTGAACGAATAGTCGCGATACCTCTAATTGACATGAGATAAAGTCATATCTCTAACAAATATCGTAACAGTAATATTTAATGTAGCTCGTTAGCCCATGGATTACGAAGACAAACGGCGTGTGTAAGTCCGGGAAACAGTGTTCATTAGGTTTCTTCAATTAAAGGTATTGCAAGTACTTCTCTACTAGCTTCTGTAAGTCGACCAGCGTTAACGCCAATGCTATAGAAAAAGTTTCTAAACCGACGGATACTACCCAGTTTACTAGTATTAAAGAATAACCTCCGATCAAAAATTTTGAAATCGCATCTTCAATAATATAAATACAGAACCATAATCTCAAATTTTCCCCAGTTATTTCAAGTTTACTTTTTAAAGGCCGACTTCCAGCGAAAAGGGTTCCAGCGAACTGAAAAACGAGCATCGAGACTAACAATGAAGCTACCGTGCCGATTTTCGAATCCCCGCTGGGTCAAAAGTTGGAAGGGTTCTAGCTAACTGAAAGCCGTGCAATGTGGTTCTAGCGAACTGAAGGAAGTCGGCCTTTAACTTTTGGAGTGGAGATTAGAGATCCGTAACCTCCAGTTTTGGCAACTGACCAAGAATTAGCATTGTGTCCTTACAACGCAGCCATTTTTTCAATATATTGAAAGTCAGAAGTCGTTCACCAATTAAGTGGCTCCTCTCAAAAACGTAGCTTTTAAGAAATGCACCATTCGTTCATAAAACGAGCATCCTTACGCTTATTTAATCCAAGGTTGCAGTGCATTTTCGGGAAAGTGGTCATCGAAATGGAGATAATATTAAATAACATTTCCTGACGTCAATGAAAGAAGAGTTAAGTTTTGCCTTGGGAAGCGTCGTCATTAATTAGGTGATCGAGCTCCTAACGAGAACGACATCGCGCTTCGTAAAAATGGTACAAAATTTCTCCTTAAGTCGTAACATAGTCACATCCAACTCTTAAGTTTCACTTTGCTGCCTTCAATAGTTTTGGACGTTCTAAGCGCATTTGACGTAGAATTTATTATTTATATTGGGTGGTAATCGTCGGTTTAGAAACTTTTTCTATAGCATTTTCATCAACGCTGGTCGATTTACAGAAGCTAGTTGAGAAGTACTCGCAACACCAGAAGTTTATGACTTCTTATCCTGGGAAGTATTGGACTCTAACCATATCCGGAACCATCTCTGTTAGCCAACTTCTTATTAGGCCCGATCACCGCGCCCCTATGGCGGTTCTCTCATTTTGTGCTGGCAGGCTGATTTGCGCGCCAGCAGCGGGCAAGTAACGAAACTTTAAGGTGTGCTCTGTGGTTTGAGGTAACGAATCAGAAACGGTGACAAGAACAGCTATTTTAATAGACTGCTAGAAATTCCGTCAAACAGTGAGCACAAAAATAGCTCCCTGGTTCAAATCCTAGGCCCACGGATTGTAATGGATTTTCAGAGAGTTCTAGCCAGACAGTTCCATTAAATCTTTGTGTTGCGATATTTGTTAGAACAGATTTGATTGTTTGGCTTGATCTCGTGTCAATTAGAGTTATCGCGACTATTCGTTTAATTTCTCTTCTAGGCCATGAAAATCCCCTACAAAATATCCCGCATAACAATAACATGTTTGGAGAAGTATCTAGCTAGACTCACGAAGTTTTCAAGTTGGAAACAAATATAAAAATAAAAATACGTAAAAAAATCGATAATCCTGGAAAAACCACTAATCAACCAAAACAATCTATAATGTTGAATTTCTTACCTATACAAGAAAATAAAAAATGGAAAGAGTTTTAAAGGCTTTTACTTTTGTTCTTTGAATGATCGACCCTTCTGAAGCATTATCAAGCTTTCAAACACACGTTAGGTATACTTTGGCCAATTCAGGACCTTTCAGGTATCTTTTTCGAAGATTGCATGAATAAGAAAAGCTAGACTATCTCGTATACTGAAGATAAACTTCCCTAAAAGTCTAGTTTCAGTCATCCTTTAAACAAATTTTAGCTTTTATCTAACGTATTTCGTCCAAAAACTTCAGCTAACATAACATTAACTGAATAAACGGCAAGTATTAAAGGGAAAATATAAAAAATGAATAAATGATATCTTATTACAAAATAATTAGCATTTAATTAGTCTTAAAAACGAGGACTACTGTGTCGCCACTGGTTTAGAGGCATCTGCTAAACGGAACTCCTTACGTCTCTCAGCCTGTGAGAATTCAACCAATCTCGAAGTGGTTAAAGGTTCGGTTTAGCAGACTTCACTAAACCAATGGCGGATGGCGCAGTATCCTCGTTTTTAAGACTATTCCTTTTATATTTAGAAAAAGGCCATTAGTTTTAAGGTATAATGTTATGTTACCTGTACGTTTCCTTAAAAAAATGACCGCCCACTACCAAAACGTAGGCTTATGAAGTATAGTGTATTGAAACCAATGTCATAGCTGAGATAGTCTATACTTGTTAAAAATAAATATTTGTTGACATAGCCTACATTTTTGGGTAAATCTAACTTCCCAATAAACGACCACTTTTCTAGTGAAAGGCAGCTCGGAAATTGTGTACTCAGTACACAAGGTCACATTTCCAGTTAAATAAAATTATTTCCTTAGTTCTATATTTTCAAAATTTTACATGAATTAGTAAATAGTTTAATCCGAAAATGTTCCTTTGCATCTCAAATATGATAAATGTTTGTATATCTTATTTTAGCAGCAAAGAAACCCGGCATTGCCCGTCATTATGTTTTCATATTCATACTATTTGGGGCGTCATTTTAGTAGACGGCGGAGGACATGTTTTAATCACACGAGCTATAAGCCCGTCTACAGATTATTTCAATATCTGACTGACAGACAGACTGTCTGATAATCAACACCCAGCCCAAACCGCTTGCCCTAGAAGGCTGAAAATTTGCAGGAACGTTGCTCATAAGAAGTGGGCGCGTACTAAGAAAGATTTTTCCAATCCACCGCCATCTTAGTAAATGGCGCCCAGAAATGTAAAAAATCCTCTCTATGCAAGAAAGTCCTCGCTTTTCAACCGATTTCACGAATATTTAGCACACTGGTTTCCTTTTACCTATAGACGGCCTGAATGGCTTTTTGCGTTCGTTTTTTGCCATCTTTTTAAATGGCGGCCAGAAATTTAAAAACACTTTTTTATGGAATAATGTAAGACCGAAAAGTAATAAAAAATGTCCCGACGGGCTGACGGGCAACGTCGAGTGCCTTCGCTCTTAGGATGCTACAAAAATATTAGGCATCAGTAAAATCAACCCATTCTTTATATAATTTTGATGGAAGTTCTTATTACACGCGAGCGACGCCGCGGGTAACAGTTAGTTGTTTGAATAAAAAAAAATTTAAATATATATTTTCAGTTTTTTATTTAAATATTGTCCAGCATTTACCCAAAGAACTTGGAACATATAAGCCCCCTAGAATTACACATCCACGCTTGAATTTTTCAATTTCTAAGCCCACTTTTTTTAAACGATAACTTTATCATTCGTTGGTAACGCCATCTATAATGCTTGAGACGAAATAATTATCTGTCGTCTGCTTTGCTGAAGCTGATTTTTTCTCATTTGCTTTAATTGCTTATGAATTTGGGCGCATAGACGCGGTAATGAAAATGTTTTTAAATATTGTTTTGATATTATTTATTGTGAAAAGTAGGCCTATAATATTAAATATGTTTTGATGCAATTGTAGGCTTAGCTGTTGTTATTATTGTCCTTAAAATAATATCAATTTGGTAAGCTTTTTTCCAACAGCTTCCATTTTCATTTTTTCATTAAAAATACGAATAACTTTGGAAACTAGAAAGTTCAGATAATGTTTTCAACTTTTCATCCAATTTCTTGGGAAAAATGTTTTCACGCATCAGATACCTTTTTACGAGGGATTAAATTTTGAGAGCAATTGTTTTAGAAGCAGTACCACCATCATTTTCAAGGTTTTGCATCCGCAGGCATTTTTTGGTGAGATCAAGAATTTTCACTACGCTCTCCGAAGGATATATTAAACTACCATGATCTCTAACAATTAATCCTCTGGTCGACATGGTCGTAATGCAGTAGTCGTGAAAACTCTTGCGATTAAGAGGAGGTTTTTCTTGTGCAAGTTTGCATTGATTGCATTTAAGGACTTTGTGCAGTTTCCGTACACAAATCCAGCCAAAATAGTGAATGATGGTGTCTCTCAATAGGTTTGACCCATCAAAATATAAATGTCCTCTGTTAGCTTGGAGAAAATTTGTTGTCACCTCAGAAAAATTTGGTGACACAGTATTATCACGAGCCAAGACATTTGCACAACCAGAACCCTCAACCAGAAAGGCGTTAAACATGCTTATAAGCTCCTTTAAATTTTAAAATCGTGGGATTGTTGTTGTTGAAAAGTCAGGGAATTTGGTTCTGAAAATTCTGTGGCAACACTGTACAAATCGCGGTATTTTTCCCTGGAGACCAATTTGATTTTCCAATGGCATTGAGCCATTTTACTAACAAACTGGACTGATCAACCGGATATCTTTATTTGAGTTGCAGTTAGTAATAAAAATAATGTAAAATTGTGGAACAATTTTCGCGCTTTGCTTACTTATGCCAGGAGGACTGTTCCCATCTGGAACTCCATTCCTACCGAAGTAGTTGGCCAGCCCACTCTTTCTCTATTTAAACTCAAAATACGTAAGTTCCTAAAACTTTAACTCGGATGGAGGGAAAGAAATCCACCAATCCCTATCTCTTTAACAACCTTTTTACTATATTATCAGTGTATAAGTTCAAGTTGGAGCTGTAAGGCTTCACAGCCCTAGCTCATCAATTGAATGGAGCAAAAAAAAAGAAACATTTTTATTTCTACGTGTATTTTTACAGTCCTCAATTGAACATTTTTTGCCCATTTTATACTTGCACACTTTGAAATTAGCGCAAGAAAGTGTTTTTCTCAATAATAAATCGTTTTTATTATGTTATTAAACGTTTAAAAACTATATTTAAACATGTAGTGTATTAAACTAAAAGCACTTTGAAATCGCGCTATTTCCCGCCAAAAAGTATGAAAATGTTTCATTTTCGCGCAAAAAATAAAATATAGAAATTCTAGATATGCGCCACACACATAGATGGCGCTACCGACGAATGATAAAGTATGCTTGTTGAAAAAACCGGGCGCGCGAAGCGTAGATTTGATGTGTAATTCTAGGGGGCTTATATGTTCCAAGTTCTTTGCATTTACCGCAACTGATGTTCCATTACCTAAAAAATATTGCAGCATTATATTTGAACTTTGAACAAATTTTAATCTGGATAGTATAAGGTTTTTTTTATACTTTTTAACTAAAACGGACCCAGTTTTTTCCGCAAATTATTGAGCGTGTAGGGTCACTGCAAACCAATTTTCAGATTCGTAGGTAAAGCGGTTTTGGTTGGGTGTTTATTATCACTCAGTCAGGATCTTTGCTTATTGTGAGATGTATATAGCCTTATTTTTTATAAAACAATAGGAAAATTTCTACTAATATGTTTTGGCTGGGCTCCCTTTTTATATCGCGATGAAGTTATTAACTTTAGTTCGAACAATAATAACAGTCGCGTATATTTTGGAAAAGTATTCTAATAATGCCTACCGCTACAAGCGCGTGGGATATCACTACCTAACCACATTTGCAATTTCTCCAAGCTGCATTCTATCTTCTTCTTACTTAAGGCAGAAGTGCGATGAGACTAGAAGTACTGAGCTAAGCAAGTTCTTCACTTGGCGAAAGTGAATATTCTTGAAAACACACCAACGGTTGGCCCTCTGGTAACGGTTTCTGAATTTTCCCTCCAAAACTTGAGACGCTCGTGGCGGTAGACGGCCAAACTAGATGCAAGCAGTGAGCACCCGCGTCCGTGTTCCGCGGCTTTAGGTTAAGGGGAAGGGGGTAGGAAATGTTTTTGGAACTCGACCAATTTTTTTCTCTCTAGTGTAGGCGCGATGGAAGCGGCATAAAATCCTCAAATTTGTTCACTAGTACCAGAATCTACTACCAATGCTAGAGCTCTTCACTTCTAGTCTCATCATACTTCTGCTTAAGGTAAGTTTCTTGAGAAGGCTTTCATCCTTGATCCCCGCTTATTTCCTTTCTAAGCCTTTTTCCGCGACACTAGCGCAACCTCGCTGACAGGTATTCCTACGATACTCTCCCTGTCGCAGTCATCCCTTGCCTTTTGAGCTTATATCCAGCTCTTGAAAGGCTCTCTCGTATGTCCTTTTACCGAGTGCACTGTGGAACAAGACGCGAAAGACGAAAGGGCGAAGTATTTTAGCGATTTTTGAAATCTGATCCGCCGCACGCAACAGTTCCCCAGTTAAGATCGAGTCGTCGAAGCGAACGACTGTGAAATTGAGCGGCGCTTTTCACTACACTTTGTTCGACAACCAATATAAAGGCAGATACGGTCACCGATTCCTTTTCAACTCATTCTCTCTCTCACTCTCTTTTCCGAAGGAAAGTGAAAGATAAACAGATTTTATGGATAATCTTACGTGAGTTACATTTCAAATTATATTGGTTTTCGTTAAAAGAGACCTTAACTTGTAAAATTGAAACTTTAAACATTATTTATGGTGGAATATACAGGTTGGAAAGCTTCGCCGGTCCCCAAGTGACGCGTCTAGATACTTCTAACGCGTTCGTGTTATGATGAAGGGATAATTTTTATCGCAGTTACAGGAGTTAGTAGAGAAAATTAAAGAATACTCGCAATATGGTTGATTGAATAGACTAATTGAACCATAGTCATTAGTCACCATTGTAAGAAATATAACAATGTCGACTGACGGTATTTTGAGCCTAGAAACATTTATCGTAAGTCCGGTGACCTATGACTTTGGTTTCATTGAAAGGTGTTGCGATTTTCTCTACTGGTGTGTACTTTCCGTAAAACTTATCCGTGCATTACAATAACGCGATAAAAGAAGGCGAAGGTTTCTACCCTGTATTGGAGATGAACAGGGATACACGTTAATTTTGCATTTTTTTAGCGCGATATTTTGTAACCTTAGAGTAGTATTTTAATAAATAAAGCTTTATTTTCTTTCTTCAAAATCACCTTTAATTATCACTCCGGGAAAGTTTTTCCATTGAAAAGGATAATTTCAAGAATATTAATCATTAAATAAACTTTTAAAAGCAGAATGAAAAACATCCCGAAAATAGGGAAAGCTTTAATAAGCTTAAAAAATAAAAACAAAGACTTTGATTTTGAAACTGCAGAATAGTAATTTAGGCAAATATAAATGCAATGCAAGCATAATATCGAGCTTAAAGGGAGAATGAAGAAAACTGTTTGTCTCTGTCGATAACTGGTTATAGGTTTCGTTCAGATAAAAAAATTTATGAAGCTTTTCACACGCAACATCGAAAATCTCTATAAAATAACCGGAAATAGTTTGATAAGTTTTGTGGTTGATTATGACAATTTTATACTCCTTTCAAAACTTTGGAATTAATCTAACTTCAAAGAGATAAAGTTGGAAATTCGTTGTATATTATCGATCGTGATTTTTTTAAGACTTAAATCTTCATATACTTTTCTTGCCGTTTTAAACTGTGGGAATTAACCTTGTTAATTCGATAAATGGGTCACAGCAAAGTTATATTTGCAATCGGCATAAATTATCGTATATTCTGACCCACTACCTCCGTAACCACGGAAGTAAATTATCTGATTGTTTGAGCCCATCTCAAAATTAGTCTATTTAGAGTGAAGACAGAGGGGAAAAAGTTTTTGGAACCATTGTCGTAAAAAACAATTCAACTTTAACATAACCGTCGCATTTTCTCTTCTATACCAGGGATAGATTTAATTTTAGAAGTAGGAATGGAGAACAGAGTAATCTGGGCGCGCGTCAAAGTCCCCTTCCACGGGACGGAGGGGTATGAAAGAAGAGGCGGGTCATAGCGACAGAGGTAAAAAAGAATACGCATTTTTCGTCGTCCCCGTCAGTAACGTCATCAAAACGTAGTTTAAGTGAGCCAATATGATAATTTAAACTTTTCGTTGCGTGTTGGAGGGAGGGGCTCTATACTGGGCTATGAGTCTGACTGAAGTGAATACTAACCGTTCTCTAATCCTACTTCTAAAATTAAATCTATCGCTGTCTATACTAATATTATAAAGAGTTAAAATATGTTAGATTATTTTTATGTAGGGCTAATCTCTACTGAACTGATTCTAAAAATTATTTCACTACCCTTAAGGTTATATTTTGTTTTAATTCCAATATACATAGTTTTCAGACAAGGAGGATTCATACCATTTACACAAGGAGGCCAGGCTTCACGATTTCCACAATGAGGTCAGACTCCCTGGTAGAGTCTAAAGCCAGGCCTCCTTGTGTAAATGGTATGAACCCTCCTAGTCTGAAAACTTTGTATTTTAAATTAAGTCGCGAGAAAAAGCGTTGCTTGGTTGCTTTATCGGTTCGCGCTCACCAAATGGTTGGATGCACGTGAAAGTAAAGTACTGAAAATAATAAGTCATCAGTAGATCAGGAATAATTTTTTAATAGATTTAATTTTAGAAGTAGGAATGGAGAACGGTTAGTATTTACTTCAGTCCGACTCATAGCCCAGTATAGAGCCTCTTCCTCCAACACGTAACGAAAAGTTTAAATTATCTTATTGGCTCACTTAAACTACGTTTTGATGACGTTGCTGACGGGGACGGCGAGAAATAGGCAATTCCTTTTTACCTCTGTCGCTTTGACCCTCCTCTTCTTTCATACCCCTCCGTCCCTTGGAAGGGGGTCCGGGACTTTGAGGCGCGCCCACACTACTCTGTTCTTCATTCCTACTTCTAAAATTAAATCTATCCCTGGTAGATCTAAGACTAATATACTACTAATACTACTATAGTATTATACTGCTACTATAGTTTTTGTCAGGAAAGATCGCAAAAAGGCCGAATCGCTAGCGAGTGAAAGCTCTTAAAGTGGAATTCGCCGGGAAAGACGAAAAAGAAAGAAAGCAATGAGATAAAAAATATTGCTTTTGGTGTTTCAAATTTCAAATCTGCTTTTTGCGCCCTAGCAGGAGTGAGATGAGACTAGAAGTGAAGGGCTCTAGCATTGATAGTAGATCCTGGCACTAGTGAACAATTTTGAGGATTTTATGCCGCTTCCCACGCGCCTACACTACTGAGAAAAAAATTGGTCGAGTTCCAAAAATGTTTCCTACCCCCCTTCCCCTCAACCTAAAGCCGCGGAACACGGACGAGGCTCCTTGAATCTAGTTCGGCCGTCTACCACCGCGAGCGTCTCACATTTTGGAGGGAAAATTCGGAAACCGCTACTATAGGGCCAACCGTTCTTGTGTTATCAAGAATATTCACTTTCGCCGAGTGAAGAATTTGGTTAGCTCAGTACTTCTGGTCTCATCTCACTTCTGGCCCTAGTAATAGAAAAGATAGAAGCCCAATAAAATCTCAGGTTTTAGAGAAAGGCTAGTTTGACCTTGACCGTAAGTTTTAAAAATTTTATGGCGTTGAATGAAAAACAGAATAATAAATAAAAATTCAATGAAAATAGCTTCTTAATTTAAAAACTGACGGAGCTATTAGCCTCAACCGAAAAAGACGATTATAAAGTTTCAGAAGTTTAAGTTGATTAACTGCCTGCGAAAAAAGTAATCAACACTTTGAATCGATGTACATACAGGGTGGAAACTTTCGGTTGCAATCAGTCTTTACACTTCTCCTAAAGCTAACTTCGCAAGGAAGCGGATAAAGCGAGGTAAGCTTAAGCTACCTTCGCAAAGAAGCGGTAAAAGCGAGGTAAGCTTAAGCAACCTTCGCAAAGGAGTGCAAAGTTCAAACAGGCTAAAGCTGAAAGTAAAAGCTGGATAGCAACATCAGTTTCGACGAAACCTTCCGCATTCGAGCGGAAACTGGTACATGTTATGCAACTTATGCTGATTTCAAAAGCGGTAGACCAAAGCAGGTCTGTTGATCTTTCAGCTTCAGCCGCGACCCACCTGCATTTCACTAGCCAATACGGAGAGCGGTAATTGGAAGAAAATGGGGAAAACTTTTTTTTGGCGCGAAGCGCCCATTTCGTGTTTAGTCATTACATTTAATACTATTGTCAAGTTCAACATAACAAGCAACGGCAGTGTGTGAAAATATCCTTGTTTTGGTTTAACCATATCGTATGCACCTACCAACGCGGTTTCTTCTTCTCTTTTTATAGCAGCAATAATTTCCTTTACAATAGTAATAGTAATAAAACTTCCTTGTTTAACGTCGCCATTTTACTTTGGCAGATTTGTTGTTTTTAATGACACGATATCCTGAGGCCCCTAACGTCAAAACATTAAACCAGGTTCTATAAACATCTCATTTGCGAAAGTTCTATTAAGTAAGCCAAATCTAGGCTGGTCGACAGTGAAGGGTTCCACCATGTATAAGGCCAAGATCTCATTCACGTAAAGAATGAGATCTTGATAAGGCGGATAAGAGAGCCCACTTTAATCTGTCAGTTGGTAACGCACTGACTACATTTATGTTGCAAAACATAACTAATGTCAGTAAGAAGTTCACACTATTAACACCCCGGAAATAGTAGACGCCGCACATTCACTGTGCCTGTCGATTGCTTACGGACTATTGGACTCAAGCGCTCGAACTAATGATTCAATATTGTATTCCATAATGCATAAAATCAAGGAAAATAAAGTACGGAGTAAAAACTTCACTAAAACAAGGATAACACTATAGGCTCATGAATAAATGTATAAGCTAAATACATGGATTATAGAACTAAAGATCCATCATATGAAGTGAGACTCCATGGACTATCGTTGAGTTTTCGTTTTTAATATTTTTACCAGAAGCGAATACCTTATTCTTAATATGATGTATTTCGGGAACCTTCATCCTTGCCACGTGACAGGTTCGACGACATTGGAGATTATAAATTTTTAAGAAGCATCCCGCGTATATTTTCCCAATTAGAATTGCTAAATTCAATTACGAAAACATAACAAACAAATAATACTATTTCACGTACATACGTCTCGAGTCCTCGGTTCACATAGATACATTTCCAATGTTTTTGGGCTTGTGGGAGTTAAACATTTTCTAAAATATCCAGTGACGGTGTGTTTTGATAACTGTTAAAGGGACAATGAAGTAGAAAAACAATTTATTTATTTTTATTTTATTAAGGGTTTTAAAATATGTGTAACAACATTAGGATAACTTTCCAACAACTTTATCGTTAATTTAAAATCCATTTTATGGATGGAAATATTTTTCGTTGGCATTCAGTATAGCCATGCCTCTGAGATAATCAGGCTTCAACGCTAGTTAAACTTAATTTCAGCGTTATAATTGGAATTAATTTATGGAATCGGACTAAATCGTGCTTCATGTGTGTTTCTTGATGATATCCAACAAGTTTCTAAAGGTAAAAACAACCTTCATGCCGTTTTTAGAGCTTCTAAGCTCTAAGTTCTAACGTACTGTTACTCGCTAAGCCTTGGCCCTGGTTTTTGGTGTTTGAATTTTGAGCACACCAAGGCTTGGTAAGTACCAGTATTTTAGAAGCCAGAAAAGTTATTTTAACCTTTAGAAAAGTGTTGTATATCGTCAAAAAACACATTTTGAGCACGATCTAGTCCCGACTTCATATATTAATTCCAAAATTAACGAGCCTTGAAGTAGACTAGTCGCCGCTACGGGTATAGAAGATATAAGGCCCCTGATTGGCCACCGAAAATTCCTTTTTCTAAAGATATTTCATCTTCAAAACTTCTTGCAAAATGAAGATAGGCTTAGCGAGGTAAAATCAAAAATTTGAAAATTGATTATAAATTAACGAGAAAGTTTTCGTGAGTTACCCTAAGGCTTTTACGCATATTTTAGCAGTTTTAATCAAGTAAAAATAAGTTTTTTTTTTCTACTTAATTATCACTTTAAGCAAAGGCAAATAGGAATAGTAGAAAGTGAAACAGGAACGAAAAACATTTAATGCAACCCACGGTATAGACTAGTGGTGGTAGAGAACTTGTAGACTGTGTATCCCTACCTCTGGGCGCTACGTTGTAAGATGGGATACCGTATGTACGCACAAAGTAGGAAGATGAACTGAGCTAATACTTAGGCCTATGTATTACTGCCATTACTCTATTAGAATGAATACTGGCACGAGTAAACAGGAAAATGAAATTACAGTGAACAGGTTTGAAGTTCGAAATCTATAATCCCCCAAAAATATATATTCTAAAGCCCTGAAGGCCTCAAAGGTGGAACTATTTTCGTCGCAGAAAGGAAGATAGAAGATAAGGAGATCTTTTAGTAGACTAAAGAAATTAGAGTGAAAGCGACACTTCGTGTCATATTTTTCACTACAAAGGGCTTTCATCTACAGTTATTTTGAAATGGCGGCCACGAATTTAAAAAACCTTCTTTTGGGGGCTTCGATTTTCCGTCATCTTTTAAAATGGCCGCCCGAAACCATTAAAATTGTCCCGACGGGTAACACCGTATGTCGCGACTAGGCATACTTTTTAAGAAAGTTTAAATTTTGTTTATTGTTTTTAAAAAAGTGTAATATTAATTTGAAATGAAAGGTTTAAAAATTTTACTTCGAATTATTATCTTTAGTTTACTTCGAATTATTATCTTTAGTTTACTTCGAACTATTATCTTTAGTTTACTTCGAATTATTATCTTTAGTTTACTTCGAACTATTATCTTTAGTTTACTTCGAATTATTATCTTTAGTTTACTTCGAATTATTATCTTTAGTTTACTTCGAATTATTATCTTTAGTTTACTTCGAATTATTATCTTTAGTTTACTTCGAATTTTTATCTTTAGTTTACTTCGAATTATTATCTTCAGTTTACTTCGAATTATTATCTTCAGTTTACTTCGAATTTTTATCTTTAGTTTACTTCGAATTATTATCTTTAGTTTACTTCGAATTATTATCTTTAGTGTACTTCGAATTTTTATCTTTAGTTTACTTCGAATTATTATCTTTAGTTTACTTCGAATTTTTATCTTTAGTTTACTTCAAATTATTAACGTTAAAACTGAAAATATCTGACCATAAAATGACTAACAGAAATAGAATTTTTTCCAAGAAGGGTAACTTTCACATTTTTAAATATAAGTGATTCGTATATACTGGCAAAGACTACCTATTGTTAGGATAGGGGAATTTAGAAAAAATATAGAAATACTAGCTGTTACCCGTGGTGTCTCTCGCGTGTAATTAGAACTTCCCGCAAAATGTTATAAAGAATGGGTGGATTTTACTGATGACTGATATTTTTGTACCACCCTAGGAGCGAAGGCACTGGGCGTTGCCCGTCAGCCCGTCGGGACATTTTTTACTACTTTTCATGCGGACATTATTCCATAAAGAAGGGTTTTTAAATTTCTGGCCGCCATTTAAAAAGATGGCAACAAATCGAACCCAAAAGACCTTTCAAGCCCGTCTATAGGTTAACGAAAACCAGTGTACTAAATATTTGTGAAATGGGTTGAAACTCGCGGACTTTGTTGTGTAAAGAAGATTTTTTACATTTCTAGGCGCCATTTATTAAGATGAAATCTTTCTTAGTACGCGCCTACTACTTACGAGTAACGTTCCTGCAAATTTTGAGCCTTCTAGGACAAGCGGTTTGGACTGGGCGTTGATTATCAGTCAGGACTTCGATTTATATAGATATAGATAGATATGGTCAGGGGCAATGATGAAACGAAATATAATAAAATATTAGAATTAACTAAATTACGATTCTCATTGTTTCTCGAACTATAAAACCGTATGACTATGCCGTTACCTTCGCAATAACAATATTCTAACTACCGTTTCTTAGTTTTACCACGATGTTGATTTTCTGTACATTAAGTCCGAAATTTAATCAAAATGTCTATGAAGCGGCATTTGTTAATAGAGTTACGAGAACGCAAGTAGCTTCTAATATTACGTAATCGAAATTGTTCTTGTTACATTGCTGGACTCGTTCAAAGCCAGATATTATCCGCATACATTGACTACAAAGGCGAAAACGTGTCTATAGAATTACAATACAAAGAGATTATTTATAGAAAAGGAAATTAATATCCAGTAATCATACGCAAAATGCTATATTCAAAGAGCACCATCTGAAAATATCCCGCCATAAAAAACATGCATCTATAAGGTACCTTTTCAATTAGCTACGTACCTTCATGAATAAGAATCTTTATACCCTGAGAAATTCACTGTCAGAAATAAGACGGCTTTAATTTCTCGTGTTTTTACGATGTATAAGTAGGAGTAGCATAAGTTTATAAGATATGTTCATAGGTATGACATTACTTATACTTCGTAATGCTAGTAACCTTCTGAGAACTAGCTCGAGAACGACGCGAGAATTGACTACATTCGGTTTTGCAGTCCATCTTCCTATTTAGTCTTTACTAAGCCTTTGACAGCACCTTACCAGTCGTTGCTTTACAAGAATCTATGACGTTTCACATACGTCACTTCATGGCAAGCTCTCGGTAACCAGTGACAAACTTATGGAACAATCAACTTATGTAGTAGTTATGGTGGTGGGATTTAAAGCGCAAGCATTTTTTTTTTGGACACTGAAGACAGCAATACTAAATCGGTTCTTTATTCATGGGTATATTATATTAACTTATGAGACCATATACATCAGCTAAAGAAAGGAAAATCTTACGTGGTAGTTACATCAGCCCTAGTATTTTAATTAAATTGAATGCCAAATATGTATTTGAAACTATTGAGTTATTACGTTTTCAAAGCTATCTGTAGCTTTGTGCCAAAATATACAAATATATATATTTTGGAATTTGGAGAAATATTTTTGACTCGATGGGGGGGGGGGGAGAGAATTCAATGCATATTTGGTTCGAAGTCTATGCCCGATGAGTTTAATTAGGGTTCACTTATGTACGCGCCCTTCCTTCAGATGAAGGAAGGGCGAGTTGGGGTAAGTCAGCGCCTGCGGACATAGGGTAATCGGCTCCACGGAGGATGTATAAGAGAGGAGACTCCTTCGGGAAAACAGGGGGTGAAAAAAGAGGCAGATACCACATACAGTGGCGCGCCACTTCAACGCGCAAGCCGCTGGTAAATGCGCGCGTCACTTGATCGTTGTTGGAAACGAGGGATATTCAAAATCCTCGTTCAAAATTATAAACAAACTCGAGGAAGAAGGCTTGAACTCAAGCGTGAGAATGTACGCTCTCTTGCCGTGAGGGGGTTGTGGCAAGGTGTACCGTGTCTGACTCTGCGTATCCCCTCTTGTACATTCTCCTTGTCGGCTCGAAGAGGGCAGGACTGTATACCTTAAACGTTTCGAAAGAGAACAATTTGCTTTTCTCCCACTACTCGTGACGAACGGGAAATTGAATTGGTTCCTTCTTGTCACTTGGCGGAGTAGACTACTCTTCTTATACTGTATAGGATAACTTTATTGCCACCTCTCTCTCCAACACAAAACGTAGTATTTTGACAATTAGCCAATGAAACGTAATATTAGATTATGAGAAAGGAGTTAGTTCGAACTTCGTTGTGCAAGTTTGCGGAAAATGAGATGCCACTAGTGGCCACGTGATAAGTAATAGCAAAGTTTTCCCCCATATCTCCCCTTATTGGAGTTAAGAATTAGGGTTGCCAGTCTGAAAAGCAATTACAATAAGTTTCCTTTTTTACTCCTCCCTGATTTAATGAACATCCATAACTTAAAAATAAAAATGATTTTAAAATAGTTCTAAGACACTGACGGTAGCGTTCGTTGACCGAGAAATGTGCTGAGGGTTAATCATGGGCCAATATAGGTTGGCTTATAATGGGGTTATTTTTTCCGATAGACGTCACTGAATGTTAAAAAAAAAAGAAAATAAAACTAGATGTGGAAATTTATCCCTCGATTTTTTCCATTTCCTTCTTCTTCGACTCTGACAAATCGAGTCTCTCCTCTGGACCCTATACCCTGCCTCTCCCGCTCCCACAAAAATATAATCTCCATTGTCCACTTGTGTTTGCCTTTGTGGTGTCGTGAGTTCACGAATCGTCAGAAAACTGATTTTGCATTTGAAATATATATTTTTAACTTGACCGCAATAACGTTAACCCAGGGATAGATTTAATTTCAGTAGTAGGAATGGAGAACGGTTTGTATTTACTTCAGTCCGACTCATAGCCCAGTATAGAGACCCTCCCTCCAACACGTAACGAAAATTTAAATTATCTTATTGGCTCACTTAAACTACGTTTTGATGACGTTGCTGACGGGAACGGCAAAAAATACGTAATTCCCTTTTACCTCTGTCGCTATGACCCGCCTCTTCTTTCATACCCCTCCGTCCCGTAGAAGGGGGTCCGGGACTTTGACGCACGCCCAGATTACTCTGTTCTCCATTCCTTCTTCTTAAATTAAATATATCCCTGGTTAAACCACCGGATTTAAAAGGAGGAACTATCCTTCCCCTCGAAGAAAACTATCCCTTTCTGTTTGTGAATCTTTCTGGAAATAGAATTCTCCAATATACCACAGATTCCTAAAGTATATCAATAGTAAAAGGCTAATCCGACACGCATTACCAATAATGGAATGTTTTTTAAAATTTGTGAAATTTTCTCGATCCTCATGAAAAGAGACTCGAGAAGATAAGATTTGTTTCGAACGAGTAATGGAGAGGTTCACTACACGTGACATGTACACAACGCTACACGCACCTAAAACCGTGCTGCGTAATTCACTTTTAAAAGGACTGTAAAGAAGGCGTATGCGGGTGGGTAAAAATTATTTGAAATATTTCACCGGCTAAGATACAAAGTTCTTGTTACTCGCGAAATTGCAGCGCCAATTCCCTAAAGTGCTAGTTTTCGAAATAAAACGAACAGTTTTTTTGAACGACCTTTCCCCAGTAACGTGTCAATGACGTATTTCAAATCATTTTTACCCACTCGTCGATACCATTTTTAGACTGAGTCCCTTCAGTACCTCAATTGAAGCGAATTCCACATTATGCTTTTTAAGTTCAATAGAGACAGACAAAATCATACATCCTTATGCGGTTTAGTTCCCACCACACACATTCACCTACGTCACTCACCTATACAAGATCAAGAATGGTGAATTTCGGATGATAAGTCACATTTGTGGGCAACTCGCCGAATTCAAGCGGAGTGGCATCCATAGATATTTGAGTCAGTACAGTTTACCGTTCGTAAGTTACCGTTAATTTACCAAATATCGAGTAAATATCCTACCATAATTTTACAATGGTAATTTGCCGGTAAATTACCAAACATTTTTTTTGCTCAGAGTCCAAACCTCGTGAAATTACCATTTTTAAAAATTGCAGTAATTTCACATCTCTAGGCATCCAATTAAATGCTCTCTATGATTTATATATCGTATCTAGCAAATTATCCGTGCTTAGTTTTGGACTGGTGTAATAAAAATAAATATAATTGGATCTATGAAAGCTGATAACAGAAACAAAACTACTTAACTTGGTATAAATAATTCAGGATTTTTTTAGTGCAAGGAAATACAAATCTTGCATAATGAAGTTATATTTAAAGAGAAAACCGATCATTAAAAGTTTCTTTGAAGTCGTTATACTGTGTGGAAATCTTTGCCTTCAAAGAGACTAGATACTTCTCATAACTCATTGGTGTTGTGCATTCACAATTTGTACAGGATTTACAAGCATTAGTAACAAGATTATCCAAGGGCTAGGCCATAAAAGTAGCCTTATCGTTCTCTGCGTATTGAAGAAGAAATGAACATTCCACAAATCACCTAGTCTTAGAAAAAGATCTATTCGTTTTAAAACTTTGAAACTTTACACGATAATTTAAAACCCTTCAATATGCCCCTGAAAAAAATTCTGAGAGATTCGAACCAGTGAAACCGAAAAAAAAAACAAATTTCTACCGTTTGAAGACTAAGCCTTTAATTAAGGCTAATTTCCCTTTTAATTTATTTAAACTATGAAAGAGAAACTTTTGAATATTTGCACAAAAATAAAAACCTTATTTAGCACATCTTATTAAAATTTCAATATTTTCAGAATTAGGGTTAAAAAAGGGGATTCTCCCATTGACAGCCATATTAAAACTTAAAAGCTGACTCTTTTGATCTTTGGCTAATTAAAATGTGAGATTCCGTTTTGGGGTCAATTGGACGGGCTTCTTAGCGAGTGAAGCCAAAGCGTGATCGAGTGGGCTGTGGTCTCCGTTAACCCCCCTCCCTCACAACTGGTACCGATCACTGACTCTGTTGCCCCTTCCTCTTCTTTCTCTACTTCCTCCATGATTCCATAGACGCGTGCTTTGACGATTATGCACATAAGTTTAATTTTTATTTTTTTAGCTACAATGTATCGATGAGACGATGAGACTAATAGCTTTACCGAATTGTAGTAGTAGTATTAACAAAGACAAATAGAAATAAAAGAAATGAGGAAGTTAGTAGGCTGTTGGTGACGTGTGATTCGCATTGCCTGCATCCTGGCTGCCAAAGAAAAATGCCCCCCCCCCCTCTCATCGGTATACTAGGAAATATTTAACTAAAAGTAAATTTGTTGAAGTAGGAATAGCGAGAATACGTAAAAGATGTGGCTAGACCATCTTGTTTTCTTTGAATCTCAATTGAGTGATGAAGAGATGACGCGTTCAAAATCCCAAAGCTGACTTCAGAATATTTCTCCAGCGAAATAAAATTGTGAAACTCCACCTGTTAGACGTAGCGGCTACTAAAACGTGATAGATTTTCTGTCGACATTTAAAAATGACGAACAAATAATCTGATACTGTCAAAGGCGGTACTGTGGCACTAGTACGACTACTACTACAGGGCCATGTCAAACTAATAGCTTCACCGTAGATATTCATCATACGTTGTTGCTACTTAAATAAGTATTCGCAACCTTTTATTCAAGAAACAAGCAGAATTAGTTAACGCCTTATTGGTCAATGCTGTAGGTATTTCAAACAAATAAGTTAAAAATACATGCTTTGTAAGTCCAGTAAATTTGGTTCATTTGGTTTGCTGAATAAAAGGTATTGTGATTACTCTTTAAATTACTATACTAGCGCCTGTTAATCAGGTGCAAATTGTAACTAGAACTCGTTAGAAAGGGTATCTAGACTGGTTGTAGGTGAAGGCTTCCACCCTGTATTGCAATTTCGAAAATACTAAGGGCCAATTACAGTTTCAACGCTAATAACAACATAAAATCCGATTTCCATCTTAACAACAGCCAATCAACGTGTTTAATGTTAGGCGTATTCATAAAAATTGGCTAAAATCTTCATTATTTATAACGACTTCGAATTCAGACGTTATCTTTAATCACTCTGAAGTAAATAATTAAAGAACCAAAATTCTCAGTCGAAAATAAAATAGCTTTTAGAAGATTTAGTGTACCTAGCAAAACTATTTAATCCCAATTAAATAGTTTCAAGTACAGGCGAGAAGTTGCTTAAGCTACGTTCACACAGTCACACTTAATAAGGAATCAGTTCAGAACTGCTTTGCCAACTAGTTTTGATACCCTTTTCGACACCCTGTTCGAATTTCAAAACGATTACAACAGCCTCTGATCGGACTTTAAAATTAATACGCTCTTATTTGTGCTGTCTGCTAGAACTTCCTTTAAGCTATGTTCACAATTGAATGGGAGTCGGTTGACAACTCGATCGCCCAATTTGTTTTGAAGTAATCAGTATTACCAGTTCGAAGCGATTTAAACAGCCTCGGTTCACACTTTAAGACGCTTCTGTTAGTGCTGTCTTCTAACGCCTGTGAAAATACCATTTAAGACTAGTCTCATCCCAGTTGAAATAACCCTGCAAACTAAAGTAACTAGCCTCCAAACCCTCTTTAAGTTGAATCGCGAAGAAACTTCAACAAACAGCGTTTGTAATTAGCTTCTCGAGTATCAGTTATTTTTTTCTTTCACACTTTGTGAATCACTTCGAAATGGTTTCCCATGTAAGTGTGAGCATGGCTTAAGACATTTTCGTAACAGCGAATATTACACGCGAAGCGGTATATCAAGGTTACCCCGTACATTTCTACATCCGCATCATCGGACCAAGTTTATTAGTTTCATTTTTCACTACTGTGCAGCGTTAATGTAAAAGCAAAATTTTCGATATTTCACTCAGCTCTATTATGCCTCTATACGGTAAGTTCATAAGATGTGTTCCATAAGTTTGTCATCCCACTGAGAGCTTGCCATGAAGTGACGTAGGTGAAACGTCATAGATTCTAGTAAAGCGACGCCTGATGAGGCGCTCTCAAAGGCTTGGTAAGGACTAAATATGAAGATAGACTGCTGTTCGCGTGTAGTCAATTCTTGAGTCGTTCTCACATAAGCAATCTATAAGTCTCTAGCATTACGAAGTATAGGTAGTATCATCCTTATGGAACATATAAATTTAAGTCTCTACGTACATGTTTCAACATGCAGAACTAAATTCTACGGAAAAAACTAAGAACTGGTCTCTTGGAATTGTGCTACTGTCTTATGCATATATAAATGTGGTACAGTGAAGAAACGTTCCGGCATACCAAAGAAAGTTCTGGTTTAAAAAGGGTTAACCTTTTATTTTCAAAACGTACAGAAAATCATTTTTTGTTCAATCATCCAAAGCGGTTTTAACATTTTTTAAATGTTCCAATTCCTGAACACATTGTTGCGTTTCTTTCCTGGACGATTCTAACTCTTTGTTCAGATTGGCTATCACCATCTGAAAGTGGGCCAACTCGTATCCCAAACGAAGATACTCGTGTCTAAGCCAAGGCACACTCTGATCCAACGTTCCCAGCTTTGTCCTCAATCGCAAAACCTCTTGTTGAATGTCCAGCTTTTCTCGATTGACGACTTGCAAATGCGAGTTCATCTTCTCGGCCTCGTCCTGTAATTTCTTCAGCTTTGAATTGGTGGTTTCTCTCAGCCGTTTAATTTTATCCTCTTTGTCGTGAATGAAAGCAGCCCATTGAGTTTGCAAACGTGACAGCGACGTTTCCCTGGCCTCGAGATCTTTTTGTTTTCGAATCAGTATGTTTTCCATCGTTTCCGGTATATTTTTATTAACTTCTTCCTGACACCTAGCCATGGCTTGCGTTTCTTTTAAGGCGATCTTCAGTTGTTCTTTAGCACGTTGGTAATTAGCCGCATCATTCTGCAATTTTTGGAGACGCAAACGCAGCTTGTCTAGTTTTTTAGATGGCTGGGGTGGTTGGTAAGCAACGTCGGTAGTTGCGACAGGTTCTGGCGATTCAGAAACACTCTCCTCAACTGGAAGCAAGGTGGGTAAAACCGGATTAAGGTTTATTTCAACATCATCCACAGTCTCGTCATTCGAATTAGAAGTGTCTTTAGTAATATCCATCGTGTACACCTAAATTCAATAGATATGTATATTATTTAGTCATGGATAACCAAAAAAGCTTTACGACTACTTTAGGGAATCGCACGAATCTCATCAACAATATCGAAACTAACATATTATTCTGGTGAAACTAACTACACCATTTCTTCAATAAACGTTGTATATAATGGTATACCATAAAATTAATTTAAAACTTCAACGTATATACTTCTAGACTAATCTTGAAATCACATCAATTTATTCACTTTAATACCCTTTAAACGGAGCCTCCGAGATATCTAGGCCCGTGCGTGTCGATTTTTATGTGCGGAAATATCCAGGTTCATAGAGGAAATATTTTTACCCAATATGTGTACTAGATGGCGCTCTTATTGCATTTGCAAAGGGGGTCTTCCATAAATTGTCGTTGATATTTTAGGGGTCAATTATAAAAGTTTTATGAAAGAAAAAGGTTTCACCCTTAAATTAACGTAATTGTTTTAGGGACTATTTATTTTTTATTGAATCTTTTGGTTAGATTGTGTGGACAACAAAATTATGAGATTTTAACATTGTTGTTTTTTAGTGAAACAAAACTTCTTGAAGTTGCTAATTCACAGTTTTATTATACCGTAAGAGGAATTTTATTACTCCTTCATAACCTTTAATTTTTTTTACCTTAGCTTTTTTATCCTTTACTTCTTTGGCATGATTGTTTAATAAAGGCCTTCGGAAATTTTCTAAAACGTTTTTTTTACCCGCGACCTCGGCTTCACCGCTCTAAGTCTATGCCTTGCCCTATTATTGTAGCGGTCGACGGGGTCACGAGGCTGAACTTATTTTTGTTTTACGAAACTAAAAGTGCCCCAAGCGAGCAAACACGGCGAACTAAATTAGGTAGAAACAAATTCTCGCTTCGCGAAAGGCACGGGCCTAGATATCTCGGAGGCTCCGCTTTAAAAGACATATTTCAGATATTGAAATTCCCGAAAGTCCTACCTTACCGCATTCAAATAATTCTAGAAGAGAAGCAAACACAACATGAACCGGGCCGCCATATTAGGCTATCCCTCGCATGTGCGTTGATTTCTCTACAAGTAATTAATGGAATAGGGACTTGACAGAACTGCGTCATGCGCTAAAAACATACCAAGAGGAGGTGCTTAAATAGCTTTCATTCTGTACAAAAATAAAATGCCATAATGGCGCTGGTGGGTGGAGCTATATCCGATTTGCTAAGTCCCTATTGTCTCTTCCCCAAAATCACTAACAATACTATAGAGAGTTAGAGTTCTCTAATCATTCTACAGTTAACCTTACCACATTGAGGAAACAAACAATTACTTATACCACTACTAATTCGCTCCCCAATGTGACCTATACCATCGCAATAGCCCAACCGTAGACATACAACATACGAAGTGCTTAATCATTTATTTCCGCAGACTATAACCCTTGAAAAAAAGTTATTGAACTATTCCAAACGTTACCACGAAACAGCGGAAGTAAATTTTAGTCAGTGATTCATAATTTCGACTAATAAACTCTGGTACGACCCTACTCGAGCAACACGTTTCCTTCGATTGCTTATTCTTTCAAGAGCGATTGAAAATTAATAAAGCAATATCAACAATGTCCTAATCTGATATTTATAACTTGAAACCGCGATGGAATGTGCGTTCTCAAAAGCCAATTTAAAAACATATATTTACCAAATCTTGAACTATATTTTGAGACCAAAATTCCCTGGCGAACTCGAATGAATCCAATCTTAAAATTGAGTGGACAGGCGCAGGCTTGTCGTTCAGAAATGTCAAGAAATAGAAAAAGTTAAGCAAAAAATAAAGAAATAGAGCGGTGGGGGTATACCGAGTTCCCCCAACTTCAAAAATTGGGCAATGCGTGGGGGATAGGCTCACATTTTGTCAGAGTCAATATAGTTCGACTCAAGAGATATCCCCAGTCGGTGGTTAAAGGGATAGGTACGATAGACCATCCCATTAAATACTTGACGAAAAACCAACGCACAGGGGAAGAACTGCCATATTAGACTAGTTCCCTCGCGTCAAAAGGCAGCGCCAGATGGAGCTCGCGTTAGCTGCACGCGGAAGGCCAGTAGACTCACACTACGGGTGGCAGTGCTTCTTAGCACGAGGGAACTAGCCTAATATGGTGGCCCCTCCTCTGTGCTGTTTGTTTTTCATATGGCAAAGGAGTTTTCTATTGAAATATTTTTTAATATTTGTTGTTTATATAATCTTTGTTCAGATATGAAACGATACATAGTTTACAGACTAGGAGGATTCATACCATTTACACAGGGAAGCCAGGCTTCAGATGCTACTCAAGGAGGCCTGACTCACTGGGTGAGTCTAAAGCTACACCTCCTTGTGTAAATGGTATGAATCCTCCTAGTCTATAAACTATGTATAGCTGCCGCGTTGCGAGCTAGAGATAGTCTATTAAAATATATTTGAATTTATTTACTACGGAAATACCAATATCTCGAGATTTAACTTTATTAGGCCAGAATGTCAGTCAGCCATGATATTTCAATATATAGACCATTCCATTAATTCCAGAAGAGAAGCAAACACCACTCAGATGGGAGGGTGTCCTCTTGGGTTATTTCCTTCGAGCCAAGATGCTCCCCACGTGTAGTGAACTCTCCTCTTGGCGCGATGGAAATAACCTAAGTGGACAGCCTCCCATCTGGGTGGGTTTCTATTCAAGTATTACCTAGTGACGACCTTCCGTCTGTTTTCAATTTCATTTTCGTAATTGGCCTAGAATGTGACTTTTACTATGTTTCTTGACTCGGTCTATATTAGCTCTCTTATGGGTCATTCTCACTCTTTTTAAAAAGGGGTTCCATTCTTTACTGGGTCAGTAGTTGAATACTTTTTGGGGCTGTAAAGTTGCCTCGATTTGACAGAATTCTTGGAAGAACAACAATCAACAACCTTGGGTTTTGCTTTAAAAAGCATGGACAAAAGCGCAAAGATTTCAAGTTTGAGGTGCGGGTTGAAGTTTCTCCGCCTTCTTAGCTTGCAAAGGCGGGTAAATAATGTAGCTTCGGACGACAAGCTGTCTGGGATAGTAAAAAAACAAGATGGCTTATGGCCTTAATAGGAGTTTAACTCATTTTATCAGTAAAATAGTACCAAGGTGTATTTGTCAGCTTTTTCTACTAACAACTGGCTTGGGGAAGAGATAGTCCGACGTCACGCAGCCTCCCTCTGGTTGGCATTTTGCGCGTAGAATAACTGTTTAAAGCCGTTTGGGGGGGATGAAACTCCAGTAAGAGATAGAAGGGTGTGACGTTTCAGGGTCAGAACTGTTAGATCCCTATTGTACGACCGTTCAACATCATGCGTACTTTTAACACTATATTTGAAGTAATGTCGCGAAGGAGCTAAAAATCACTAAGCCTTATTTCAGTAGCTAAAACAGTCATGGTAGAGAATACTTCTTGATCTTTTGTTCGACACGACCCTCCCATCTTTCTATGACCAGCGCTGATCAAAGACTGTAAAGCCACTCCTATTTCTCAACAGTGACTGGAAACCATTTATTCAGGGCCAGATGTCTTTAATTTCTACCATAATGTTTATGTGGTTTTAAATACTTGATAATAAATACAAACGATTAGGTAATTTCAATACATAGTTTACAGCTATGGAGGATTCCTACCATTAGCACAAGGAGTCCAAGCGACTTAGAGTGTAAAATTGTCTGCTATTGTGCAAATGATATGAATCCTCCTTGCGTGTAAACTATGTATAACTACTTTTTAATAGTTAGATGAGATTTCAATATAAAACAATACGAAGAAACTATTTCAGGCGGCGTTGCAAAGGAATTGGTTCCCAGTAGCTCATCGTAGACAAAATGATGTAGTTATTGAAGGTATCAGTTAAAAATACTTCCAGTCTTCGTAACGAACCCACTTAGTAGTCTATGACTCTTACCGAGTTATTTGCAGATGGGGTTTGACAGTGGGAGGTGGCTGATGTAAATAAAACAGACGTCACGCGAGTATTTTAGTGCATGTCTCGTCTATAGGACTTCTTATCTATACTTTTGGGCATCCATCTTTTCAGTCTTTTGTTAGCGAAGACCCTCCGACTCTGAGAATTGTCCCGGGCCAAGCAGCCCTCACGGACACCCCTTTACTCTTGGGGGTATGGTTCTGGGTTGTAAAAAAAATCTCCCCTATTTCCAAATGTTTGAAGATTTTCCGCTCCGCGTCTAATTGCCAATTCCTAGCGTGGTGAACCATGGACTTTGAAACCATAAAGAGGACTGGCAATAAAGTATTTTTTAAGACCATAGCTTATTTTTTATATAGTATCTATAGATCGAGTATCGTCAATATCCCAAAAAATACCTGAAAGTAGTACTTTTTGGGAAAAGGAATGCCAACGCACACATCATGTTTCCGCTATTTTAAACAATAGGTTTATATCCGCATTGTTTATTTTGATCACAGTACAAGGTTCGAACTTCGAAACTGAGTTGGAAACACTAATAGCGACACATGGTGCGTTTCCCATTTCTTTCCCAAAAAATAGGAATTTTTAAATAATTTTGGCCTATTAACTCTACTCGGGCTATAGACAATCTAAATTTCAACATTCGCGCTCTAGACCGTCGCCAGCATCTGTCCGCATTTAACTCATTTGTATCTTAGAAGAGGGATCAAGTTAACCTGGGTTGCATCGAGGCTGTTGCCAGCTAATTTTAATGGTACTTGGCATCACTGAACGATCGTATACAGGTAGATAAAAGATTTTTTATTCAAATTCTAATGAGGAGCAGCGAAGTAGTAATTTTTTCCCAATCCGAGTACATTAAGCTTAGTGGAATATATTACATTTGCATCCCCGGCATCTTCCCTTTAACAGCGCTATGAAATTTCGAAGGACCATGATGTACCCGAAAAATACAGATCATAATTTATGTCAACATCAGAAAGTATAGCTTTAAAGTAGTTTTTGCGATGTATGAAGTGAGGTTTGAGGTATACCTGTTGTTTACCTGTTTCCCCGACGCGCCTACCTTTAAACAATGATTTGAAAATTCTGAAACTTATTTACGTCACCCCAGCGCCAAGCTTTAAATAGTGCGGTGACATATAGTGTGACATTGATATGCTTGAATCTTAATCACCCTTTCCGTAGTTTTTATATCGACACAGCGGCCCCTTTTCTTATCCCTTTTAGTCTATATAAATTCCATGATTGAACCCTAGAAGGGAAAAATGGAGGGCGTAAGTGCTATAGCGTTCTTGAAGAGCCAATACCTCCCATTTTACCCAACGTATTTCAGAATCCATTTAAAACGTTCGACAAGGCGAGGAAAGTGGTTGGTTTGGTTTCTTACCATAGTTCGTGACTGCGCTAAGGGTTAAACTCTGGCTCTGTTATCTCAAGTTCCGCGCAAACTTGGGCCTGTGTTTCATTAGTCCGTTTTCATCGGGATTCGCAATAATTTTGCGTGCGTGTGAATGTTGTTAATGGAGCCGGACGAGAACCACGAGACAAGCGTTATGGATTTGTCGGTCGAAAAAGAAGTAGACGTCGTAGGATTGTCGGATTTGGATGCTGATAAGCTGGCCTCGTCTTCATCTCGATCTAGTCCATGTGGCGAGCTATTGCCAACGCAGGTAGAAATTAGTGAAGATGATCCAAGTGAAATCTTGTCCCAGGAAGAAATAAAATTAAACTCGGAAATTGACAAATTACAAGAACAGATTAAGAACTATAAGTCCGATCAAGAGTGTCTTTATCGTTCCATTAAAGAAGCCCAAGATAAGGCGGCATTTATGGCAGACCATAATAATTCTCGCATTGAAGTTTTAAACTTCAAATTAATGGAAACCGACGTGCGTTTGTTCGAGAAAGATAAGCAGTCTCGTAGCTTAGAAAATTATTGGTCCCCTATAAAAAACAAGAAGGAAAAAGAACTAGAAGATCTTCGTAAACGGTCCAAGGCGAAAATAGATAATAAGACAGCCACGGTTTCTGATTTGAGGATTAGCTTGGGGAACCTTCTTCGCGAAAAGATGGATATTGAACAGGAAATGCTTCGTTTGAAGGCATTGGAAACGGCGTCGGAAGCGTCTTATCTGACGGCCGAAATTAGTCGCTTAGGATTTGAACTGGCAAATATGGAATCTCACATTACCATTCTGAAAATTCAAATTAATGCCACGAGGGAAGAGAGGGAGACGCGCAGGAAAGAAATTGACGCCGTGCAAAAGGAATTGCAAACCATGAGACAAAATAAGTAATATGGTGAGATTATTTCTGGTTTAGTTCAATTTAGACATGTTAGGTCTTGGTCTTAAGAAAATTGCCTTCACTAAAACTAGGCCAACAGTTTTCCTGGAGTATAATAAAGAGGGTGAAGAGGAGTATAGAAGCTAAGGGGTTTGGTAGTTAGTTTTTCTTTATTTATTTTTACTTATAATATCCAGCTTTCTACTCCTCTAATTTAAATCATCTTTGCATTTTATACGCTAATCCAAGTTACGGTTAAGAAGTTAATGACTTGGAAGTATATGACTCTATAGTTATTACCTCGCGACCATAAAGTCAACTTTCCGCGTTTTGAACCGAGGACTGATTTGAATTGGAACCGATTCGTGAGTAGGTGTTTTAATGTCTTGTGAGACATTCTGATTAAAGAAATGTTTGTAGAGATAGTAGAGTGTAGTTGGAGTTAAACCAGTGTTTACCTTAAAAACGCAATCACGTGCTGGTACTGTCTCGGAATATTTTTTGAACACACCTGTTTCCTCTTCAACTTATCGTCTCGCTGTGGGAGTGTGGGGTTCTTTCATGAGCTTGGAACACTTAATTCATTAAAGGGGAGGGAAAAGTTACTAATTTTACGATTTTGACTAAAGGGATATAGAAAGGCATAGAGGGGTATACTTCTCAGGATGAAAGTAGTCAGCTTCTGCTAGGATGTTTCGAGGTACTAAGAAAATTTCGATCGATAATAGAAGTCACTTAGGCAGCCGAATTCCAAGTTTTGCAAGAATAGGTTTATTTAAAAGATATTAATAATGCATTTTACTTGCGTATTAGCCAGTCATAGGACGGATTTTGGTTTTCATTGAAGCATAATTTATCCATGCATTCTTTTGGGCCACAACTTTTGTATATTTATTTTTCTATACTTCACTTGCACGTCAGCCCGTCGGAACATTTTATTATTTTTCGGGCCCTTGACTCTAACTCACCAGGGGTCAATTCCATAGAAGTTCATACAAATAACAAGTTGGTCTTAGGAAACTGTTTTACTTGAAAACAACCATTAAACGAATTTATAAACAGTTTTTTGTCCAGTAGATTTGTCTTGTTTCGAAGCCTGCGGCTCACTAATATGCTTCTTATTCAGAGCACGTTATTTTAATCTTACAAAATAGTTGTAATATCATCGGGAAATCAAAGCTTCCACCCGTATTTTTAAAGGGCTAGGCCTAGTTTTAGATAAGGCAATGAAAACGTTAAGAAAATTGTCATTGGAAACTATAGGAAGTGTCTTATGTATACACTAAACATAACACAGTCTTTGGGCCCACCCGTATGATAATGAATGATTTTTATGAAATTTATATTTTTTAGAACTTTCTCATTTATCTAAACTATGCTTATTTAGGGGTATAATGTAAAGCTGATTAGTTGAAACATTTCTGGTTTAGGCTTAATGGTTAGTTAATCGGGAACCCTACCTTTTAGTAGAACCAAGAAGCTATATCTAGTTTACTAGGGAGTAGGTATAAATTCGCCACATCTCTAGCTTTATCTCCATTCCAAACGTAGGTCTGGAGTTAATCCCCGCTGCTAAATCTCAACCAGCATCTCATTGGTTCTTGAAAACTCACGTCAGCACGACGCGAATGACGAAAATTGCTAGTTTTCCGACTGAGCAGAGGCGAAATAGTCTTTTACGTCCCCCCTTTCATTTTGAAAGGGGGACTGGGACTATGGTGCGCGAATACTTAGGCATCTTATACCTTCTCCCTAGTAAACTAGATATCACTTCTTGGTAGAACTGAACCAAACCGCTTCTTAAATCTTCCCCAAGTGTTACTGATATCAGCCATGTTTGGTCATATTGTCCAGAATTTTAATATTTGATTAATGAGGAGTTAAAATAGAATAATTCATTTATTACTTTGTAGGTAATTTTGCATTACAATTTTGCTGTAATAAAATTTCTTATTTAAACAGGAAACCGTAAATGGACGAAACATGGGATTGTGTTTTTCATTTTTCTTCTAAGTACAATAAAATATGTTTTTTTACCGTGTATACACTGTCTTTTTCGAGTCATTTCGCGGTAACAACACTGAAAGTCCCAGTGGCTAATACCTCAGTACAAATTGTTGCGCGAGGGCTTTTCGCGTGAGAATATATTTACATATTCCAAGTCTCTTTTAAATCGCCACATATTTTCCTAAATCTTGAAATCAGAAAAATTCAAGTTGACCACTCGAACTCTTAGTCATACACTCCTTCAAAATATCCATTTTTTTTTCAAAAAAATTCAGAACATCTAATTGTTTTTAAAAATAATTCAGAATATCTAATTTTTTTAAAAATAATTCAGAATATCTAATTTTTTTTTAAAATAATTCAGAATATCTAATTTTTTTTTAAAATAATTCAGAAAAATCAATTTTTTTTCAAAATAATTCAGAATATCATTTTTTTTTTCAAAATAATTCAGAATATCAATTTTTTTTTTAAATAATTCGGAATATCAAATTTTTTTCATAATAATTCGGAATATCTAATTTTTATTCACAAATTCTTTCAAAATATCTAAATTTTATTCAAAAACTCCTTCAAAGTCATTAAAATCTTATTCATAAACTCTTTCAAAACCCCCAAATCTTATTCATAAACTCCTTGAAAATCCTTAAATCTTATTCATAAACTCCTTGAAAATCCTTAAATCTTATTCATAAACTCCTTGAAAATCCTTAAATCTTATTCATAAACTCCTTGAAAATCCTTAAATCTTATTCATAAACTCCTTGAAAATCCTTAAATCTTATTCATAAACTCTTTCAAAACCCCCAAATCTTTTTCATAAACTCCTTGCAAATCCTTAAATCTTATTCATAAACTCCTTGAAATTCCTTAAATCTTATTCATAAACTTCTTCAAAATCTTTTCATAATTTCTAAATGTTTTTACGTCGAAAGTGTCTATTTCGGCCGTAATCGCGAAACCGCAAAATGTCTTCCAAAATCTCAAGTCCCGGTTATACTGAAACGCCAAACATCCAATACAGTTAAAATAATATCTGCTTATAAAGTTAGCACTATTCTATGATTAACATATGGAAATTCAAGTTCCCAGCAGCATGTAAATATTTAAGGCTTATGGAAATAAGTCGTTGTTAATTCAGTTTTAAAAAAATCATTTTGGCGAAGAATGAGATATTCCCTTGACATGAATGAGAAGCTAACAACAAGACGACCATAATGGATAATTGTCTCTCGAACCGTGAACTCCCACAGTTGCCTGTACGAGACAAGGTTTATTATATTCAAGCGTGTTTACTCTTATCTTTGAGGAGTTGAATGAGGGCTAATGGGATTGTGAAGTATGCCTACTAAACCTTATTAACACCGACCTGCTCGTCTTATAACAACTTAATCAAACACGCAAAGGAACACGTGTGTAAGACGGGTCTTCCTTAAATACCCAAAAGGTAATGCTATTAACATTATCATAAGTATCGTAAAAGCAATAAGTGTCACACTTCCTGTAATTACTTGTATCAGAAACCAACGCGCAAGAAACTGCATGGCCAAGACGCAACGTCATAGTTCACTACACGCGGGGGGATAACCAAACCCCACTGCCTCCAGTGGTGCTTCTTGACGCACCCCTACCCCCTATAAAGTTCTTTTAACCCATGTTAATAATGGAGTGGTCTATTGCTCGGTTGGCGTAATGTTAAATTCTGAATAGTTTGTTTCCATGTCACAGAGAAATCTACTTTGCTCCGACACTTATATTTTCTTCCTAAACTTGGCTTAAATTAAGATTTTATAAAATGCTTTCAAATATCTATTAGAGAGCCCTTGTATCCCATTATGTGATTATTCTAGTACCATAAGAAACATAACAACAAAACGTATGAGACTTCCCATTGACTTAATGCTAAATATTTTTAAGGAAGATGTTGTGCAACATCTTGCTCCTTGAGTGACTCTACCACACCAGGGGCAGCTTCTATGAAACAATTACCAAAAACAATTTGGATAGCGGAAATCATATTTCATTCGGAAACACACCCTTATTTACATAATTTATTGAGTAACAGACCTATGGTTGATATGTTTCTTATGTCATTACCGTTTACTACAAGCAAGATTACCGCTGGAAATACAAAAGATGTAAAACTAATTTGTAATATGTTTAAACTATACTCACTGGCATGGACTAAAATTTGACATTTTAGAACTTAATATCAGAAGTCTGTTAATATCATTTGTGAAATCAATGATGTATAGTACCAGAAGTAAGATAAGGGACTAGAAGTATCGAGTTATCCAAATTCTTCACTTGGCGAAAGTGAATATTCTTGATAAGACACCAACGATTGGCCCTCTGGTAGCGGTTTCTGAATTTTCCCTCCAAAGCGTGAGACGCTCGCGGCAGTAGACGGCCGAACTAGATTCAAGCACCCGCGTCCGTGTTCCGCGGCTTTAGGTTGAGGGGAAGGTGATAGGAAATGTTTTTGGAACTCGACCAATTTTTTTCTCTCTAGTGTAGGCGCGATGGAAGCGGCATAAAATCCTCAAATTTGTTCACTAGTGCCAGGATCTATTACCAATGCTAGAGCTCTTTACTTCTAGTCCCTTATCCTACTTCTGATAGTACGTATTTCTCTAGTGGGCAAACTTGCCAACCCTGAAAGCAGTATTTTTGCGACCCAAGCAACGTGAGTGTAGAGGAATAATTTCAACTTACTTCCCTTCCAACGGTGATTTGTAATTGCGAGTCACCTTGATATACCTGAAAAAAAAAGATAAAATCCTCAAGCACGACAAGCTTCGTTCTGTGCTTCCCTTTGCTCGTGCCAAGGTATTTTTATCGTCAAAGCAGCATCGGCTCAAAAATTAGAGTTTTTAAGATCTCTATTTACAGACCCTCTTTTCTTACGATTCTGAAAATTTTAAAATTGTTCACCCATAAGTACTAGATTCTCACTGAGAATGTTTTTAATACGTAGTTATTCTTCAAAGTATTGGCCATATAAGTTGCAGAAACTTACTGCCGAAAATGTATTGATTTTGCCGTTGTTCAAACAATTTATAGTACGTACCGAAACTAAGTTTGTTGGCTAAGGAATATTCTTCGGGTTCATACATCTTCAGCGTAGGTGCCAGAAAGCAAAATTGTAAAGCGTATTAATACCCTGGTGCATTTCAATCTTAGTTCCATTGAAATGATAGTAATTAATTCTAAGTGAGAAGACTTAAACCTTTAAAATTTTAGATAAAAGTATATGCTAGTTCTCTCATGAGGTTAATAAGTTAGCAAATGAAGGACATTTAAATATAAACTGAAATTTTCAGTAGGCTTCATTTATACTATTAACTCTACCTCCCAAACACTAACAAAAGCACACCGGTAGCGTTATGCTACGTTAGCGCTATAAAAATGTCTAGTGGGGATTACATAGATTCCTATTGGAATCTTTAGCGGTCCATTTCATGGGCCTTCCCTAATGAAATAAAGGGGAGGAGGTTTAGAAACCGTCATCCCTGACGTCATTTGTAATGCTTTTGAACCTAGAACCGACGACCCTAGACATTGACGTAGCTAGCGACCTGTGCCACAACTTCCGCGACCTACGCACGCCGAACAAAAATGTAAATACGTTCTCTGCGTGTGCTGAACGAGTAGACCTGCATCTGGGAATAGCCAATCAGATGCGAGTAAGTAAGAACAAATCTATGTATTTCTGCTCTCGTTTATGAATACCGTAAACGATCAGTAATAATTCAACCGTTATTGCCGGAATTAAACTCCATAATTTCATCTTTAACTCAAGTATAATTAATGAAATTTAACAATAGTACAGTTTGAGTCGAACAATATTGTAAAGATATTATCAGAAGGGAATAAGAGAGAAGGGAGACATTAGAGCCTGCTTTGGTAACGAGAGTCCGACCAACCTCAAGAAAACCGCGAAAACTTTGCGCAAGTACACAGCTTTTAACCAATTTACTGCAAAAATAGTTCTTTAAGTTCTCCGCGGTATCAGGCGGCCTATTTGTCTGCTAGATTTTCATTCTCCAAAGGCTTAGGGCTGTCGATGTTTCGTTCTCGTGTAATTATAACCTCAATTATGTATTTTATTGAAACTAATTTTTATTTTTTAATATTAATTCAGAATAATTAGTTTTCATCTATTTAATACCTTCAAATTATCTGATTTTGGTATGTTTTCAATTCCCGTGTATCTAAATTAATTGCACAGCTTGATTTCGTTTATCAACCTGAAATTCGGCCATTTTTATCTCCTTCAATGTAAAGTTGTAAACAAAACTACTTTTTATTCGTCAACCGAGACGTCACCCTCTTATGTGACGCCACAGCTAAGACAGAAGTTAGATAGCCAATCAGTGAAGGGGAGTTGATTTGAGGTTAGTAAGACTGTTGTTACGAGTGTAAAGCATTATGGTGATATAAAGTGTGTCCCTTCTCTCTTATTCCCATCTGATATTATTTGTAATAGCAGATAGAAAGTATTGCTTTTGGGCCACTGGCGTCAGACAGTGCCAGATGGCACCTGTAAATATGGCGTCAATGGGCGTCCACGGAATTTTTCTTCTTATGGCGCCAGTGAATCAAACATTTTTCCCCCCAATATTGTTGTGGCGTCAATGAATCAGACATGGCACCAGTAAATCAAACATTTTTCCCCCAATATTGTTGTGGCGTCAATGAATCAGACATGGCACCAGTAAATATGGCGTCAATGAATCAGACATGGCACCAGTAAATATGGCGTCAATGAATCAGACATGGCACCAGTAAATATGGCGTCAATGAATCAGACATGGCACCAGTAAATATGGCGTCAATGAATCAGACATGGCACCAGTAGATATGGCGTCAATGAATCAGACATGACGTCCACCACATTTTTTTTTATTCGGACAATCTTCCTATGGTGCCAGTGAATCAAACACAACGTCACATTTTCCCTGGCGGGGGAAAAACCCGACACCCCCTGACACCATGTTGACTTTGTGAACGGCGTGGAAATTGTAGGAGAAATACCATGGCGTGGCTGGGGAAATACGTGAAGTAGTTTAACTGGTTTAATAATAAACATTTTTAAATTCGGCGTTCTGTAGGCAGATGCTTACGTTAAATATTTTGTGTTTCTAATTTTTTTTGGTTGGCCTATCTTAAATCTTATAACATCCATAAAATATTAATTTTATTAAATTTTACTATTAAAAACAAAAATTTCTCTTATCATATTATATTATTATTTGAACTGATAAGGGAAATAAACTCTATGTCCAAAACTTTGTCTCACATTGCCAACAGTAAAGTGAACTTTCGATCTGATAAGAGAACCAATAATGATTTGAAATGATAAAAGCATATGCCTCGATTTATCCATTCTTTCACATACACGTCGAGGAAATGAACAAATATTTGATCTTCCTAAAAGTATGGATTAACAGTAAATAGAAAAGATGGCAATTGTATCTCCTAAACACAAACAAAATCAAATTCAAACCATAGTAAACAATGATAAAAGGGTAAAACTCATTTCAAAATCATCGGTAAATTTCCTCCGAGCTTGAGCAAGCAAAGGTTAAATTGATAAGTGCAGAAGTGAACTAATTTCAGAAATATGGCGGGTAGACTTTCGAACTACCCACGCTTTAGTCCATGCGTTTAATTCATTTCTAAAGTCAACATGATTAGAGAAAACTTTCATATTAGTGTTCAAACCTTCCCTATTATTGTTCATACTTTCCCTATTAATGTTCCCATCCCGATATGAACACCAGATACTAGTGTTGTCGTCCTTAAAACAATGTTTAGATATTAATAAACCTACTTTCTATTGATTAAAGACATTTATTCCGATAGCACCGTATCATAAATATCTTTATCATGTTTATACAATGAGCAAATATCGGATATCATAATAAAGCGGAATAAAATTAAATCAAATACCCTCTATTTTATTTGGTGAATCTATAGATAAAAATATTTGTAGGATAAAGCAAGATACAGATCTTAGATTCTATCCCTAAGCACTTTGTCAAAAGTGTATCGAAATGGGAGAATATGCGATTTAAAGTGTTGTGAACCTACCAAACTACAATAAAAAGTGGTGGAAAATAATTGAAAAGATAAACAAAATACTATTTAAAGTGATGGAGAATGATAGAAAAGATGACGAGAATAATACTGAAAGCTACACTATTTCTGTTCAGAGTTTCACTATTTCTGTTCGGTGTTTCACTATTTCTGTTCGGTGTTTCACTATTTCTGTTCGGTGTTTCACTATTTCTGTTCGGTGTTTCACTATTTCTGTTCGGTGTTTCACTATTTCTGTTCGGTGTTTCACTATTTCTGTTCGGCGTATCACTATTTCTGTTCGGCGTTTCACTATTTCTGTTCGGCGTTTCACTATTTCTGTTCGGCGTTTCACTATTTCTGTTCGGTGTTTCACTATTTCTGTTCGGTGTTTCACTATTTCTGTTCGGTGTTTCACTATTTCTGTTCGGTGTTTCACTATTTCTGTTCGGCGTTTCACTATTTCTGTTCGGCGTTTCACTATTTCTGTTCGGTGTTTCACTATTTCTGTTCGGCGTTTCACTATTTCTGTTCGGCGTTTCACTATTTCTGTTCGGCGTTTCACTATTTCTGTTCGGTGTTTCACTATTTCTGTTCAGAGTTTCACTATTTCTGTTCGGAGTTTCACTATTTCTGTTCGGAGTTTCACTATTTCTGTTCAATGTTTCACTATTTCTGTTCAGAGTTTCACTATTTCTGTTCAGTGTTTCACTATTTCTGTTCGGTGTTTCACTATTTCTGTTCGGTGTTTCACTATTTCTGTTCGGTGTTTCACTATTTCTGTTCGGTGTTTCACTATTTCTGTTCGGTGTTTCACTATTTCTGTTCGGTGTTTCACTATTTCTGTTCAGTGTTTCACTATTTCTGTTCGGTGTTTCACTATTTCTGTTCAGTGTTTCACTATTTCTGTTCAGTGTTTCACTATTTCTGTTCAGTGTTTCACTATTTCTGTTCGGTGTTTCACTATTTCTGTTCAGAGTTTCACTATTTCTGTTCAAAGTTTTTACTCATTATGTTCAAAGTTTTTACTCATTATGTTCAAAGTTTCACTCTTTCTGTTCAAAGTTTCCCTATTGTTTAAAGTTTCACTATTTATGTTCAAAGTTTCACTCTTTCTGTTTAAAGTTTCAGTCTTTATGTTCAAATTTTCACTATTTCTGTTCAATGTTTCACTATTTATGTTCTAAGTTCACCATTTATGTTTAAAGTTTCACCATTTATGTTTTAAGTTTCAATATTTATGTTTAAAGTTCCACTATTTATGTTCAAAGTTTCACTCCTTATGTTTCACTCTTTCTGTTCTAGGTTTCACTCTTTCTGTTTCACTCTTTCTGTTCTAGGTTTCACTCTTTCTCTTCTATGTTTCACTCTTTCTGTTCTATGTTTCACTCTTTCTGTTCTATGTTTCACTCGTTCTGTTCTATGTTTCACTCTTTCTGTTCTATGTTTCACTCTTTCTGTTCTATTTTTCACTCTTTCTGTTCTATTTTTCACTCTTTCTGTTCAAAGTTTCACTCTTCCTGTTCAAATTTTCACTCTTTCTGTTCTATGTTTCACTCTTTCTGTTCTATGTTTCACTCTTTCTGTTCTATGTTTCACTCTTTCTGTTCTATGTTTCACTCTTTCTGTTCTATGTTTCACTCTTTCTGTTCTATGTTTCACTCTTTCTGTTCTATGTTTCACTCTTTCTGTTTTATGTTTCACTCTTTCTGTTTTATGTTTCACTCTTTCTGTTTTATGTTTCACTCTTTCTGTTCTATGTTTCACTCTTTCTGTTCTATGTTTCACTCTTTCTGTTCTAGGTTTCACTCTTTCTGTTCTAGGTTTCACTCTTTCTGTTCTAGGTTTCACTCTTTCTGTCCTATGTTTCACTCTTTCTGTTCTATGTTTCACTGTTTCTGTTCTATGTTTCACTCGTTCTGTTCTATGTTTCACTCTTTCTGTTCTATTTTTCACTCTTTCTGTTCAAAGTTTCACTCTTCTTGTTCAAAGTTTCACTCTTCCTGTTCTATGTTTCACTCTTTCTGTTCAAAGTTTCACTATTTCTGTTCAAAGTTTCGTTATTTATGTTAAAATTTTCACTCTTTCTGTTCAAAGTTTCACTCTTTCTGTTCAAAGTTTCACTCTTTATGTTCAAAGTTTCACTCTTTATGTTCAAAGTTGCACTCTTTCTGTTCAAATCTTCACCATTTATGTTCAAAGTTTCACTATTTATGTTCAATTTTTCCCTGTTTCTGTTTAGACATTTCTTATTTCTGCTGAAACGTTTTTTTATTACTGTTCAAACTTTTCCTATTTGTGCTGATACGTTTTTTATTACTTTTCAAACTTTTGTTGTTCCTGCTGAAACGTTTCAAACTTCTTATTTTGTTGCAAGTTTATTTATCCTTTTTCCTCAAGCTTTTCATGTTTCTGTTCTAATTTTTATTATTTCGGCGATTTAACTCCTTTTTCCGAAATTCTACATCGCTTTACTAATTTCTATGGTTTTGAAATCGAATTTCAATGTTCCATAACCAAAATTCCCATGTGATATAAATGTGATGAACACCTTATTACCTAATAATGTATGAATTCCCAGAATATAAACGTCTTACTCTTAATCGGAATACATTAATTTATGATTTAGATAAATTCCTAATCCAACTGCAAAAGTTTATATGGAAAACGAATTTTCAAGGTGAAAGATACGTAGTGTAAAACGGATGATTTCAAAGTTCAGACTAAATAACAGAAAATCAATGAAACACCATCTCCTCATTAACATTAATTTATGTTTTGATATTATTGCAGTTTGGTTTCTAATATGTTTATAGGTATTAACGTTACAGAAAACGTTTTCAAATGACGGAATTCCGATTAAGTTTTCTTCACAAGGAACTAAAAAAGTGGTTGAAAGTGACATGAAGTGTGTATAATTCATTTAAAGTATCGGCAAAACACTAAAAATTGGTTAAAGTTTCGATAAATGTTTAGTAAACGTTTCGTTATTCGACTTAAATATATCCGATATTGTTAATATATGACTATTATCAAACAGATAATGAAGTTGAATGACGAAAAAGTGCTCGCAAGTGTTGTTAATCTACTAAAATTCGGATGAAACTGACGTGAAATGAAAGCATTCGATTGAAAGCGAAAATACGACTAAGAAAGTGGATCAAAGTTTTGTTAAACTACTAAAATGTGGTTCAAATCACATTCAAAGGAACTAAAAAGCAGTTGAACGTTTATGAAATGACAAAAGTACAATTGTAAGTAATGTGTTTAATATTTTATAAATTTTGCAAGGATATAAATACTTCTCGCGGATCTCAACAGTGTGTGAAATTTGATAACACGAATGTTACCAGTAATTGGTCCATTAACGTAACAAATGTGGATGATCAGTGGCGTCGCCAGGGTCTCGAATTTGGGAGGGCTTAAGCCCACCCTAAAGTAATGTGTTTCCAATTTTTAACAAGTTGGGAAAACCAAAATATTACCTCTCCGTGTCAAGAAGTCAATGCGCTCCATAACAAGAATAAAACTTCAAAGCTATAACCCGATTACGATTAGCCCTTTCTTTGTGATCTAATTTCTACCATGATGCTTTCTTCTATTATAAAATTTAAACCTGATTATTTAAACGTGTATTTAACTTTCGGCTCACTCTGAACCGTTAATGTCCTTCATTACAGACACGAACATCAAAACCCAAAGTTTACTACACCTCAGGTCTCAATTATTTACTCTTTGGTTCACTACGCCTATAGCGGATAATACTTGATTTACCCGACAGAGTCCAGACCTTAGCCTTCTTCACGAAATCATTAGATCAAGGATTATTCTATATACAGATGTAGTATAGCTCAAGTAATATATAAACAGCCATTTCAAATAATAATATTAAAAACTATCCTTGGAATATCTAAATGAAACGGAGCTTTAAAGCTACAAAACTACAAAATGCATCATAATTACGAAAAATATTTCCACATATTCACTTTATATTATGGATAAAGGGAATATTATAGTTCTGTAGGATGACTTTACACATCAAAACAAAACGAACGTATTACTTCTACGTAAAATATTAATAGACAGGCAAGGATTCATACCATTAAAGAAGGAGCGCAATATTATCCATATTTTCAATTCATATACAGAGAAAAGAAATTATTATATTTCTGAGAGGAGCTTCCCATTTTGGTTGTTGTTTTGAAAAATATATCGCAATGCACGGGCCTTGATAGATATAGGAGGCAATGAATGAAATATATCACAATGCACGGGCCTTGATAGATATAGGAGGCAATGAAGGAAATATATCGCATTCACGGGCCTTGGTAGATATAGGAGGCAATGATTTAATCTCTCTCTCTTTGCACGAGAGGTTTATCTTTAATATTTAAATAAATATAATTATTTTTAATTATTTTAATCTTCAATAATTAACATTAATAATAGTTAAATCGTTTAAAATAAAGTTATACCTATTATTATCTCATACTTTGCTAATATTGACGTTTAAAGTGAAGGGTACCCCTCCTGCCCGCTTCCTTCATATTTGGGGGTATATACTATTCGTTTCCATTATAATAGTAAGGAAAAAGCGCAATTGCGAAAACCTTTGGTGGCGATCCCACCTTAGGGAGGCTAGACGTTTCTCGTAACCCTAGCTGATCGCCGCGTATATCCTAAAACCAAACGATGATAATGGAGTAGAAGCCAATGTTACAGATTGGTGTCTATGTGGAATAGACGGAAGAAGGTTGGTGGTGTTTAGAAGCCAGTATGTACAGACTGGTGTCCAAGTGGGATGGACAAAGACCAGAAGATGGTGGTGATTAGAAGCCAGTACGTACAGACTGGTGTCCAAGTGGGATGGATAAAGACCAGAAGATGGTGGTGATTAGAAGCCAGTATGTACAGACTGGTGTCCAAGTGGAATGGACGAAGACCAAAAGATGGTGGTGATTAGAAGCCAGTGAGTACAGACTGGTGTCCGTGTGGGATGGACAAAGACGAGAAGATGGTGGTGTGAGAACTCAAGTAGAGGAGCCATTTCCGTGTCTGTGAAAGCAGTTCGGAAATGGCGAACACGTTTGCTCCGATACGCAAACTGCGAACGCGGTCACGTGGGTGTGACAACGGACAGACAGACAGACAGACAGACACACACACACACACACACACACACGGCCGTTACAGAACCTCTCCTGGACTACGTCACACGGAGAGGTAAAAACTCATCACTTATATCATGACATCCTCTTGTCTATAAAGCGAATATTAGAGCAATAAAATAAGGAAAAGTAATTAAGGACTGAACGCATGTTTTATCACAAAAGCTTTCGCATCACACAAATTAATTTTATTAATCAGGACTAGACTAAACTCGAGTGTGACTAGTGGGCGTGCTTAATTGAGGGGGGGGGCTTCAATGGCAAAATTTCAAATTATTCGATTCGGAGATTCTCGGTACTTTAGTGGGTAGAGGACGAGGAGAAGTTACTTTTTAGACCTTGCTTCGGAAGGCAGCGATTAAGGCGAAAGGGGGAAGATGTTGCCCTCAGTGCTTGGGACGGTGTAGCTATGCTATGGAAAAATCATGAAAATAGACTTTACAACTGTATACATATGCTCTAGATGATATAAAATATGAAATAGTGTTTCTACGTGTATTTCACTTTCATATAGTAAAAACTTCAATTCACCCCAAATGAATAATTAGGAGAGGCTTTCGGTTTCGGTAAATATAAGGGAGCGCTTTTAAGCGCTTTAAGAAATTTTAGAGGGGCTTCAGAAATTTTCAGGGGGCTTAAGCGCCTCCAAAAAACCCCTGGCGACGCCACTGTGGATGATTACCAAGAAATAAACCCATTTGATTTCAATCGTGATTTGATACTATCATAACCAAAACTTCGGTTTATCACGACGTTTCGAGGAGACCTTTAGACACTTAATACTAGTCGAAACCCATTGGTGAGAAATTAACAATTGCTAAATTTTTGCAATATAAACCAAGGCTTTGAACGCAGAATTTATCCCAGTTTGTTTATTTTATCAGTATAGATCTTCTCAAGACACACTTTCTTATCAGTTTGAAATGGAAATTTAATTGGTGATAAATTATAAAGTGCAACGCCTAATAGATAAGCATCTCTTTATCAGTATCATCGTCTTTTCGATCTTACGTTGAAATTTCAAAATATCATTTAACCACTTTGGAACAGAAAAACTCCAATGCAAAAACAGATGGACACGCGTATTTTCAGCAGAGAATGATGTACCACAGACGTTGGATGGAAATGTCAAGGCTGCCAATCTCAAGACGGGGGAGGGCCGCCACACGCGCGTATTTTGTTTCCCCGGCGCGTGTTCTATTAGGCGGCCCCCCTCCAGGTCTTGAGATTGGCAGCCTTGACATTTCCATCCAACGTCTGTGGTACATCATTCTCTGCTGAAAATACGCGTGTCCATCTGTTTTGCATTGGAGTTTTTCTGTTCCAAAGTGGTTAAATGATATTTTTTGAAATTTCAACGTAAGATCGAAAAGACGATGATACTGATAAAAGAGATGCTTATCTATTAGGCGTTGCACTTTATAATTTATCACCAATTAAATTTCCATTTATCAAATGATAAGAAAGTGTGTCTTGAGAAGATCTATACTGATAAAATAAACAAACTGGGATAAATTCTGCGTTCAAAGCCTTGGTTTATATTGCAAACAAATTTAGCAATTGTTAATTTCTCACCAATGGGTTTCGACTAGTATTAAGTGTCTAAAGGTCTCCTCGAAACGTCGTGATAAACCGAAGTTTTGGTTATGATAGTATCAAATCACGATTGAAATCAAATGGGTTATTTCTTGGTAATCATCCACATTTTACGTTATGGACCAATTACTGGTAACATTCGTGTTAT